>JAODKC010000002.1:25844808-25868314 GCA_026777985.1 Mormyrops attenuatus
GTGCATTACACTCTGATTCCTTATTGACTTATTAGCTCATGCTGCGTTGGTGCATTACACTCTGATTCCTTATTGACTTATTAGCTCATGCTGCGTTGGTGCATTACACTCTGATTCCTTATTGACACATCAGCTCATGCTGCGTTGGTGCATTACACTCTTTGATTCGTTATTGACATATCAGCTCATGCTGCTAAAATAGGGCTCCTTACTGTTCCTCTGTGGAAGGCAGCTGACTCTGTGTGGTCAATTGTTCTTGGGTTTGCTCGTTCCTAGGATCAAGCCCCACTGTGAGGTGTCCAATGCTCTGAAGAAGTGGCACATTGCCTACCATGGTACCAGCGTGGGTGCATTGAGGCGCACCCTGGACCACAGCCAACTACTGTCAGGTGAGCATGGTCATCGTCAAGCGAAGGGCTCGTGGTACGACACGCAGAAAATAAGGGGAAGAGCAGAGGTTTTCCTTTCCTGGTCCTGGGGGGCTGGTTGGTCTCTTTAAACCAGGGGTTGGCAAACTCATCCGCAAAGGGCCGGTGTGCATGCAGGTGTCTAGGATAACCTTTAGGTCAGCTGTTCAAACCCAGGTGTGAAGACTCTTCAGCAAATCAGTCCTCTAATTAGTAATCTAATTGGGGAGTTACAGCAAAAACCTGCATACACAGCGGCCCTTTCTGGGTAAGACTGCCCACCCCTGTTCTAAACCCAAGGCGACCTCAGAATTTTGATAAAAGGCATTCAGTTCAGCCTTTGAGGACCAGGAAGGGAGGACTTCCCGTTCCCCAGTACTGCTCGTTCTGCCGAGAAGTCTAGATGTTTCTCAGAGAAGCTGCCATACTAAATAGAAATGAAGTGCAGACTAAGGAGCTAAAAGAGGACTCCTTTAAAGAGTCACAAGAAGGCTGAGATCTGCCAAGGGGGGGCAGAACGGACTGTACGTCCAAGTCCAATTGTGTCAGAATTCAAGAGGCTACGGACTCTGTTGGGTTCCACTGCTGTTTTGTTATGGGGGGGGCCTGGACCAGCTATTGGCAAATCGGCAGCCATCCACAGCCACAAACACAGGGCTGGTGGCACAATGTTAACAGACCAGGAGCAGCAGTATTTCAAGGGAAAGGGAGATGAAAAGAAAACGAGAAATAAGATGTATCCCCCTCATTCCCCCTTGCCAAGTATTGTCATGCTGCCACCCTTTCCAGGGACCTCGTCTATATTCTCAGTAGCGCAGACGAAAATGGAGGCCCAGAGTGGTTACAGCGAGCCAGAGGAGAACAGTGCCCCTGAGAGGGAGGTGCCGAGGGTGCAGCTCTCTCCTACGATGCGGTACTCTGGCCTGGAGACCTTTGCTCCAAAAGTGCAGTGAGTATCTAGAGTTGAGGGGCTGATGCTTATAAATATCATTGGAAGGTAGGAAATGGAGTGAGCATGGATGGTGTGTATAGAGGGGCAGAGCCACAGGGGTTCTGGTCCCAGGTGAAAGCTGATTGGCCCACTCCCCTGTCACTCACAGATTCAGAATATATATATCATTGGCTAATGATCAGGTTGGCCCCTATGTATCAAGGACAGCCCCACCTTAAAAAACATCCTAGAATTAACCCCTATAGCAATGTGCAGGAGAAAGAGGCTAATACTAATGCCAACTGTGAGGAGAGGGTGGGAAATGGGAGCAATGCACTGGAGTGAGAAACGTATGCTAATGCTAATCCATGGGGAGCACGAAGCCAGGGTGTGCTAGACAAATCCTTCTGGTGGGCTGTGGTGGAGTGTTTCAGGCATTGATTCGTCCACTAGGGGTGTAATCCTCGTTTTTCCTCCACTCCCTCTTTCCACCCCATCGCTCCACTCCCCAACGCCTCACGCCGTCGCCATCACATCTCCAACACCAGATTCCGAGATCCCCGTTCGCAGCGGTACCACCAGGCTCAGGTGGCCTTCCAGGTGTGTGTGAGGCCGGGATCCTACAAGGTGGGTCCCCAGACTGCAGGACTGAGCGAGCCACTGGACCCCCGCTTCAGCAACTCGGAGATTGAGTGGATCACCAAGGAAACGGGCGGCACCCTGCTGTACGGCCTCCTCATCCGCATGGAGTGAGGTGTTGGGGGGGAGGGGCAGCTGGGGGGATCTGAGTATTGTCGGTCACCTCAGATGGCAACTACGTTCCAGCCCCCCTCTCACGGCACCCCAGTCACAGAGGACTTTGGAATTTTTGTTTATTTTCTGCGTTGGGGGGGTGTGGTTTCATAGAAGAGACACTGCCTGCACTTTATGTTTTGGACACAAGTGGGCGATTTTTAAACTTTCCATGGATCTAACACTACTCTGTCCCAGCTCGCCTCTCATTTTCCCCTCTCTAACCTGCTTCCTTCCTGCCTGGAAACTCCACTCGTTCATTCTCATTTTCTATACCACTCCCTCCGTTTATGGCTGCTCCTTTCCATTAGATGTACTTTTCTTTTTTTTTTATCCTTAAATCTTTTCCACTCAACTGTTCAAAAAAAATTACACTGAGAGACTTTGCTCAATGTGGATAGATTTTTTTTTTTACTAATCAGGAACAGAAGCACTTGGATGATTTAAGGCTTTGAAGAGCACGGCCACATGGAGGAAATGTGGTTGAAAAATGACTGAAGAGAAGCAGCTTGAGAAGGACCGAACTGTGGCCCGCTTTGAACAGATCGCTGCACTTCCATTCACCTTATTCATTTAATTGCTGGTTCACCCGCATACTTGGTCCCACTGCACCTCTGGCCACACACTCATACAAACCTCAAACAACTGTCTGGATCAGTCAGTTGGTTGGGGCAGGAGAAGGACCTTGACCATTCTGAAACTGGACTCCTCGAACCTGGTCCCGGCTAGCCACAACCCGGAAGTGGCTCCATACCCACAGGTTTGGCACGGTTTGGTTTTCCCACAATCCCCCTCACCACCTTCCCAGCTTCAGAAATGGAGGAGGGCTTGCCAAGCCATCTCTTTCACTCTGAAATTTTAATGCTACAATCACAGCAGGACTGCGATTCAGACTCCACGGCATCACCCATCCCATCTCCATGGACGCCTTGCTGGCTTGTGTAGCATTCAATTAATGAGCACAAGTACCCGGTTCAAGAGATGGATGTTTCAGACCTGAGATTGCGAGAGGCGGAG
This sequence comes from Mormyrops attenuatus, assembly GCA_026777985.1. Classification (NCBI taxonomy): domain Eukaryota; kingdom Metazoa; phylum Chordata; class Actinopteri; order Osteoglossiformes; family Mormyridae; genus Mormyrops; species Mormyrops attenuatus. The sequence continues at coordinate 25,847,956 of JAODKC010000002.1, forward strand.
AGCCATATCTGGCAGTTTTCGCAGATATGTAGCTTAGACTGTTCCCCAGGTGACCTTTCTAAGGCCTCTTGAGGCTTCTGGTCAGCTTGGACATCGATCCTCCTTAAAACGACCCTCGAATACTGGGAAGTGAAGAGTGAGGTCATGGGGCTTTCAGTTACCAAATGCCTTTTTCCCCAAACTGGCATTAAGGATGGAAAGAAGATTATACAGCTTTAGGGGTGTTAGAGGGCAAAATGAATCAGCAAAATATATTTTCTGGTTACATCTCCTACCCACTTGTGCCCCTCTGCCCCTAGTGGTGGATATGTGCCTAGTCCTGCTCCCTACTTTCAAAGGTTGCATTGGAATGATTCATATCTGATCAAACCAACCTGTCAAGGCACTGCCTAGCAGGGAACGTCAGGCCACTTATAAAATATGATGTTAAAATTTGAGTAAAACTCTGTAGGACTCCCTTTGCTCACATTTTACTTGACAAATGCTGACATATAGTTCCATTTCAGAGAGTTTGATTGTATCTGAAATCGACAGCCTTGGCCTCCAAAGTATATACTAGGGGTAAAGCGACTGACCCCCCATGCCCTTTTTTTTTTGCCAAACTGATGAACACAAGTGTGTGTGTCTCTCTATATATATATATACATTTTTTTACACACAAAAACCCACGCTCTTGCCAAGAAGTTATGCGAGTGACGTTGGTCCGTCCCACTGAGGAGGAAGTGGGGCCCTGAAGTTAAACACGGGCTTTAATTTACTGCACAAGGGTAAACGAATGAAAAGGAAGTGCTTGTAATGTCTAATGGAAAATGGAAAATGTGAAGACATGGGGTTACTTAAGCCCGGCGCTGCTTTTTAAATCATTGTTTGTATTTGTTTTTGTTTATGTTTTATTGTACAGAATGTAACATAACATGAATCATATCTTCCTGATTTGTAAAGAACAAAGAGAACGGATGCACATTGTATGTATTTCAGTGCTGGATGATTTATTTTTTTTTTTTAAGCCGTCTGACCTTGTTTGTTGCTTATGTCCAACCTGCATCTCACATAGAATCCAGTTTTCATATTTAAACAAAAGAGAAAAACAAAACAGTGTAAGTATACAACATGGAAAAGCGTGTGGGCTGTGGTGTGTTTTGTGTGCACGGTCTTTGTATATGCTTGTTCCTCCTCGTCTTGCCTGTGAGGTGTAGTGAGACAGGCACTGACAGAACAAGATCCAGGACAAAATTTCCAGAAACATCTTTCCCCCCAATACTTTATTTGGAATTGGAAAAGAAATCCATTCACTGACTTTATTGCAGTGTTGCATATTTACTCACACACCTTCCCAAAGTATTTTATAACAATATATATATATATATGTATAATTTTTTTTAAGGCCAATAGTATCCCAGCGCCTTTCCTTCATCTATCAACACCTGTCACCGTCTACAGCCATGAGCAACACTACCTCACGTAGATCCAGCTCTGCTCCTATATTACTTAGGGCATAGAGGGTACTTTAAAGTATTAAAATTTGGATTCTAAAGGTCTGATTCTGTCAAAATAATTTAAAAGAAACAGGATTTATTGTGCGTTTTTATTCATCGATAGAAACACAGAGCCACGTGCACACGCATACCAAATGAAAGTATGTTTTCCCACCTGTGTTGTGGTTGCATATTCTGTTGTAGGGTTACACCTTCAGGTTACCGGGGGGGGGGGCGGTTCCCAATACAAAATGTAAAATACATCAAGAAAAGGGCTTTTGGAATGACTGTGACATCTGACCTGTATCACATCACAGTGAGAAGGGGAATAAACCCACAATGAAAGCGGCTGAATGGGCAGGAACAGGCAGGGACTGATGGCGGCGTGAGACGCGGCATAGCACAGCTTATTAGACCGCGGCAGACTCTCCCACCTAATGTTCGGGACGGCTTATCTGTATCAAAGCTACGTTTCTGATTACCTGCTAAAGGTAAGTGAGCACCACCACAGGTTTTGCAGCTTACACTCTCGGGTCATCCTGAACCACAATGGACTGTCCGCGACACTAGACACCCAGAATTACGCACTTCTGCAATTTCTTTGTTGGCCCACTATGAGCTTAAGTATGCAAAGAGGTCATTTTCGCTCCGCTTCCTTGCGAATGCTGTTTGACAGTAGCCGTCACATGGAGTAATGTCCCTTACCGATAAAGATGTACGACTGTCGAGAGAGACTTAATATTGTGTCCAGCCTGCAGAACATTCCGCTTTGCTCCATGCCCCTGTGTGCATGACAACAGAAAACAAAGGCTTCCTTCCTTATACACATACACAGACTGGTAGACAACTTATCATGATATAACGTAAGCTAACAGACACGGATTTACACAACAGTCATTGTTTTATTCCTTTAATTTTTTTCTTCCCTTTGCTCATTAATGATGAAATTCTCCCTGACATTAAAATCTTTACTGGCCTGAAAGTGACATGGATTAACAGATTTATGATGCTACAATACTGTTAACTACTGTAGGTGCCTATGGATTGAAGCAGAGGATGCCAATATTATGAACATGACCAATATGTGGGTTTGGGGAATATCTAAACTCAATGTTTCATCCTGGACTTCAGGGCCTGTAGACACTACCTGTGCGCACAGGTTGGAGCACGCTGAGGACTGTGTCTACAAAACTGCTCCTCCTTACCAATTGAGAAGTACAGGTAAGGAGCATCAGGAAACGTCCGCTAACCTTTGTCAGTTTCTGTGGATGCTCTGCTAACATGGGCTTATGATGGGCCATTGGACAGACTCCTCACTCCAAGAACCATGCAACCAAAGCTTTATATCTCTGGTTCCTCATGGTCTGCCCTGACGCAACATCCACCCAACCGGACACAAACACTGAGAGCAAGATGTACTGGAGCTTCTGTTGGCTGCTCTGAGTGTTGTTGCCCTCAAGCACCAAGCTGACATCTCCCAGTATCCATCTGAGAAACTCGGAAACGGTAGCATGCGGGAAAGTGGCCCTGGTAAGGGCTGTTAACTCGGCCTTTTACCGAATGTAATGACACTTCCTCCATGTTTGTTTCCTCTGTGCACCATGATATTGGCACATACCCCGGATGAGTATTTTTAATCAAAGGCTGTGATTTCATTGAGAATGCTGGGTCACAACTCAGCTTTAACTAGCAAAATTACTTCCCACGAAATGAGTGAGCTGAAAGACAAGGGCAGGAGAGAAAATGAATGGACTGAAAGGAAGAAAGGGACCAGGGCCAAATATAATGCCAAGATCACCCTCACACATGCACACACCCAGGGCTGAAATTCAAGTCCCTCACATGAGCAAAAATACAGCATTAAAAAAAATGCAACAAAAAAAAATAGGGTCTCATATGCCAAAAGGTTCCAGATAACCTTTTTGATTTTTTTTTGAATAAAAATTCAGTTTCACAAAAGAATAAATAAAACAGAGCAATCCCATGACCTCTCAGCAGTGACATACCTACAGGTTCCCAGACAGTTTAAGACCTGACCCAAAATCTCGCACACAGTAGGCGATGCGACTCTGTGAATTTAAATAAATAAAAGACTATGTGCACACTTCTCCAGCAGAAAAAAACCTTTTTTTGGAAATATTAAGAAACGCTATCTTTCAAAATACCACTGTTGGCTCCCTTGCCTCCAAACAGCCTCCCTTCTTGGAACAGGACCATAACCGTTATCTGTTCTCATTGATCTTTTTTTTAATTATTATTAAAAAACATCTACAGAAGCTAAATGAGAGTGGACGGTCTGGTTCTGACTGCCATGATCACAAGGCTTGCTTGCAGATTTCTGAACGACTGACGTTTCCAGCAAGAGTGAGACAGAGAGGGATGAGGGGAAACAACTGTGGAAGGGATGGTGGTTCCTCTGGAGGGAAACACTGTGCTAATGGGGGGATACAGGGGAGAAAAATGTTCTCTGTTCCTCTTGCCTCCTGAGTGACAAGGGGTGAATGTGATCCACCCAAGATAGAGAAGAGAGAGAGAATAAAAGAGAGAGGAAGAGACAGAGATGGACCTGGAGAGGAGGAAGAGCAGGCGTGCTAAGAGCAGCTGGGTACAGTCTATCTCCTCTGCCTTCAGAATTTCTTGGGGCCCCACGCTGAGGTCTGCTTTGGGGCCACGCCAGTTCCGAAGGTGGGGAAGTCTTCAGCGCTGCTCATGTCGGGAGCCTGGGGAAGGATGGGAGCACCGGTGACTCACAGCAGGGAGACACAGCGAGACCAGAAGCTTCATCGCATTTTACATCTAAACGCCTTTTTCTCCTTCAGCCATTTGTGTCCTGTGAAACGGTCCCACCTTATTCCCAGGGGCATTCCATGGGGCATCCCGGACCACAAAGCCCTTGGCCGGCACTCTGCCGTCATCATCCCCACCCCCACCCCGGGATGGAGGCTTCATGTATGCGGCCATAGTCTCGGTCTCTGTCACGTTCATCATCTATGGACACATAGACCACATCGACCAACATTCACACGCTGAGCCATTTTGACTGGTCCCCAAACTCCAGTCAGACAACAAAGGGAGAGAGCACCCCCTGGCCTTGAACACTTACATATTCCTCTTCCAGGTTGAGCAAGTGGTCAATGGCATTGTCTACATTTTCAGGAAGTCCTGTTACAGTGACCCGGTCTGGATCATCAGAGCCAGGCTGCGGAAATCTGATATCCACCTGGGAGGGAATGTGGATGAACGACTCCATGTCAGGGTACTCACATCATGCACGACAGGAAAGGTCAATGTGATTTCAAACAGGAGGAACAGGAGGGATAGCCTCACACCTGAGTCACACATTAAGAGAGATCAAGGGTGACAGAATCACTTCAGTCACTTCTTGTAAGCTTTATCTACCAACCTATATGTCAGCTCATTTTCTCCTACGACATGAAGTACCAGAACAGTTTCTATGACATACATTTGACAATCACCTGAAAACAACTTTATACAGCCTTTCCTGATTAATCATGAGAAGAACGACCAGATACCAAACAATGACCATTAGCAAGCAAGACTTCCATTATAAAACAGTCCCCAGTTTTCTGTCATTTGGTTGTTCCCAATCACTGCACCTTGAACTCCTCCATGAGCTTGCGGATGGCTTTGCCACGGGCACCGATGATGCGAGCGTGGACACGGTGGTCCAGCCTCACGTCCTCGCTGACCATCTCCTCTAGTGCAGACACCAGCTTTTCGATGGCTGCGCGGGCCTCCTCCACATTCCGCTCGTAGCCCGAGATCGTGATCAGGTCCTGGGGTGGGAGGAAGGGAGCAGAGCAGTGGAACACAGAGAGATGGAGAATCAACGGAGGAAAACAGAGCAGAAATACACGGAGACAGGGGAACCAATGCGGATTCCTGCCTGGTTGTGGAAAAAGGGGCCAGCTTTTCTCACTTCATGTGAGGGTTTGAGTGAATTTGATAACACAGTCTACATGTGCTTTGAACGCAAGGTAAGTTATGTCTGCATACTTGACATGAAATCTGAGATATCTGAAGTTGGCCTCCATCAAAGGTGCATCTTTTTCCACTCCTGTTTGTGTTTTTTAGGGCAGGACATCAACACAATGCTGTGGCTGCAATCCAGTACGGAGGGCTAGAGGTGACATCCCTGCTATCTGAGGATGTTGTTCTTCTGGTATCATCCAACCAGGACCTCCAGCACACACTCTAGCACCTGGGGTGAGAATCAGCACCTCCAAATCTCAGCTGATGGTACTTCCTCAGAAAAGAGTGGATTGTTCCTTTCAGGGAGGAGAGTCCACCCTTGATGAAGGAGTTTAACTGCCTCTGGATCTTGTTCACAAGTGATGGTAATAGTGAATGTGAGATTGACAGGTGGACTGGTCCAGTGACTATCACAGTTTTGTGGCCACTGAGGAGACCTGTGGCAATAATGTCGGGAGCTTAGCAATAAGAATGAGACAAGACAGTTTACTAGTTAATCTACAACTCTATCCCCATCTTTGGTCATGGGCTTAGGGTAATAACCAAAGAACCAGGTTGTGAGTATAATGAAGTTATCATGATATAATGATAGAGTGAGGAGTTTGAAAATCCAGAAGGATCTCAGAATACAACCTTCACATCAAGAGGAGTCAGACTAAATACTCTGGATATCTTATAAGGATGCCACCTAGTTGTTGGAAATATGTCCTCCTGGGCGATGACCTAGGAGAAGCTGAGCCGGTGGCCTTGGAAAGAGAGGTCTAGCCTAACCTTCCTGCCAGGCTGCCACATGAGGGTCATTCCATGTCAAATCACCACACTTTTGGACCTCATCGTGACGGATTTTAACGAAACTTGGCATGCTGATTTGGACAGGGAATGACCCATGACCCTCACTGGTAAAAGCAGTGGGAAAATGATGATGACAATGACGACAATGATACACATGATGTCAGACCTGCTGCTCATCACCCTTGTCGGGGAACTGCACGTTGACGTCGTGGTCCTTGCGGATCTGGGAGATTACGGCTCCCTTGCGGCCAATAATCTTGGGGTGGTATTTAGGGTGAACGGACAGGGTCAGCTTGAAGCTACGCAGCGCCTGGGCAGAGGAACAAAATTAATCTCATACGTTTGTTATAAGTTGAGAGAAACCAAAAATACATAAAATACAATTTAGTCTGATACTCCACCCCAATCCCCTGCGTCGATACTGTGAGCTCTGAAACTCCACCTCTGCCCCCTGTCTATACTGTAGGGTTGTAACAGTACACTTATTTATCATGTGCGGTTCAGTTACATCATTTTCAGGTATAGTCAGTTATAATTGGTGGTCTGAGAACATTTTGGTTTCCAAAAAAAAATACACCAGCACTGGAGGGAGAGTAGTTGAAAAAGACCAAGACTATACAGCTCTACTATACCAAGTTTGGATATGTTGCTGGAAATGCATTCAACATGCTAACTCATTTAAAACAACACTATTTAAAGTGTGGGTATGACCACAGCAAGGCAGAAAAGGCCTCTGCAAGTTATGGCACTACTTACAGCGCGGTTCCAGCTTGCTTCGGTCCACCGCAGAATGGTCAGTTTGGTAAAAGCATTGCCGAGTTTGGAGAGCGAAAGTAATGTAAAACTAAACAGATGCTTATATACTGTTCACACGGTGTACATCATGATTTACTATATGAAACTGTGTGCTAATTTCTGCTAGCATTTTGGTGAGAATAGTCATGTTACGCAAGTATCAAACGCTAGCAGAATTAGCATTCGTTGGCGTAAATTTGCATTACAGATTCACTCCGTTCAGCTGTTGAATAGTATGCTTTTAAGTACGAGGTTGCAAATTTTCAAATTCAAATTTTTGGGAATGATGTGCGATACTACTAATAATGAATAATAGATAGAATATATGCTTTTTCCCTTCAGATAATCCATGCGCAGAGCACTGGTATCTCTGAGCATTTTGTTCAATCAGATGTTGCCGATGCAATCAGCTCGGTTTAGTCACACTTTCGGCCCTAGTAAGCAGTACCATGTTGCCGCAGTTACGGCTCAGGTATGGCTTGCATACTTTGTAATGGAAAAGCGCCAGTTTGTGGTACGGGTCGGGTACTGTTTGGTTCTTGGTGGCAGTGGAAATGTGCCATTAGTCTACCCATGGCAGTTAAGATGCTTTTGCCAGGAAATTCAGACTAGGCTACAAGTATTCAACCATACTCAGGAGTAGAGATGGGATTACAATTGTTATGATTAGGTTTTGTTATTCAGACATGTCAACAGACGCATTGCCTCTGGCTTAAAACTGTTCCTAATTGTGTTTGCATTTGCAGTCTCAATAATAAATCATTTCAAAAATGAACTGTGTTCCCTACTACACCGAAATTGCACCAGCCCATGAACCCAACTCCTGTTGGCGCCGAACTGAGTATTCTGTGTACCGTTACGCCCCTACTATACTGTGAGATCTCTGCTGCTCCTGCTGTGCCCCGTACCCCAGAGGCCCAGAAGTGCTCATTACCCTGTCCTCCTGCTCGGCCTGCAGCTCTCGGACCCTGTCCAACAGCCCCAAGCGAGCACGCTCCACATTGGCCACTTGGCCTGTGATCTTAATCACGTCCGACTGCTGCTCTGGCTGGGGCACCCAGATATTCACCTGCAGGGCACCAAGCACATGTACACACACATACCGTTCACAGGCAGGCTCCATTTGGCCAGATGTAATCACACAACTACTGTCTTTAGAAAATGTAAAACATGTTCAAAAACACAAAAACCAATAAACCAATGTTGTAAATCAGAGCGTATGGACTTGGACATACTGCAGGACCATAAGCTCACACACCTCATATTCCTCCATCATCTTGCGGATCCCACTGCCCTTCTGCCCAATGATATAGCGATGGAGGTCGTAGGAAACTTCCACGTCCACAGTGACGGGGACCAAAGCCTGGGGGGCAGGGGAAGGAAATGAAAGGAAAACGGGAAATGTGGGAAGAGAGGAATAGAAAAGGCAGAGAAGAAAAGGAGGATTGGAAGTTGCAGAGATGATGAGAGATGCAACATAGAGATTAAGAAAAGGAAAACCAAGGGGGCACAGGAAGAAAGACTGAAGGAACTGCACTGACAGATAGGAGGAGTGAGCTTACCAGCAGGGCTGCCCGTGCCATCTCACACTTCTCTGATCGTCCACAGATGGTGATGATGTCACCCTTACGCGGGACAAACTCTGCCTCTGGGCTAGCGTCTCCATTCTCCTGTGCCGAGGGGTCCGCCCCTGGGCACGTAACCAAGGCAACAACAGAGTAGTCAGCATTTTAAACTCAAATAAAGGGGACCACATTCACTGCAGTGGTGACCATGGACACCAAAGGGACAGGCTGGCGGCAGATCAGCGTACCTGCTGTCTCGTCCCTCTCCGGAAACTTGATCTGCACTTCGTGCTCGCGGGTGATCTGTTGGATCCGTGAGCCCTTGGGGCCCATGATGGCTCGATGGTACCGCTGGGGAATAGCACACTCCACTGTCACCTGTGCCTCCTGGTGGTGGGAGGGGAGAGGTGGCATGTTTACTGAAACCCTGAAAGTGATTTATTTTCATAATGTACCCTTGCCAACATGGCTGTGCCCCCAACATGGGTTTTTAACCCATAATTTCCCTTACACATAGGCACACACAGACAGAGGGGCATACCAGGTCTTCAATAATCTCCTGGATGCGTCTCTTGGCCGCTTCTACGCAGTCCTTGGCCCCCTTGAGCGTGACGCGGTCGCTGTGTGCGCCCGTGCGCGGGAAGCTGACGGCCACACCCCCGTACTCTTCTGCCATCTCCCGTAGCACCTGGCCGCGCCGGCACACAAAGTGCCGGTGGTGCCGGGGGTCCACCACCATGCTGTCCTCAATCACGTCTTCCTGAAACGCCGAACAGGGCCAAAGACAGCATCATTGTGTGATTGGAGAGTTTTGTGCCACGGCAACAAACCTCTATAAACAACAGCCTATCAGAATTTAGTAGCAAATTCCACTGACCAATAACCAGGTAATTCACCGCATCAACGCTCATCCACATTCATGCCTTGTAACACAACACATATTCGCACACCCTTACCTGTACAGAGGATCAAACTTAAAAAGATAAAGAGATCATAAACTAGGGCTGCACAATTCTGGAAAAAAATGTAAGTTGCACTCATTAAACTGCAAAAGGAACACAAAACATGACAATGATAAATGAGGTTAAAAAAATAAATAAATAAGTAATGGATGCATGGATAAATGAAGTGACCCAAGCTTTAATTGCAATCTGGTCAGAAGAACCAGAGATCAGGATAGCATAAAAAGAAATAAAGTAATTTGTATAATATTGGGCTATTTATAAAACAAAAAAGGAGTTCAACATCAATTTCTCAAAAATCCATCTAGTGCACTATAATGTCCGTATACAGAATTTTCTCTTCTATGTATGACTTTTCATTAATGCTGAAAATGTTTTCTTGTTAATTTTCATGTCATTAAAAATAAAAAAAAATTGAAAAAAGCTGACTGGTGATGTAAGAATTGCACATGCACAACATGCGATGTTGGTATCACAGATCAGCCAGCCCTATAATATACAGTCATTTCAGTACAAAATACCCCGCCTCCCACTGTGATGTCATTCAATGCCAGTACTTTCTTGAAGATCCAAAAGGAAGGTACCTGGTGCAGTGGGAAAGCACCCTTTAAAGAGAATGCAGAATTATGGGATGTTTCAGATTCTCTGGGGAAAAGTAGGAGTTCTTGTTTTGATTTAGAGAAATGAGATTGCATGGAGGTGTCAATCGAGATCGTGTTTTTTTACTAATTAATTGCCCTATCATACACAGATCCTATATCAACTAAAAGACAAAACTACAAAATACAGTACTAGCCATCTGCCTGAAGACATCTTAAAATACAGTTTAGTAACTGAAGTGGAAGCCTGCCATGTGGACTAATGCAGGGGTTCCCAACTCACCAATGAATCAAAATTTGAAATATTTAGGTCCAACCTGTGTGTATTTGTAAGGCAGAGAGCATGACAGCATGAGTTCTGCATGTGTCATGGTCTGATGCAGCTTTGCTGGTAACAGGTGGTGATTATGTGTATATATATATATATCATCTCAAATACATCATAATCTCCATCATAAACACACTTCCAAATTGTGTGAGGAAGAAAAGTGAAGGACAATTCAAACTAAAAGCCTCAAACCCATAGAACTTTGGGATAATTTGGAGAACCCACAGGTTCCCTATGTCTCTGAATGGCAGGTGAAAATCTGGCAAAGCATGTTGGGTGATTTCCTGTCAAAACTTAACCAAATGACTTGTGTTTGTTTAGCTATTATAAAAACAAATGGTGGGTATTTTAGCAATCCAAGATTTAAAGACAACTTTCTGGATATAAAATACGAAAACATGCAAATTGCCAGCAAATGTACTTTTGACTGATACTGTATATCCATAAAGCTATGACAGTGCTAAGGCTAATAAACAGAGGGAGAGTACAAATCCAGACAAGGATTTTGTTTCAACCAACAAGTTGAGTATAATGAGTGACGTTCACAGGGTACTTACCTGGTTGGTTGAAACAAAATCTTGGTCTGGATTCGTACTCTCTGGACCTGAAATCCACCTCTGCTAATAAAGAACACTACATTTTCATATCTTTTTTGCCACAACCAGGTTGTGTGCTCCACATGCCATTGCAGTGCTAAGACGCTAAATGAGATGCTCACACGGCCCGGCCCACGATGCCCCTCTCCATACCAGGCTCTTGACGAGGGCCTCCAGCTCCTTCTGGGCTAGCCGCACAGCTTCCTCGCGGCCCACAATGGTGATGAGCTCCTGCTCGGGGTCGTCCGGTGAGGGAAAGATGATGCGGGCCCCTGTGCGGTCCCTCACGCGCCGGATGTTGGCCCCTCCGCGGCCGATTAAAAACTTGTGGTACTCAGGCTTGGCCGACAGCTCCACTGTGAAATTGTTGATTTGCTGGATAGAGTCGTGGCACGTCAGGGGTTAAAGAGAACAGCAGGTGTGACGAGAGCATGTGCCGCAGTCATAATTTACAGCATGCGGCACCTTTGGCACATCCCTTTCTCCCTGGACTCTCGCTCACCTTCTCCTCAGCCAGCTGCAGCAGCTGCTTCCTGGCTCGCTCCACCTCGCCGGCGGGCCCCCGGATGGTGACCCGATCGGACCCAGAGCCCTCAGAGGGGAAGTGTATGTGCACGCCCCCGCACTCCTCCATGACCGAGCGCACCAGGCAGCCCTTGGATCCGATCAGCGAGTTGTGCAGCTTGGCAGGGATGGTTACCTCCGTCTCCTGGATGTTTGCCTGGTGGCCATCATACAGAATGAGAGCGTGGGTGACAGAAACTAGGCTACAGGCTGTCTAAGTAAAGAGGTGGCACAAGCCAAAACAAAACCTTAAACATGAAATAGCAGAGAAACACTTTTAAACGTTGTAAATAACAAAAAAAGAGGGTATCTTACCCATGTTCCCATATGTGATATATTTAAAATATCTATTTCCAAAATTTGGACAAGAGTGTTTAAACAAACACAAGCTAAGATTCTATGGGAATTTTGCCTCTTCTGCAGGAACTGCTGAGAAATGCATATTTTACAATCTGGGCGCGAGGGTTTCTAGTTTTTTTCACACCCATTTCAGCTTTTTTAATGCTCAAGAAAGATGGACACAAAATTAACCCAATACAGCTGAATATTACTACACTTGTTAAATCCATCAATTCATCCGTCTGCAGTCTATCCCAGAAGGTAACCACATGACATCAAGGATACCATGGATATTACACTGACGATGTATATCAAATCAGTTTTGCTGGTGTAACTCACATACTTTGCTTTTACAAGTATATTCTCATTTGGAATTATGGGTAATGTGGGGTCCTCACACAGCCTTGCTGCAGTGCTCCTGCATCTTACCAGCTCCCTCTGGATGGCCAGGATACGCTCACGGGCGGCTTCGCAGTTGGCCCTCCGGCCTGTGATGACAATCATCTCAGAGTCGCTGTTCTCTGTGGGCAGGTCAATCTTGGTGTTGGTCTCCTCACGGATCTGCATGGCAGGACCACAAGAAGATGTGGCTGAGATCTCTGTATGTGATCGTGTTTGCATACTTTTCCCAGTCACACTTACCTTCTTAATGTTGGCACCCCCTTTCCCAATGATGTTTTTATGGAACTGCTTAAATATGGGGACGGATATGGAGAAGCTGTTTTCAATCTGCACAAAGAGGAGAGAGCAATAAGAGCGCGGATCTCTGTATGCTGGCCAATGGGAGAGCTGAGTTCTGCATACCGCACAGCATTCTGGGACGACGGCGGCTGGCTTGTACCAGATCAGCTATGAGCTTCTGTAAGAACTTTGAGCACTTCTCCACTTCATTCTTGGGCCCACGCAGCTGTACAATGTCACTCTTTTGGGATGGATCAGGGAAATTGATGATAACCTAGAACAGGGAGGAGATCAGTACAATGCCCAGCTTCCTGTTCAAAGTAAGAATTAGAATTTAGTGATTAATTGTCATTGTTGTACAACAACAAAATGTGTTCTCTGTATTTAATGTGACACAGCAGGGGGCAGCTAATTCAGCGCCCAGGGAGCAGTGCTTGGTGGCAGTACCATGCTCAGGGTACCTCAGAGGTGCTGGTCGGGGATTCGAACCTTTCAATTACAAGTGTGCGTCCCTAACCATTAAACCACCACTGCCGACAAAGGTTAAAGGGTTGGGGGCATTTTGGCCAGATACCTCAGGAAATTTGTCCCGCACTTCTTTGATCTTCTCTCCTTTCTGCCCGATGATGGTGCGGTGGAATTTCTGATCCACGATCAGATCCTTGGTGCGCTCATTCTCCTGCAGGAGCAGGACCATCAAAGGGAAGGAGTGGGGTGGTCAGAGAGAAACAAAGAGATCCTTCATAGTGGTATCTGATCTTACTGCTTACTTCCATTATCTCTGGGCCTTCTGCTAGCTGTCATTCCACCCAAATGTCTGACGCCCATCATATTCTTACCATTTGCTGGGCCATGTCCCCCCTCCCCCACCATGTCCAGGGCAACATCCTCGTCTCACAGCCCAACCTTACTACCAAATGGCCCGGGCCAGTGACCCATTTCCCCTCAATCCTTGCCCTCTCCAACCTCACCAATCCATTGCGCCATATCAGTGATACCCCCCCTCACCATGCGCTGGGCCATGTCGATGAGCTCCCGCCGTGCCAGCTGCACGCCTTGGGGGTCCCCTTCAATGCGCACCAGCCCACTGCGCTCCGTGTCTTGCGGGATCCTCACAGAAACTTTGTACTGCTCCTTGATCCGGTTAACTGCAGTTTGAAGGCAACACTATCTGCTGAGCCATTCTGTGTGAGTGTAGTAACACACACGTAACTTCAGACACTGAGGGAGCTCCGTGCACACACTGTCCTGTGTGTGTGTGTGTGTGTGTGTGTGTGTGTGTGTACGCACGTGCGTGCGGAGGGGTGCATGTGTGCTTGCTGGTACTCACTGTTCGCCCCGTTCTTGCCAATGAGATGCCGGTGAAAGCGCTGGTCAATGTTGACCTCAGTGTAGTCCATCTTTACTAGCTGTGAGCAGCATGAGAAGCATCTTACTCACGGATGACAAAAGTGTGACACTCCCATTTAATAACTGAAGCGTTTGGCAGGTTACAAACTCCTTGTATCACAAAACACAGCACTGGTTCCTCTCACCAAGTCGTTGATGATTTCCTGGATCTGGGCCTGCGCCTGTTCCACCTCCTCCGTGGGGCCCTCTAGGCTAATCCTCTCCTCCCCATCCGTGAACTCAATGTGCACCTGTGCATAGGTCAGAGGTTGGAGTTCAGAGGTCACAGCCCCCCACCACCACCGCCGCTCCACCACTGCACATCCTCACCTTGGGCAGCTGCTGCGTGATGCGGCTGATATTCTGCCCTTTCTTCCCGATGATAAAGCGATGCAGCCAGGCGGGGGCCATCACCTCCACCACCATCACGCTCTTTGCCTGGAATAAATACAACAGATACACATCAACCTCCCACCAAGTGCTGGCCACCTCCAGCCCATGCCCAGACAGAGATGCCTCCAATCCAACAACCCATGTCATACCAATAGAAAAATCTATAGTAAACGAAAAACTATTTGAACAAAACTATAACAAACACTAATAAAATATATCACACCTGTGTTACTTCACATGTGACTCGCAGTTAATATTCAGTTTCATAGTGTTTAGTGACCATGGCAGAATTATGTAAACCAAACTTTAACCATGCCAAAGTATCAAGGATTCATAGAATGATGTTTTTAAAAGCCAATAATACCAATACACAGAAGACAACAAAAAAACCAAGTGCTGATATTGCAGAATTCTCTCCACAGACCTTAATAATAAAACGGGAGCAGAAATGTCCTTTTCAGAACAAGAGATTCACAGCAGTCTATTTTCCTTTGGGTATGAAGGACGTCGTCACATGATGAATAAAGCTTACTTTAAACCATTTCTGGTGCGGTTCAATTTTAATTAGAAGAAAAACGGGACTCATGGGCAAGGACAAGAAAACATGTTTTGCATGAAAATGTTGGGTATGGGCTAGAATTGAGCGATTTGATGATATTATTGGTAATCAACGATAACAGACCTGATATTAATACCTGACAGTGACTAATTACATAGGCGATTTACACCTTTGTCAGGGCTACACACAAAGCAAGATAAAAATTTCTGACAGCTTTTGGTTCAGCCTAGGTTTCTGATGCAGTTTTTTTTAAACATAGCTATTACCTTTTAACTCCTCAAGGACTTGGAACGGAGTCTTTTGTGCTAAGTTACCGTTAAATGTATTTATTCACTTACTCCACAGAGATTACAAAATTATCAGCATTGGGCAAAAATGATAAGGTCTGCTTAGTGCCAGGTGAATGCATGCTCGTGTGTGTGTGTGTGTGGTGCTGGGGGTGATAGGTGTTGGACGACTCAATATTATCATTTATCACAATATTTTTTAATTAAATGCATGTTATTTTTTTAGACACTGCCCAGCCTGAGTATGGGTTCAAGTACATAAATGAGGCTCTTGTATTTCTCACCTTTGCGTACACCTGTGTCAGGGCGGGGCCCAGCTTGTCAGGCTCCCCGCGCAGGATGATGGTCTCCGAGTCGGAATCCAGCGGAGGCATCTCCACAGACACGCCTGTGCTCTCCATGATCTCTTGCAGCGTGTTCCCCTTGGGACCTACGATGTACTTGTGCTGAGACTTCTTCACTTCCACAGAGATCGTTGTCGTCTTGCGCTTCTGCAGAAAAAAATGAGAGAGGGGGAGAAAAAATTTATGAGAGTATGAATCTGTCTCTTTGCATTAATATGCACATCCAGGTCTGATGCCGTTTCATGCACCAGCTCTATATCAGCGTTAAAAACAATGAAGATAGCCTGTTGGAGTTAATGAGGATCAGTCAGTTCCAGGAATAGCGGTGGGAGACTACAGCTCAGAAGCTCAGTGTGCTGTGGGTTCGTCAGTCTGTACCCAGACACCCCAATCCATCGCGTTCTATGCTATGCAGCAACCTCCATGTCCGGTGATGTTTGTTTATTATATTACATCTCTAAACATCTCTGCCTGATGCAGCTCCTAATCTCTCCATTCTGCTTCTGAATGTTATGGCGCTAAGTGGATGATCCCTTTGCCTTGACTAGGAGTTACTACTATTTTATACTACAGTATGGACAAAGCAATGAGCATTCTGTCATTCATCACTTCTATTCAGTAACTGACCAGTTCCTTCACTCATCCATTTTCCACACACTTGCGGCTCTTCCTTCACCTTCTCCTCGTAGATGGCGCGGATGCGTGCGAGGGCCAGGGCCACTGCTTCCTTCTCGCCTGTGATTACAATCTCATCCTTGGGCAGGCTGGGTGGCGGGATGCTGATGCGAGCCCCCGTCTCCAGGCTCAACTCCTGTACCAGCCGATTGTAGGCACCCGCGATAAATGGGTGGAAGGCCTTCTCCAGTGCGATGCGCTCCACCGCCCGTTTGTCCTGGGGTTTGGTGGGGTTGACCAGGAGGAGGTTGGGGGAAAAGTCAAGCATGAAGGATTGGTTGGAGTTGGAAAAAAAAAAGATGGAGACAAGATTAAAACAGATTAACAGACCTATAAAATATTTTGTTGCTTCATTATTTTAGTAGCTAGTGCCAACATAATGATGGTATCAATACACGGCCGTCTAAAAACAGTCTGTGTTACACAAACACCCTTTAAGGGTGCGTTTATAATCAACACTCGCAATGTGTCTCCTTACTCTTACGCATCATGGCCACCATACATAACTTGCATTGTTTCCAAGTGTCGTTTGTGCAGCTACGCATGGAATTAATGCTACGCGTATGCAGGTAACACAAAACATCTTGGAGGCAGTATGGTCAACTTGGCTATGTATTTATATACTGTACATTTCATATAAGGTTCATCGTTTTTTTTCTTCCTTTTTTTTGGAATGAGCGTCCAGAAGATATTTAAAAGAGAATATTTTTAGAGGCAAGAGACAAAATATTCCGAACACTATTGTGTGTCTTTGTGTACAGCGTTTTCAAAATTTAATGGCAGTTTAAGTTTCTACTGTTTCCCAGTTCAATCAGAGCCACTGTAAGAAAGCAGTGTCATATGTACAAAGTACAGTGAAATCCTTGCTTGAATGTCTTCTTCACAGAATACAGATAATTACCAAGACAGAGCAATGCTACAAAACAAATAAATACTAAGCAGAGCTGGGTGTTGTGCATTACTATCAACATTAAAAATTCTGCATATGCAATTCTAATACTGCAAGGATAGCAATAGTCAGCTGGGTTTTTTCAGGCTATTGCATACCCTCACACTGTATGGATATTATTCCACGGTATAAGGTATTTTCATAATGTTATTTCTCAATGGTATGCTGGTATGTAGAAATCTTGATAATAAAATTCATTTATGTTGTACAATTTACATTTCACAGAAACATTTATATTCTGTCATAACAAACAAAACTTAGCAGGCTTTGCAATTTTAATGATGCTTTTCAAGATTATCTAGTATATGTTTAAAAATTTAAATTTACCTCCGCTACTTTTGCATGAGCTGTGCATGCACTCTCCAAGCCAATCATTTTCATCCTGGCAGTTTAAAATCACTCATAGACAGGTTTTTGAGAAATTTATGTTAAACTCCTTTTTTGATTTACCTGTCCTAGTATAATATACAAAACACTTTTCTTTCTATGCTATCGTAATCTCTGGTTTTTCCGACCAGCTTGGGTCGCTTCATTTGTCCAAGCATCCATTATTATTATCATAATTTTTTTATCACAATTGCTCATTTATTGTTGCGTTTCCTTTTGCAGTTTAATGAGTTTATTTTGAACTCCTTTTTGTTTTATAAATATTGCAATATTTATCTCAAAAAATAATCATATGACGATATTTGAATTTTTTCCAATATCATGCAGCCGAAATACTGACTACTACGAGTAGTAGACCGGAAGTGAAGGAGCCAACCAAGATGGTTTTCTTGCACTGTCCCCTGGTGGGCATAACTTTTCATCCTCCAGACTGACATAGTGCAAGTATGCGCAGCGACACCGCTTGTATAGCAATGGCACGTGTAAGCGTACGCACCGCGAACACAAAGTATAAACCAGCCCTAAGAATACCATCTTTGTCCCTAAAGAGACTCCTATCTGTTTGCCTATCCAGATCTTTGACCTTTGAACCCTGACCTATTACCTGTTCTGCAGAGATGAGCAGGATTTCGTGGCGGGCCTTCTCAATGCCCTCCTTGGTGCCTGTGATACGTATGTTGGCGCAGGGGTCATCAGGGCGTGGGATGGCGATCTTGGTGGCCGTCTTCAGCTCCAGCTCCTGCAGCTTCTCCCCGTTCTTTCCAATGACAAACCGGTGGTGCTCCTTTGGGATAGCAACTGTAGCTGAGGCCTGTGAGCCAACAGGGAAGAGCGTCATGACACACAAAACTCTGACACTGCTGTTGGGGCATGTAGGGACTCCAGTAAGTGCAGATGCAGATCCAAAACTGAACACAAAACTCCGGGTTCATCAGAGTCGGCCTGAACCCCTGAGAGATTACATTGAGCATTTCTCATACTGTTTCGGAAATTTTGGTCCTGATGACGAAATGGCAGCACTACTTCATGACTCCAATGTGGTCACAGGAAAGGGGGTCACAGGAAGTACAAAGGCCAACTGAGACAGTTGTTCTGAGACATTTACTGGAACATGAGGTGACACACTAAATGATGCTGCCCCCGCAACGAACTCTGATGGTGCACGAGGGGCAGGCACTTCTTGAAGACACCTTGAGATGCACATTAAACATCAAAACCAATACAGTAAGCCCTTGTACAAGATTTCATGCTTTTTAGTGTAAAATTGGTAAGAAAAATTTAGTTAATGAAGATTCTACTCTGTTTTTAGGGAAAGTTCAAGACATACAAAATAAATCAGTTTAAAAATACCTTAAAAATGTGGCTTTCTTATGAAAACGTTCATTTTTATGTACATACTGTATTGTACCTTTACAAGATGTGAATCCCATTTGCAAAGTTTATTCCCTCTGGAATGCTAATGGTTACATAGTAAATAAACTATTTTTTTATATATATTTTGTAATAGTAAGTACACATTCACGCAAATTCAACGCACAAATGATAAATTTCTTGAAAGGTGCTGTTAACGTACATAGCAAATGTGTCCCGGGTTTCCATCTCAAGACGCATTTGCTATAAACACTGAAAGGGTTCGTTTACTCATTTTACCTTACCGTGAATGCAAATGAAAACGGCAGCCAATGCCGTGTTCTGTGAATTACTAGGGGTAACATTAGTATACTGTACTGTAAATGTGCTAGTGTGACAAATATCCGTTAGGTGATACTGTACTCTATTTATACATCAAACATTTTTTTTTTTTTTTTAAAGGTAATACATTAAGCTAACTTTTAAATGAAATTAAAGTGTTTTGGGAGCATGACTGGGGTCATATTTAGGGTTTGAACTAGGCCTGTGGCGATGCGTCGATGACGTCGACACGTCGATTTCAAAATATCGTCGACATCATATTTTGTGGTCGACTAATCGCCACGCAAACGTGGGTCACACAAAACAAAAAGTTTGCACTTTGCAGAATGGAGACCGAAACTGCGACCTCTGCAAAAAGCCCAAAAAAACAGCTCGCTCTAAGTCATCAAAGGTGTGGGAATACTGTAAATTTAGTCCCAAACGCAAAGGCATTGTTATTTGTAGTCTTTGCCAAATGGAGTTGGCTTACCACACCGGTACAACAGCGATGTTGGAGCATCTAAAGCGAAGGCACCCCCTTGTCTCTCTTGGATGGGATAATAATAAGTAAGTATTAACTTTGCCTAAATTAATTTCACGATTGTGTAGTGTGTTCTGCGGCATGAATTCTGTGCAATTCGGCAGTGCAAGCTAACTATCTTAGCTCTCCGTGCAGTTTGTTCGTGCTTGTAGCACTAGTAGTTACCTAGGTATGTTAGCAAGGCAACTATAACGTTACTAGCAGCTAGACAGCTGTGTATTATTGGACGTTTGCTAGCATTTAATGTCGGCTGGAAAGGTAACGTTAGATAGCTTACAGCTACTACTAACCCGCACGAACAAACTGCATTGAGAGCTAATTCATTTTGTCGTTTATGTTACGAGTCAAACATAACATTAGACTGAAGTTAGCCATCTTGTAGTGTCATGATTCACTATGCTGGTTCGCCAGTGTCAACTAACAGAGCCAAACAATGTCTATGCGAGGGCTGCACGTAAGCTGGTGCGCAGTATGG
>JAODKC010000002.1:25869756-25884376 GCA_026777985.1 Mormyrops attenuatus
CCCCCCCCCCCCCCCCCCCCCCCCCCCCCCCCCCCCCCCCCCCCCCCCCCCCCGCCCCCCCCCCCCCCGCCCCCCCCGCCCCCCCCCCCCCCCCCGGAACAGCCCTGGCACAAACCCCCTCCCCACAGAGAGCAGATGCACACAGCATGAGTGAGGGGCTGGGGACTTGTAACAAACATCACTGCTCAGAGATGGGGGATGGATCCTGGGGACAAAACCAACCCTGTCGGGTGTGGTTCTCACATTACCAAAACAAACATGTTTTTAATGACTTTTCACACAAATAATGAGTAAAATAATGGTTAAACGGCCATGCCAGTCTTTCCCATTGTATTCCCCAGAACTCTGGATGAGGTCAAAGTTCAATGCAGTTTTTAAATAACACTTTCATCAATTATATGGTACCTTTACTGTTCTAAAACAAAAAGTGTATAACATAAAGCTTTGTTCTAGATCTATCAGAACTCACACGTCCAGTGTCTTAACTGGCACCCAAAAACCACTGAGAACTTGTGTTTCCCAAAGCTGCTCAAAGGCACCCACCTGCAAAAGGGTCAGTTGCCAGAAAGGTCCGTCCTGAAGGAGGCTACCGAAGGAGCTTCAGTGCGTGTCCTTGTATGTGTGTGCACACTGTGTAGGAGAAGAGTCATTACAATAACTCAAAGGGGAGACCACACATACCATCACAATTTCAAACGAACACAATCTTAAAGAGTTCACGAAGGACCCTGACAGTAGGGGAGAGTGTCTGCTAACATAGCATTCATTCAAGTCATCCTATTTTTATGGAAACTTCCTTCTACTGGCAATTACCCCTTACTTACAACTACTACTTGGTTTGAATAAATAAAAATTCAAAGGCCAAGCATGAACAACCATTTTGATGCGGTAAAATATTCAAAGCATGTCTTTAATATTAAAGCTTCCACTGCATAAATAAACCTCAGTGTTTTAGAAGAAACGCTTAATTAAGATAGGAAAACCAAAGCTAAAAGGATAATGTACTTTGCCACAGCTTTAAACAGTTTAGCTGAAGAGTTTAAAAGGTCAGTTTCACACTTTAAATTTACTTTGTTGCGCACTACAGAGTGGCAATTTTTGTAAGACCATAAATTTAATGAGCTGCAGAATACCATCATTATGGTGATTGTAAATCTAACTAATATCTTAAATATTTTAATAGTGTCATCTGTGGCAATAGATACTAAACTGATCTATTAAACTTCACTGATTATATGTAACACCACACACTAAACACTTTATTTTCATATCATGCACAAAAAGTAAATTTTTTATCTAATAAAATTCAATACTTTGTTAGCAAAACCTGAAGACATATACTATGTCATTCAAAATACTACATTATGCATATAAGCAAGTTTTCTTTGAAAATAAAAGGCTCTTTTAGTATTTGAATACAGCTCAATCTGCAGTAATTGAAAGTGAAAGACAAAGTAGTCCAGGGAAGCATGTTGATTAGCAATGTCCTGTTGCAGTTATGTTATCATCCAAATGTGGATGAATCATGGCCTGGATCAGCAAGCCCACCAAAAGGTCACTGCTAATTTCAGCAGCACTTTGAGCTGTTGCAGGCAGACCAATCAGCTCTGTTAATTATGAATCCTGACAACGCAAGCATAGACAGAAAATGGCTCCTCCTCCTCCTGTCACAGGTGTTAATGGGATATTCGTATGCCACACCTACTTCAACTCATTAACCAGCTGATTTGCTGGAATATCACAACTGGCCGCAATTTCCATTATAGCAAGCATGGATTGCTGGTGTTATCAATGCTATTTGCCTGCCAAGGTCTATTGGCTCCACATTTACACCAGCAAGTCAAAAAGAGAAAGAGAAGAAATACTAACAGTTGTGCTTCAATCTGTAAATAAAATCCAAATGTAAATATATTGTATAAAAATAAATACAATGTAACACAGAAAGTAGGATGAGATGATAAAAGAAAATGACTGAGGGTAAAAGAAAAAAAATGGGAGGAACCAAACCATAACAAGAATGCATGGTGTGTGGCTCAGTGGGTTAAGCATCTGTGTCTGTGATTGGAAGGTTACGGGTTCAAGCTCCGCCCTCAGCAGAATAGTCACACTGACCCTTGAGCAAGAACCTTAATCCCCTAAAATCCTCCAGGGGCAGTTGATAAGTGGCTTGACCCTGCACTTAGACCCCAAGCTTCTCAAAGGAAAGCAAGATGGATATGTGAAAAGAAGCATAATAATTTACAAATGGCAAACAATGGATCATTTCATTTCAAGCTGGCGATAGGCCTGTATTTAAACTGATTTGCACCTCAACTTCTGAGGAGCCATTTGACTCCTTTGAAATTCATGGGAAGAATGCAGCTAGACACAAACCAACAATCATCTGTAGAGACAATTTAGCCCTGATTATGATCCCTTCGATGGTTATACCTTTATCTTATACAGAGACCCACTGACACATGCACACTGCAGCAGAGAACAAACAAGCTCCCTTGCAGTCACTTCCACCGAGGGTTAAATGTTTCGGGTCCCCAGGTGTCCCCACACTGTCAGCTGGGAAGTCACAGAAAAGGACGCAGCTATGGATAGCCTCATTCTGACGCTCAGGGGACAACCAGGCTAATTGGTGCCTCTGCTGGGCGTTAAGAAATAATCCCACCCAAGAGGAATCCTCACTGCTGTAGCAGAGGATAAGCTTTGCCTGCTTTATGACCCAATATGGCCTATCTTCAAGTCCAGCCTACAGCATGGACTGCAGTGTTTCTGGTGGGACAAACAAAGAAAGCGTCCTGGTGCTACCACTAGACTGACAGAGACCATGTTTTCAGCCCTTTAGCAGCTGCAAACTTATGTTGGCACATATAGTGTAAAATGAGATTTTCTTGTGGGGGTGGGGGCAACTACAATATGACACAAACTCCACAATGCTGGCAGCCCCCTCTGTCTCACACACACAAATACAGAGTAAACACAAAATATTTTAGTAGTAAAACAGCTATACTATACTATATTATAGGCACTATAGCATTATCAGTTGCACTTTCTGAATTAAAATAAATGTTATACAATTGTAGCAAACATTGTTAGATCCAGCAGAATACATTCCTTTTTAAAATATACTTTTGCCACATTACTTTCCAGCAGATCTATACTATTACATTATTACATTTACAATACTTGGTTATTTTTCCATTTAAAGTACATTCTCTTTAGTAAGACAAAGGGGCATCTCAATGTGGACCTCTAAGAATGATCGTTTCTGTGCACATCAGTTTCTCTTCCGTTATATAAACAGTCCAGCTTAAACAGCAAAATATACGTAGTTAGAGGAAATAACTATTGGTTGTCCGTTCATTTCTGTCAAAATCAATCGGCAGGAACGATTTCCGTGCTTGAACCCACACAAGTAACTGAAAACATGTATTCCACAACCAAAATAGGTGCGTTTTAAAAAGGAAAGAACTACATGAAGCTTTAAAAAGGTACATGCAAAATACTAAATTAGATTGCAATATAACAAGCACGTTAAAATATTGTGAGCATAACATGAACAGCAGCTGCAGTGAGAACCCTCCAGTTCGCCACCATGGACAGCGCCAGCTGTTTCTTTCACATGCTACAGCACGCTGACGAGGTGTGTCAGACTACTCAATATGTCCATCCCTTAATGCAGCTCAGGTATTTTGTTCAATTGTACATCGAGGCATCAATATATCGAGCCCTTAATTCAGCATCCGTCAGTATGTCACGGTTCCAATGCATTATCTCAACGCCCATGATCTGACACTATTCGTACGCAATCGTCATCACCGGCAGTAATGAACATCAGGATTAACTGACAATTTAAAAAGCATGCCTTAAGAAAGCGACACACACAAAACCCAAAAACTTGCAACAACAACATATTAATCGCACCGACTCGGCGACACAAGGTTACACGCTGAACTAAAGCTAACCGACAAGCAATATGACTGGCGTAAGTGTGAATGGCACTAAAATGAAAGACGTGCCTTAAGGAAACTAGGAATGTTTTCTAAAAATCAGACAAATAATATAACAACACCTCTGCTATCAAAAAAGACAAAAAAATCAGCACCCTGCTACACTACCTCGCCCCTCGCCACTCACGAAGCTAGCTAGCCATGAAGAATGGGCGCAATCTAACTAGACTGCAAACACATCCTCGGGAGGCACTAGTCCTAAAATAATATCTAGACATCTTAAAGCATAGAAAATAAAAAAAAAACATTAGGACTCTATTCGCTATATAAAAAACTACCCCATTACCTGACATTAGTATACTATCTCTGTCCGCCTTCAGGCCCAACCTTAAAACCCCAGCCGCCTGATTAACGTAGCTGGCTAAATGCTAACTCCGCTAACCCGCTGCATCACTTCGCGCTGTACCAGTCTAGCTGGGGACTGCACCGGCTAGTGGGTCCGACGATGTTTGCCGCCGGATGTGACAACAGGGTAAGTAAGTAACTCGAGTGAAGTGAAGTTAGGAAAAAGGCAGCAGCTGTCTCACCTTCAGCAAAGAAACGTCCAGCTTGGCCGAGACGCCCCGCCAGACAGCGACCGCTGCGAACACCCAAACACGCGCACGCGCTCGCGCTCAGCCTCGAGCCGCGCAGTGATTCCACGCATATTGACGTGCGATGCTGCCCGCGACGTCAATAAGGGCACTACTCCTTCCTCCACGAGAACGCCGCAGTATTTACTCACTGATGTAATTCCCAGAAATACAGCCTTTTGAGTCACAAATGAAATTAACTCAAAAATATCCCAAATAATTCATGTTTAATGCATGACGGCGTCTTCTGTTCAATGCATAAATGATAAGCTGCTCAAACGTGCAACACTACTTCACACAGCCGTATTGCCCAAAACGGTGAACTATCACAAACAGTACAACTTAAGATTTTTTTGTTAGTGTTGTCAACCATTTAACCGGAACTACTTTCCATTCAAAAAGAAATGTAGGCCTAGTACCAGTACTAGGATATAATATTCATAATGGCACGATATCACCGTTTTATTATCACAGCACAGTTAAACCATTCTGAAACTGCAATACCAGTATAATACTACAATATAATCAGAATAATAGAAATATACAAACATTTGAGATACTGCTGTGTTTGTAAAAAGGTTTAAACCAGAATTTCCACAAGAAATCTTAGTAGACCTAATACCAAAATTAATTCCTTGCCAAACTGCTAGAAAAATGTCCAGTTAAACTGCTTTCAATCTGAAAACAAAGCTGTAAGACTTGTGTACTGGCCAGTCCGAACTTGTATGAACAATCCTAAAATGTCAAAAGATCACCAAAAGTGTTGATAGTCCGATACAGCTACTATTTCTATCCCACTCAAAAATTCCAAACATTTCTAATGTTCTAATTACTACTGGAATTTTGTTAATTATACAAAGTTGGTTGGCATAATGGCTCAGTGAACAGTATCATTGCCTAACACCTCCAGGGCTGGGTAGTTTCATACAAGTATTATCAATCATGTCTTAACGCCATTCACCTAGCCTCAGCACATCTATGGGTTCTTGAGCAAGGCCCTTAACCCCCAGCTCCCTGAGTGCTGCCATGGGTGGTAGCCCTTCGTGGACAACTTGCACAGAAAGAGCAAGTTGAGGGAGGCGTAAAAGACAATTTCCCCACAATAATTATTAAATTGTATATGATAATTTATTTCAAGATACATGTTAATTAGATAACATCTCATTATTTTTGTTAAATATGTAATTTTACTTCGTGCACTTTTTAGTACAGATAATGTGAAATTCTTGTCTACTTCTTGGTTGTCTTGTGGTTCTGTATTCCTGCTTAAAATAAAACCTATTCACCTGTGGGCTGGTGTGCAGCTCAGCATCTTAGGGATCCGTGTCTATATTTAGAAGATTTCATGTTCCAAGCCCATGGGTAGCAGAGTAATCACATCGCAGCAAGGCCCTTAACTTCAACTAGTCCACGGCAGCTGGCCCTGTATGCAGCATGATCGAGGCAGAGATACATCATGGTTGAGATGCCAGTCCAAGGCAAGAAATATCCATGCACATATTGCGTTTACTGCAATATACTATGGGCCATGTCGCATAACTGTATCCTTTTGGAGAACCAGAGAAAGCCACATGAAGCAAGCTGCAAATTTCACACACACTGAGGGACGATGGATTCGAGATGTATCACAAACAAACAAATCCGTAGTTTATCCTTCTGGAATCCAAGTAGCCTATCGTTTCTAGAATGTTGATATCTTACCGCTAGGTGGAAGCAAAATTTAAAAAAACAGTAAAGAAACGCGAAAGGTGAGAAGACAAACGTTTAAATCGCCAAAATAAAAACATTGAAACAGGCTACTATCAAACAGTCCTCAAACAAATTCCACACACAAACAACTAATAGTGAGTTATTTTACATAAGCTTCATAATTTTGCATAATTACTATGAAGTTCCGTTCTCCTGATGTTGAATTCCAAACAATAGCGTAAACGCTCCTCCTTTCTTGTGTGTCCAGAATAACACCCGCCAGCAAGAGACAGCGAGGAAAGAGGATAGGAAGTTGCCCCAGAGGTGGAGAGTCCCAGTTTCGGCCAGTCGCAAAAGGAAACAAAGACCTCAACAGCAATCTGATCAAATACAGATAAGACCTAAAAACCAATGAAAGCAAGAGACATACAGATACAGCACGTTTAATCTTGAAGACGGCGCTGCTCTTGGCACTGTGCGCTTTTTTATGCTGTGATAGGGAACAAATAATTATTTTTCCACAAAGGTTGACATCGAATGATCGCACATTTCAACTGTTTTGGATTACACCTATTGTCCATGGTGCAGCGTCGGACTGGCCGTTTGGATTCGTTTCGTTTTTGAAAGCGATCGGAAAGGTCAACGACGCTTTTTAAAACCATTTAAAACCCCTTTTCCACTGCGCAAGAAATGGAGCGACAGCGGCTTCAAACTCGGTGAGTGGCAGCCGATGTTTCGCACGTTGGGAGTTTCCGCCAGCGACTTTTTCGCATTCTGCTCGTAGAACAGACAATGGGAAATGAGGCGTGCTATCCTGTTGGAAAAAAACTTACGGAAAGTGGATGAAAGCCTGTTATAGTTCAATAACAAATCCACCGTTGACATTTAGATGGTATTTTATGTAATGAGAGAACTACTAAATGAATTCACACGAGAATTCTCATTAGTCATTGATGAGCCTATTTCAATGCGTAAGGTTGCAGCGTATTCCATAATTTATGTATTAAGTCCTTATTGGTGCCCCATTGTCTGTTGATTGTAATTCATACGTTATAGTTTGTTGTATGACGATTTTTTTCTAATCACACTGGAATTCTTCAATAAGCGATAATCGTAAGGAAGCTGCTTAGCCTTGATTTTAGCCTGAGATTGATTTGCGTAATCGAGTAACTAGTGAAACGTTTAACATTTACATTGTTTGCGAGAGTAGAAGTTGTTGTTTTTAATTTTAAGGCTAATTTATCATTTTTACCCTCTTGGAGATCCTACGTTTTTCCTCTTTATCATTTCAGTACTATAATGATTTTCATCTTACTCGAGTTTCGCAGGGTACTCCCAGTTCGTATATATAAATATTTCGTGTTTTTATCTTTCTTTGCTCTATGAGCTTGATCATGTGCGGAATGTGTGTTCGCTGCTGCAATTGTCAGTGTGAAATTTCCATGTGATCTACGACGTAAATGTACTGTCCTCCCAACCTGTCGATGTTGTGTCCGTCCTGCCATCGTGCTGTTTCAGCCACCGGAGCTTCTAAGTTTATATTGCAAAGCAATGTTGTTATTATTATTATTATTATTATTATTATTATTATTATTATTATTATCCAATACACGGTCGCGGTATGCTTGGAGCATACTCCAGGAAGCACGGGGGTCGAGGCCGGGGACCCCCTGCAGGGGATGACAACACTTACACACAAGTAACCTACCTCCAACATACATAAACTACATTTTTAGGACCTGGGGATGAACAAGAAGAGAACACAAAGAGAACCACGGAGGTGTGTGGCCACCATGCCATCCATGCTTAGTCATGCAGTGTTGTACACTTTGTGTACTGTAACACCCATGAACTCAGGGCGGAACCTGCTCCCCCAACCCGGCTGTAATGGACTATTCTTACTTTGAGACTTCGTGCTACCCAGTTTACTTTTGCCACTGGAGTCCTAGTTGTTCACTGCCAAGCGAACTGACACAAACTAAGATGCATCACTAACATTTCTTTGCTACCGTCTCTCTGTCTCTCTAGAGTGGGAGACAACTTGTGAACAGACGCAGAGAGAACACAATTCAACGAACGTATGCAAAAAAAATAAAATAAAAAATCAAGACTAACCTGACCAAAAGAGGAAACGGATACACTTCTTAAATCGACCGATCGATCCTCCGGAGCGATACCCGCCCCCCATCAGCAAATTTTACCGCCAGCATTCCTGAACCCCGCCCTGATCGGTAAGTTTTACCGCTGGCACCCCGCACTTTGAATGGCATATTATTGATTGTTTATAATTCCCTCCTGCTCTTTCGGCTTTAAAAATATCTCCAATGGCCGACTTAGGGACCCCCCTACCCATGTCAGCCTAGCCCCCCACAGAGAAACGAGAGAAACTAACCAAGTTCTTTTAATTTATTATTAAATTGATGTCTAGTTAGCAGTTTTATTATATTATTATATATTAGTATTATAAGGAAACGTTAATAGAGTAATTTATCACAGATTTGTTGCATAAAAATAATGAAACCAAACTTTATTTGCTATTTAAGCATATATGCCGATTCTAATCAGTTGTCCTGAGGTGTGATTCCTCTTTTTATTTGTTAGAGCCAAAGGAAATTATTTATATTCGGTGGGCTCGTTTTCTCAACTATACCTGCTTTATATTTAAAACTTTAATGATTAAAATAAATAAGTATGACTGCACAATGACATGTATTATCAGACAAGTAGAATAATGTGAGTCTGTTAGGTAGATTCTAGCCTATGACCATGGGAGATGTTGCCCACATGCTGGTTATTTCATATAAAACAGTTATTTAGGCAGTTCATTATTTTACTGGGTGTAAACAGACACCTGTCTCAACCTGTCTCTGAAACCTGCAGGAAATAGATTCCCGGGACAGAGGAGTATGACTGCTTGTATGGTCATTCCAGGAAATCGGTCTGGCAGTCTTAATCTGACCTGCAGGAAAACAAGTGGTGAATCACACCGCAGCATTTTAGATGCACTTCTCTGACAAAAGGAGATAGCTTTTCGGTAAATAGCATTTTTTCCTTGTTGTAGCTGGATATTTTACTTGAGGATTTTAGAAAATTTGTGGAAGAGCACATGACCTCCCAGGATCCGAGCCAAAAGCCTTCGGATTACTATGTCTCCTCACCCATCTTGCTATCTGCAGCCACAGCAGTGTTTTAGAGTAAAGCAGCTTTTAACATTAATGACCTTGGATGATACGTGCAGGAGGAATATGTGGCCTGGGCTTTTCTTTCTTTTGCTTAACTCTCATTAATCCCGGACAGTGGAATACACCGGATTCGCTTCGGCCGATAGGGCGATCCGCGGATCTGCTATGTGGAACTCGGTTCAGAGGTTGGGAAATCACTACAGCTTCATCCTGGACGACCGTTCGGACCCGGCGACTCATATACCTCCTCAGAGGCAGAGCCAGTCTTTGCCATAACTCGCTGTGTGCGCACCTCAAAGGCTGAGCCGGTCTTTGCCGTAACTCGCCGTGTGCGCGCCTCAGAGGCTGAGCCGGTCTTTGCCATAACTCGCCGTGTGAGCGCCTCAGAGGCTGAGCCGGCCTTTGCCGTAACTCACCATGTGCGCGCCTCAGAGGCTGAGCCGGTCTTTGCCGTAACTTAGCTTGGGCAGTCACATCGGGTCGCGGAAAAACGGGGTTGAGTCAGAGGCTGCAAGAGAGTGTGAGATGTAATGAAGCTAATATACCCAAGTCAAACGGAAGTTTCGACTCTAGCTGGGTAAATAAACCCAGTCTACCGGAAACATGCAGAGGTTAGCAAAGTCAGACAGCCAAGCAGTAATCAAAACACAGTTTATTCCCAATTAATACAAGACACATCAATTTAACCAAATATAACATTACTCTAATTCTAACATGTGGCCACAAATTTCTAACCTATATCATTCAGTCAAAATCAATACAACAATTAAAGAATTACATACCTCAGCTGAGTGGGTACAGAGTAACTTCAGAAAATATCTGATACAGATGTAGATTCACGCAGCACTATGTGGGAGCTCTGATTACCGAGTGTCTCCCCTTGCTACTCTGGAGCTCTTCCTTAAGTATTCCAAACCAAGTGACTGGACGTCTTTGAAGACTAAATTCCCTTACCAAATATTGAGATTGATTATTTCAGGGACTGATTTGATCTTGTGTGTTTGTCCTGGACAACTGCTGATCTTATCAATTCTCAGACACTCCAATCAAATTGCTTTAAGAGGAATGTGGGAATTCCTTTGTTCCACCAGGTGATAAGATCCTCCACTTTGGATTTAGTCTTACTTTCTATATCTCTCTTATGTGAGAACATACTATGTTAGTCCTGCAAGGAGCAGTCTACGCTGAATGAGAGTGAGGGATAGCTGTGAATCGTCATTAAGACAGAGGCAGGGGTTGGGTTGTATGTTCTTAGTAAGTAGTGAGGATATCATAGAAAATATCTCATGCCAGAAGCGTCTGATTGTAATGCACTTCTAGAACAGATGCATTGTTGTACCAAGTGCCTGATCTGAGCAATGAGTGCAATTAGGGCTTGAGAGTAGTTTCATTTTAAAGCATTTTAGGGGAGTTGTGTACGCTCTGTGTATTAACTTATAGTGTATAAGTTGATGTGCGAGATTTTTGGAAGCACTGTTTAGGTTTCCCCAGATTTTCTCCCATAAAGGCTCTACACCAAGTGTGTTCAAATCCCTTTCCCACACACTTTCTACAGCTAGGTCTTTGGAATGATGGCGAATTAAAGTATTATAAATGCACCGTTTGGGTTCAATCCGCTTCTCCATAGGGTGCTCTGGAATCGGCTGTCTCCAGGGCACCCCGTATGCTTTCATTGCGGACCTCAGTCTTAGGTAGAGGAAGTATGAAGTATCAGACAGATTGAAATAATTTTTTATGTCTCAAAATAATTATAATAATGACGATAATAATAATAATTGATAATTTATTGATCTCCATGGGGAAATTCTCTTTATGCCTCCCTCAACTTGCTCTTTGTAGAGTAAGCTGGCTGTGAAGGGCAGCCACCCGTTGGGCCGCCCAGGGAGGTGGGGGTTAAGGGCCTTGCTCAAGGACCCGCAGACGTGCTGAGGCTGGGTTTGAACCGGCGAAACAAGCGCATGGCAGTATTATCGAATAAGTCGCCACAAAAAGACTCATTTATGGGCCCACACAGAGAACGTAAATGGCTTATCACCTGACTGAAGATGATAATTGTTCCATAATGGAGATGTTTTATGAAATATTCTTGCTACACCCAGTAATTTTCCAGACATTAAGAGAGTTAACTATGATACTTCCAAAATGCGGCTGAATGGTTTTACGACCTATGCCTGTATAGGGCAGGTCCTCTAACGGTTCTAACCAATGTGGTTTTACATGTTCCACCTGCATGGCCCGCCATGGGGCTTGAGAAGCCTGGTGTCTCCATACCTGCAGTGGTCTAATTTGGAAGGCATAGTAGTAAAAGTTTAAATTTGGGACCGCCGGGCCTCCAGTGATCATGCTTCTTTGTAAAGTTGCGAGTTTATTTCTGGGATGCTTTCCTCCCCAAATGAATTATGAAATGAGAGAATGCATTTCAGGTATCATAAAGAACAAAACATTTATATGGGGCAAAATGTTCATTTTAATAGTTGAGATTCTGCCTTGCATACCAACTTGAAGAGAGCCCCATCTCTTTACGTCATGTACTATTTTCTTTTGTACCCCATACAAGTTTTCACTGACTATTCTATGGAGATTAGGATAAATTTCTATGCCAAGGTATGTACAGACAGGGATGCCAGCTGGTAGATGGGCCTTTTTAGCAGTTAAATTGAGAGGGAGAAGAGCAGATTTCGACCAGTTTATTTTATATCCTGCCATATTGTGAAAATTGTTGAATAAGGTTAAGAGGTGTGGCAGAGAGTCCCGAATATTAGAAAGAAAAAGAAGACAGTCATCTGCATACAACGAGAGGTAGTGTCTAGAGTGTTCAGTAGTAATGGGTGATATCACCCACTTACCCACTTTACCTGATGGCTTATGCCAGAGGATCCAAAGACAAAGCAAATAGCAGTGGTGAACATGATGGACAGCCTTGTCTCGTACCTCTATGTAAATTAAAGGTTGGTGATTGCAAACTATCAGTGAGGACACAAATCGGCATTTTTAAACCCTGGTTTAATTGTGGTTTTGCTGGCAGAAGGCTACACTCTGCGGCAGGCTGCTTGCAGGCTCAAAGTTTCTAAGACAGCAGTACACAAGAACAAGGTGAAGCAGGAGACGCTGGGAATGACCAAAAACCAGCCAGGTAAAGAGCAGAAGCAACTTTCTAATGCCAGAGATGAGTGTTAAGTTATCCAACAGTTTCTCATGAATCAGAGGATGACATCAAGTGACCTTCAAAAACAATGGGAAACATTCAGTGTAGGGAAGTGCTTCGTAGGTGAAACAGCCTAGCAGCCACACTGCATAAGAGTTACCTTCCCCTACAACGAGTTGGAGAACTGCTTTGATTTATTCCTGTTTTGTGTGACGCACTTCTCCCTTAATTGCAATAGACTAGTGCCGCCTGTTTGTCCTCCTTGAAATTTCACCGACACAACTTCCTGGCACCTGTAAAAAGTACAAAGACGTATTTCCTGGACTAAAGTTGTGATGTAACATTTGCATTAATAATCTACTTAATCTCAATGAAAGTATTTGAACAAAATGTGAATGCTTTTGTCTATGACTAACCTATCATCAGTTGCATATGTAGTGCGTATATGAGTATATGTTTGAGAAGATCTTATATTCTTATAAGGATCAGACGGCAGTTTTTGTTAGTCAGTGCTTGAGGCCGTTTGGTTGATATTGTAGTAGTGTCACTAAACCCTGGGTCTATACTGGCAGAGGGAATGGATATCTTGAGAGTCTGGCTGCTGTAGCATGTCCCAACCAGTTCACTAGAAAAACTCGTCAGACAGGTCACCTGTTTACAGCTGCTTGAGGGAAGATCAGTGCCCGTAAAACTCCCAGCAAGAGTAATATTTAACTACAAGACTGGCAGGTTTCTAATGAAACTGAAAACGAAAGCAAGCTTTGAAAGGTGCATTTATATTCCTTTGTGATGCTTGAACAGGCAATATCGATAAGTGATTTCTTTAGTGCATGTTTTAAGTTAAAAGTGGCTGCTTTAGAAAATTCTGTCTTTAGCATGCTAAGTTTGACTCCACAGACAAGTCGAGAAGAGATTTGAATATTAATAATCTGACACAGCAGATGGGAGTTTTTGCACCTATGGGTGACCTGGGTACTCTGAGTCTGAACCTTGAGAAAAGACCAGAGACCAGGAAATATATGCCCCCCCTCCCCAAATCTGTTAAGGATGGCCAAACTGCACAAGACAGGCAGGTTTTCATTTGTGAACTGCTGTCATTGCTGAAAGTATGAAAGATTAGAAGTTTACCAATTGTCTTCTGCTAACATAGTGACGGCTAATTGGCTCAAATTGAAAATTGAAAATCTTTCAATGAATTGACATCACTTTAATCCTCTCAGCTGATAAAACCTCAAACTGTCTACCCAACATATATTGTGATTATATATAGGGCTGCAACGATTCATCGAGTAACTCGAATAACTCGATTACAAAAAATCCTCGATGCAAATTCTTTGCTTCGATGCTTCGCGTAATCCGCACGACTATGTACTGCTTAGTGATCACCGTGTTTCACTCGGAGGATTATTAGTGTCGCACAGTGTGCTTACGCTGCATTACGTGTGGCGGGTTTGATTTGATGGCGCGATGGAGGAAGACAGGGAAAATACTGAGGAAAGTCAGAGAAAAAGACGAAAAATGTCTAAAGTTTGGGACCATTTCAAACAAAAGTAAAGCGAAAATACTGTACAGTGTGTCCATTGTAAAACCAATTTAGCTTACCACAATAGCACAACGTCAATGAAGGTAAGCGCGAGCGGTTCACTCACATTTGCAGGTAAAAATACACCTGCGATAGAAACGTATTTATGGGCATATCTGTGAATAAAAAAAGTATAACAAGATTCAGCCCAAGCAGCCCCTTTTTTTCCTCAACAAAAACACTGATAACACGACAGTAGTGAAAATGATGCTGTCGTACTGTAGTTTAATTAACATGGAGCTGGAGCCTGTCTATACACAAAGAGCAAAGACACGGTTCCGTTACAGAGATGGCAAACTCAGGTGGAGTGAAGGAAAAACAACAGTGCTTGTAATCGCCACTAAACCTTTACTGGTAAAGAGCTGGTGGGAATCCTTAATCAAACCAGCTGTTCAACAAGCTGAAAGGTGAAGAAAAGCGATGTTTTCAGCTGCTCCCATCCACCGCCG
>JAODKC010000002.1:25892750-25911635 GCA_026777985.1 Mormyrops attenuatus
GGGAGGGGGTGTCAGTCCTTTGTTTCTCAAATCTTGCGTAGAAGTTGTTTAGCTGGTTTGGCAGTGAAGAGTCTGCCCCAATGAATGGCAGTTTTGGTTTGAAGTTGGTGATAGTGTGAATTCCCTTCCATGTGGCAGAACAGTCATTAGAAGAAAAATATTCCTCTAGTTTGTCCCTGTATCTGTGTTTGGCAGCTTTGACTGCCTTATTGAAAGTATGCTTGGCCTTTCTGTATTCCACTATGTCGCCACTCTTGTGGGCCTCTTCTTTGGCGAAGCGTAGTCTTCCCAACTCAGCTGTAAACCATGGTTTGTTGTTATTGCATTTATATATGGCCTTTGCTGGAATACAAGCCTCTTCACAAAAGCTGATGTAGGAGGTGACATGTATCGGCATAATCATCCAGGTTGCTGTTGGTGGATTTAAATATGTCAGTGGAGTCTAAGCAGTCCTTCAGAGCATCTGTGGCTGAAATGGTCCATGTTTTCACCAGTTTGATTTAGGGTTTTATAGTTTTCTTATGTATGAGTGGATGAGGTAAATGAGTGAGTGGTCCAAGTTGCCCAGTGGGGCACGTATATTAGTCTGGTAAGCATTTTTAATAGTGTTATAACGATCAGTTGTTTATATTTTACCAGGTCTGCCAGCTGTTGTTGTGCAGAATGTGCATTTGCGACAGGATGGATGTACACTCCAATCAGTACAATAGACGAAAATTCCCGGGGAGAGTAGATGGGCTTGCAGTTAATGATGAAGCTTTCCAGGTCGGGGGAAAACATTTTCTTTAAGACAGACACATCACTGCACCATTTTTGATTTATATAAAAGCATATTCCTCCGCCTCTGGCTTTGAAACAGAGAGCGGAATCACGATCTGCTCTGAGCAGCAACAAGCCGGGTAGTTCCACCGCTGCGTCAGATATTGCCTCGTTTAGCTATGTTTCAGTGAAGCAGAAGTAGTGGAAAAATCTTTAACAGTCCTTACCAGTAGTCGCAGTTCGGCCATTTTATTGCATAGTGAGCGAACGTTTGAAAGAAATAAACTAGGAAGCGCCGGTCAGAAACCGCGTCTCCATAGTCGCTCCAGGGAGCCGCCCCTTCCTCCACGAGTTCGCCGCTTCTTCTTTGCGTTGTTGCGGTAAGGTGAGCGGTATTCGCCAGCTGAGAATCCACGTAGAATTTCCTCAGTTGTGTAAAGGAATTCCGGTGGAGGGCTTGGTGGTATTGCGTTTTTAAAATGCAGGAGCTTGTCTCTGCTGTATGTGATACGTGAAGCATCACTTAGTGCAATTAAAGCAAACAAAACAAAGAAACGCATGAGACACCACAGCACCGCGGCTACCTCTCGGGGCGCCATCTTGAATATCCCCCCTTCACTTATCTTGTTTCACTCCCCTTCTAAAACCTAAGATATTTATGGTACTTAAGCTGCTTTGAATTTGCTCGACTTGTTTAATTGCCCTCATAACTGCTTCTCTCCCAGGTCAAAGTTGGCTTTTTCTCGCAAGATGTCTGAAGACTGGAATTCGCAGTTACAGCATGGTAAGGAGAAAGTGACACAGTAACTAGCACAGTCTTTAAAACAGGCCATAACCCTAAACCAGGGTGGGTGTAGAAAACAATCAATTGCAATGAGAGGAAAATTTGATGAAGTGGGTTCAAAAATTGGTATCAATTCTAAGATGAATCTCCTCAAAACATTATATGAAAGCAGGAATTTAAAAAACCTGAACGTGAAACTAAATATCACATTTTTGTTATTTGAGATCACCTTTATGGAGATTTTGGCATTGTACTGTGATTTGAGATTAAGTTATCCTCTTGTTTTGAGGTTTGCAAATCATTGAAAGAGCATTTTTGTTGCAGAAACAAAGGAATCAGAGGTCTGCACGTTGGACCCGGCCAACGTTCTTGTTCTATTAGCCTTCTTATTGCTGCTGAGAGTATGTGAGCGCTGTTGATCTTGTAGCCCTTTAGCTTTGAAAACTCATCGTATCCCTCACTGTCTGTCTTCAGAACCCCTGTACCAAACATACCGCGCAACCGTCATCACCAAGGAGATCCGTCGACAGACCGTTTGCCGCAACATCAGTAAGACAAGCGCGGATTATGTCATGGAATGGGGAGTCCACAACAATGAATCCAAGGCTGCCGGAGGAGGTACTGGCCAGAATACCTTGTGGCAAAATTTGCCAAATGTGAAGTCGAGTGGCATCCTCAAGACGCTCACCACGGCAGATTGCAAGTATCAGGAGGTGAGTAACCATATCCTGAGGGAGAACTTCAGGTGTGAGGGGCCAAAGAGAAGGTGGCTTTGCAAGAGACCATAGAACAGAATCACATGACTCAGGGAGCGGAAAGAAGGATTAAAGATATTGATTAGGGGAAAGAAGACTGCTCTAACAAAGCAGTGGAAAGGATTGAACCAAAAGACAGCTGGTTCAGCACAAGAAAAACACAAACAGAACATCAAATTGAGCATTGCATCTTGGGAAATGCTACAGCAAGAGCACTGCATGTATTCTGCATGAGGGCCAAGAGTAGAAAGAAAAATATGAAAAAAAAGAACTGAACTGGAAGTTACACTCATTTAAATACAGGATGATAAAATGGCTCCATCTGTGCTGGAGCTGGAATGTGATGGGAATATTGTCTGGTATATAGGCCTACCTGTAGATAGTAAAGAGATATATGTGGCTTGGAAACCCGTGTGATTACCATGTGCTGTCAACCACTGGCTAATGGAAACTAACTTGAAACCAAACGGAAGTACATTAAACCAAGCGGTGATAGACAGTGCCCAGTAATCTCTTTTGTTGTGGATTTTGAAGCCTCGCTACTTATAGCACAAATGCTGAACCAGACTCTCCCGCCTCTCAGAGCATGTTTGAGGTGCTGACGTCAGAGGCCTCGTATCTGCGATCCCTGCAAGTGCTCACCGACCACTTCCTGGAGTCGCGTGACCTGGATGAGACACTTATCATCCACGACAAGAAAACCCTCTTTTCCAATATCCTGCGTGTGAGAGAGGTCAGCGAAAGGTGAGGAAATTGAAGGGGAAGTAGGAGATGGAGGTGAGAATTTGAGAGAAATTAAGCTGGCAGGAAGGTTCATGCTCAGAAATCTTTCAGGCATATCTTCATATGTTTGATTAATTTTTATCAGTTTTTTCTGGTTTTCCAAGGATGCAGTGTACTTACCCAGTTGAACATGGATCCTTTTTTATTTCCTGGAGACGTAAGACAGTGGTTGTCAATGCCGTTCCGGAACTAATGACTTAAAAGAAGACAAAAATCACCCCTATGAATAAAACAAAGACAATTACGACTTATTTGTATGCTAGCTAGTTGTTTACACTGAACCTCAATATGTCACTTCCCTCCTCAGTAGTGTTCGGTTTAATGTACACAGGTTTCTGAAGGACCTAGAAGATCGGATGAATGAGTCTCTGGTGATCTTGGACATCTGTGACATCATCCACTATCATGCTCAGCACAACTTCCCTGCCTACATTGACTACGTCCGAAACCAGATCTACCAAGAAAAAACCTACAGCAACCTTATGTGAGAAAGCATGCGATGAGGCTTTAATCCAGTGTGACTTACAGAAGAGGGAAAGGTTATAATTTACATGCACACATGGGATTTGAACCCACAACCTTTGCATTGTTAGCATAATGCACTACTTGTTGAGCTATACCTGGCCAATAATGAAAAGGCCTTGGTTACTCCTTCATTGTGAAAGCGAACATATGACCTAAAGCAGTTTCCAA
This sequence comes from Mormyrops attenuatus, assembly GCA_026777985.1. Lineage (NCBI taxonomy): Eukaryota > Metazoa > Chordata > Actinopteri > Osteoglossiformes > Mormyridae > Mormyrops > Mormyrops attenuatus. Next base: position 25,896,525 of record JAODKC010000002.1, read on the forward strand.
AATGCAGTTTAGCTGTGCTTGAGGAGTAATTGAGGAGTAAAGGAGTAATTCTTAAAACTCTGATTCCCCCTGACCAATACATGACATCTTCTGGTAGGGATAACCAAAGTCTAGCATTTTTCCCCAATTCTTGAGAGAGTAATTGAGTTAAAACATATTAAATCAATTGGCAGCCATTTAATATTCTCCATCTAAACAGAAAAGGAAATTTGAATGGCTTAAGGCTGACTGGATATACACTTGAGATCTGTGAAGTGCTGGGTAAACGCTCAGTGCACTAACGGCTCTGTGTTTGTTGGTTCAGGCAGACAAATGCGCAGTTTGCAGCTGTAGTCTATCGGCTGCAGGAGCTGCCTCAGTGCCACCGGCTGCCACTTACGTCCTTCCTGTTACTGCCCTTCCAGCGGATCACCAGACTAAAGATGCTCATTGAGGTGAGGGCATGTAACATGACTGATTACCATCCAGCAGGATCTCCTACAGCCTGTGACTATTGCTGTACCTCCAATCAGGTACATAAGTATACAATGCTTGCTTCATGTATGATATTATTGAGTTTTGTGTCATCAGAATATTCTGAAGAGGACCAAAGAGGGAACAAAAGAGGAATTATCAGCTTCCAAAGCTCTCAACTCAGTATCTAAGGTGAGTCTCCCTTTCCCACATTGTCGCCAGTACTCTACAAAGCCGAAATGACCTTCTAAACCATTGTCTACAGTACACCAGAGGATATCCTGCTCTGTTCATGCAAGAAAAGTTTGTTGTATAGAAAAGATTGGGGACTGAATTCCTGACATGCCAGGACAGTGGACAATGTGGTTAATTCCTTAGGAAAAGCTTGATAAACAACTCAGGCCTGTAGTTTTTTCCATCAAGTTTTTTTTAGTATTTCAAATGGTGTTGTTCTTGGCTGAGCAACAACATGAAAGCTGTATGACCCTGTACATAGGTCCTAACATTTTAGAATAGGCAAGGAATTAGTTGGATCTGTCAGTAATTTGGATTGTGAAGCACATCCATTGATTCCATTCTTACCGTTGTCAATAACACAATGGACAACTGACCCCCTCTCGTGCACCATAGATCATAGAAGCTTGTAATACTGAGGTGGGGAAAATGAAACAGGTGGAGGAACTCATCCATGTTTCTAAAATGTTGGAGTTTGAAAAAATCAAGGTGAGCGAATTTTTCCAATCAATCTAGTGTGCTCACAGGGAAAATATTTAATGTCTAGCATAGGACAAGTCCAGGATAAACACAACTTTATGTAATTATGTTTATGCTGAAGGCTATACCCATCATCTCACAAAATCGATTCCTGGAAAAGAATGGAGAGCTTCAGGAGATACCCAAAGGAAGCACCCTGTTCGGTCTCCGACCCAAATTCACCCCCATCTCCCTTTTTCTCTTCAATGATCTCCTCATCATTGCCAATAAAAAGAGGTGAGTCAGTGATAAATCCAATAGCCTACCGGTATCCTGTATGGGCATGGTCGTGCAAGAAGATATTATAAAGAAGGTTCTGCTCTGACCCCCCAGCTCAGAACGTCATGTTGTGATAGACCATGCCCACCGATCACTGGTCCAGGTGCAGCCTGTAACCGAGTCCTCTGCTGGCCTCATCTTGGAGAACTGCTTTTCCCTGACCCTCCTGGAGAACCACCAGGGTCGCATGTATGAGCGTTTGTTTAAAGCGCCCTCCCAGTAAGTGTTTCCTGCAGAACCCCCACCCGTGCATCCTTAACCACTTCATAGCACTGTCTTTCCAACATCATTGATATCAATGCAGTCTAGGCATATACGTTATCGCAGGCATGCTGGAAACTGGTGGTGGTTCCTGTGTGGTGACGCATTCACTTCACATGCACAGGTCTGACATGCACAGGTGGCTTGCTGCCTTCCCTGAGCCCGAGAACATGGAGCGAGAGACAAATGAGGTGGTCTACAAGGACTGGGGTGAGTTATTTACCCCAACCACTACAATTCCATGCAGTCTACTGGATCTAAGCACGGTGGACTCATCAAAAAGCACTTTTTGTGGCAGGCTATTCCATTGGTAACACACTGTCCCTTGTCTCTTTTCTTGCAAATTTGTGTTTGGATTATCAGACTGTCCACAAGTACACTGTATAGAGCAGTATGGTTCCCAGCAATCAGATGAACTCAACTTGGAGCCTACTGACATCGTTAATGTTCTTCGCAAAACCAATGAAGGTAAGACACCACATTTGAATAGTTATTAAAAACGACTGTGAGAATGTCAGGATGCGCAGGAAACTCATTTTCTTAATTGTAGTTCCATTAAAAATCCGCCTTGATTCCAAATACCTGCTTTACCAATAACTGCTTGTCTGCTTCAACTTTCCAACCATCTTGATTTCCTTTCTCTTCTTCCACCCTATTCACCCACAATCCTTTTTGACTTCCCCCTTTGCCTCCCTACTTCCTGTCCTTCCGCTCCAGGCTGGTATCAGGGCATCAGGCTGTCAGATGGACAGAAGGGCTGGTTCCCCGTGAGTTGTGTACAGGAGATCACCAATGAACATGTCCGAAGACGAAACCTCCGTGAGCGGTTTCGCCTTATCCAGGCTGCAGACGCTATGACAAGAGCACGGACTGGGTCTTAGCAACATTGTACTTCAACAGTGGGCTAACTGAAATGGATCCTACACACCTCAGTCCAGATTTGGATTCTATGAAAGGAACTATATCATCTTAAGCTTTTGTAGTACTAAACAAGTATAGTATTTGAAAACTTTTTTTCCCTCTAACACTAACACGGAAGACCATCAAATGCACCCCAAGTGGTCAACTGGGAAGTGGAATTAGTGAACTATGGCTCAACTTCCTACTGAATAGTTCAGGTTATTATAAAAACAAACACAAATCAATACAGATGCTCCTTGCCTCATTCCACCAATGGCTTAGATTCCAGAAACGAGTAAAGACCAATAACCACAGTCAAAACCAGAAGCATCAGTTTCACGAGGCCAAAGCAGAACTATTAAGGTGCTACTGTTGAAATCCCAAAAAATACAACATAGCAAACATTCCAGGAGATTCTTCACATGTGAGGCATCTAAACTAACCAGGTAAGCAGGTAAACCATTGGCAAAAAAGGACTATGACAACAGCGCTGATGAACAAATCAAGTCTAGTAGTTACTGAATGAACAGATTTTAATGCCAGTGTTTAACTTAAGTGACAAGAATAATTAACCCAGTTTAATTATGTGGTATGTCAACAAAAATGTTAAACGTTTTATTTTTAATGAGGGATGAAAAACTTTGCACATTTTGGTCAATATTCTCTAAACAGCAAACCATGTTTTAAAAGTATAAATATTAAAAAAAAACCTGTTCAAGTTTAAATACAAAATAAACCTAAAACAGAACAGTGGAAATACAAGTAACTGTATTAGTATAGAACATTTTAAATGACACATGTACACTGAAAAAATAGGATGCAGAACTTTACTCTTCTACTTCAAAAACCTCTATGAAAATCTAGGAGGGTGGAAGGCCTTGTGGTTGTTGGGAAAGACTGAGCAGGGCGAACACGACAGCCCCCTCAGTCTCATCTCGCAGCCCCGTCCTCAGCCCTAACTGCTCCTCTTCCTGCTGCTTTTGAAGCCACTTTCTAGATTCTTCCAACCACTGAGAGCCCCCACAGTGCAAATCATCCTGCAGGACCACTATCCCCAAATTCTCATGCTCTTCTTCGCCCCCACAAGCAGCCCTGTCCACTTGGCCAATCTCAATCTTCCACACTGTATGCTGAATTGACATCATCACTGTCAACATGAGGTGACCCTAAGGAGGTGGGCCCCAGGCCACTGGAGATCAACAAGCCCTCATCCACAGTGTCTGCACTTTGGCTTTCTCCACCCCCTTGAGCCAGAATATGAGTTTCCTTTATTCCTACTTCCCAGTCATCCAGAGTAAGGAGAATATCAGCAGCCTCTAGTTCTGTGTCTGACCACCGCCCGGATTGCCGTTTCGATGTCAGTGTCGTCTGAGGTATGCAGTCAATGTTAGCATCATCTTCCTGATTGGCTGGCAAGCATCTGGCAGGGCTCCATCTCAGCTGGCAAGGTGTCTCGTGATTTGGTTCGCTGATGGAATCGTGATGGAGCTTCAGGAGATTAGTGATGGCTTGGTCCTCCTCAGCAGACAGCTGAATGACCTCCTTCCTCGGTCTCAGGGTAGGACTAATTGTAGAAATTTGGGGAGCACAGAGGTGGTCCCAGGCCCATCCCTGAGAACCCAGGTCTCGGATTAGGTGGGGTTCTGTATTAAAGGGATCTGGTCTGATAGGTGGGGTAATGCTAGCTGACATGATGGGTGCAGGGGTGGTCAGTTGACAGCATTCAAATACCTACAGCATGAAATTCAAGGAACAAATGATACAAACACTGCTTACATCCGAGACCCATTACACAAATATACTCCTAATCTTTGTACCAATAAGAACAGACTGTCAAATATATGGTGAGTCTACAACAAATCAACATACGGTTCAGCCACAGTACAATAGCTCAGACATAACTTAATATACTTATTCCTGTACTATACATTAAGTCTGACTATATGGGAGCATTTCAGGTTAATCTGTCTGTTCTCACAATCTCCAACATTCCGTTCCTGTGGGATTATTACGTCAAATCCTAGAGCTATTTGATGTACAGGGAGGCTAGGTTTCTATGGACCCATCAGGGATAGCAAACAGCATTTGGATGGGAAAGTAACAACTTAGACATGCATGAGGGGCAGTGTTTATGGGGGGGCGGCCTTGGTAGATTTCACCGACTGGGCCCCCAAGGTCATATTTCGGGGCCCATACAAAATGCTCCTCTAACGCCTCAGACTTGAGCGATGGGGTAACAATTTTAACTGGGGACATATCAGTGTCAGGTTGGGACCATTTCATTTCACAAATTAATATGCATGTTTACTTCAACAAATTACAGACAAACTCAAAATCTGTACCCAATTAGTGGTGTGAAGATCCACTCACCTCAAGCTGGGCCACATTGTTGGGAATTCGATTTCCTGGTGCCTGCATAGGATCATTGTAGAAAAAGTCTGAGGGAATCATAACCGGAGCTGAGGGGATCAGAAAGGGGACACGGGTGCAGGAAAAAACAGGATTCGAAAAGTTTTTCATGGAAATATCAAGGATAAGATGTAGATTTATCAAAACGTCAGTCTTTATACATGCAGCCTGTTACTTAAATTAATTACTGAATTGTACTACTGCCACCTCCATATTCACCCCCACCCGGATATTTACCAGCTAATACCGTGGGCCTAATTCACCAGAGCGTACCTGGGAAGCTCTGGCCCCGAGCTCGCCAGCTGCACTGCATGGATCCGACAGCCATATAGAGAGAGACGAAAGACGGGTGCTGCAGGGTCCGCGAGGAGACGTTGGGGAGGACGAGCGGCCGGGATCCCTGCCGAGAATGACGGGGATAGTAAAGGCGGGACAGCTGCAGCTCAACACCGAGCAATTTCATTTTTAGAATATGCAATCAATTACTACTAAACACGTTAAGTTAGTTGTAATTCAGGCACTCTTTACTGTAGTTTAAAATACTTCTTTGCACACTTATTTACCCATTTAACACATTGCATACCGTCTGCTCTGCCATTTGCCTACTGTGGCTGGGCGCGGTGGCCTTCACGGCAGTAAAGCTCTTCGGTAACCCTTACCGAAAGTCACAGAAAAACGCCAGAGATGACAGTTAATTCGCAGAATGCTTTATGTACTTTTTTTTCACAAACCACAAATCGGAGACGTACCTAAGCCGTTTACTGTCAGCGAAAATGTAGACCTGGCTTTTTGCGAAGGTACTGTTGGTTAAACCATTTAGACCGGGACGGACAGGGGAATAGTGGTAGAAATACAATCTGGAATGGGAGAAAATCCGTTTTAAAAGACGTTTACATTTTGAAAATATATAAAGTCGTATATTCAACTTGTTGAACCGATTTTTAAAATGCAATTTTTGCCTTACCCGTCAGTAAAAGTTTTGTAACTGTTCTAAAAACTTAAAAACAAACGCCCTTTGATGTGTACTTAAGACCTGTTTCAATAGACATTTTTTATGAAATCTCAAAAACTTGATAATATTTATATCCGTTTTTGGAACGAAACGGTGCCCCACAATTAAGCAGCAGTTGAACAAACTGAAGTAAAAAGTTAACGGAATTTGCTGCTATCCGGTAACTTGCAAGCAGACTCCAGCTGTTATAGGTTGGTTAATCAGTCTGACTCCCAGTTAAGCACAATCGATTGAGGGGCTCAAAGCGCAAGTACAGTCATACCAGTGTTTTTATCCTTTCATTACCATCATTGGCCATCCTGTGCTCCCCGTTGTCAAAGTCCTTAGTGTGTTTCCCCTACTCCCCCGGACTGGTGCATGGCACAGTGAGCTGAGTGTGCAATCACTAAACCCCACTGTCGTGTCTTCAAATCCTGCTTACTCCATTTTTGCAGATTTTGTTCCCTAGCGTTTCATTTGTATCAGTTTTCTAGTTTTGTAACTTGTATTTGGTTTTGTTTTTTTGCTTTGTGCCTGTGGTTGTTCTTACCGGTCTTTGTTATTCCTCTAGTGTTAGATTCTGTTTCTTAGTTTCTCTGTTAAGTTTGAGTTCCTTGATTTAATTAGCCGCTTCACCTGTTGCCTGTTTTCTTGTACCAGACCATGTGTGTTGTACCCTGATTGGTTTATTGTTTCATTTCTCACTCCGGTAATCCACGTAAGTGTAGCCACATCAATCATTGCTGCTATCCAACTTGTGTAATCCGTCCTCTAAAAATGGCATTTTTACAAAGTGTGATACAGGGCTAACATACCTTAAGTGTAGAATGGGAATGGGAATGAAAACTGAAAGAATCGCTGCAGATGCACCAATAATTTCAACCCAGAAGGGACTTCCTAAATCAGGTTGGTTGGTTGCTATCAGGAAGAACTGGACTTGTCTTGCAGTAGGTTTTCCCTGCAAACAGTGGCCTAATTAATTACAAACATGGCGGCAACTCTGCAACCGGAAATGTTAAAAAGGTATTTTATTAGACTCCATCCTATATATGTCTCGATTGATATTCGCGATAAATTTTGAAAATCAAAATAAACACCACATATCGCATTAAAGTGTCTCTATACAAGCATCTGATAGAATAACTTGCATGTATTTATTTTTTTTTAACTAAACCGAAGTACACCCCTCCAAACGACTTTTAAAAGGAAAATTAAATGGCAATAGAAAGAACACCTGCGTACCGTTCCCGTTCACCTGAAGTTGTAAATTAGGGAAATGTGGCATAATTTGTTCACCTCACGATATTATTGGCCACGGTTCATAAGCATAGCCTATATTCGACTGTACGACTGACTGACTGAGAGTCAGGATATATATAAAATTTGTACCCACATTCACAAACTGAGTAGTTAAAGGTTAAGTACCTAGGCATAACTATGCCCACATGTCCTCAGTCCATCTGTTGAAGTACCAGTTTACGTTACGTAATAGTCACAAGTGTGCATGTGTGTGAATGCTGTGTGTGCCCTGCCATGGGTTGGTGTTCCATCCCTGGTTAGCTTACGGGATAGGCTCCTTTGTGACCCTGTGGGTATAGGAGATGGATGGATGGATGAATGGATGAGCTTGTCTTCCAGTTTTCACAATATGTGCCTCATGGTTGAGAAATTACTTTTTTAGTTTAGAAACATTTAATCAGTTTAGTCTTAAGTGATTAACACAATAAGTTTATTTAAAGGCATGTTTCTTTTTGCGTTGTAGTTCCGTATTCCATGAACAGTTAAACAAAACCCTAACCCTTCAAACCTAGTTCCATTTGAAGGTTTTGTCACTCAGCTGTCATTCAGTGCCACAAGCCTTGCAGTATGAATCATGAAAGACGTAATCAGGTATAGGGCCACTTTGTCCTTTCAGAAAAGCTTCCGTCCTTTTTTGGAATGCTGTCATACAAGTTCTGCACTTGGAGAGCGACATTAGGGACCATTTTGAAGAATGAAGGAAATCCACTTCACACTATGCTCACCAGAACTTCCCATAAAGCTTCAGACATGTTTAGATATGGTGTTTGGGGAGATCAAGTCATGCAATTTCATCCTGCCGTTCATAAAACCACATTGAATTTGTTTAGCCGTGTGTATTGGGCATCAAGTATTTGGCATGTTTAGAACTTTGCTACAATGTGTCAGGCAGGATTCTGATTTATGACCCTCCTCCATCATAAATAGGTAAAAAAAAAAAAAAGCACTGATAATTCCAATGGTACACATTAAAGTGCCAACACACTCCAATATTTATGCTAACGTCCAAAAATGAGACCTCTGCATTTGTGCTGCACAATTTTATTAGTTTTATTGGCATCAATCAAGAGTTGAAAAGACAAGAGGCCTTGAGCCAAAGGATCATCGCCAGGATCCCTAGAAAGATGGACACCATCCCCAATATCAACACCATGAGCAGGGACATCTTGACTGTAAAAAGAAGATATTCCCAGAGATGTACATATACAAAACATTTGAACATATCTGTCAAAACCATGTATGGATAAGTGAGGTGGACTCATCTTAGGCCTCAACATTGACCTTTAACAAGTGAACATTTCTGCAAGAGGACTGATCAAACCAAATAATGCAGCGAATCTTCATTTCAGGTAGCCGTGGATTTGGCTGACCATTTCAAATGCTTTTTGAACACTTGGTACTGCACAATAAACCATTTTAAATGCACCATATACATGATAAAAGCCCAGTCAAACCTTGGTCTAATACACAAAAACAAACTTAACCTGGTCTGTCTGCCATCCTTTGCTGTAAAACACTTCTTTGAGCTGCAAGAGAAGACAGAGATAACGTCATTAGCATCTTCCACTTACATACCCCTGCTCCTTCCAGCATACCTCTGCCAGAGGGGGGCTTTTTGCTCCAGAGATATCCAGTGCTCCCGTGTATGTGGTTGCTAGTTGAGGACGGGAAGACAGTGGGTAGGTGGTGGATCGTGATGCTGTTGTTGACCAGGTAACGACACTGCAGAATGAGTCTGTAGGCAGAAAAACTGGCCAATGACGAAATGACAGATCAAATGATCTCAGTCTACAGGCTCAGATAAATCTAAGGACCCCAATGAGTGCTCTTACGCGCCATTAGGTAGTTCCTTCTAAAATACCTAAAGCGGGTGTCCCGGTGGATGAGTGGGAGGGGCCTGGCAGTTTTCTCCATGTACACCACTTCATTCTCATAGACCAGGTGCTTCCCCTCCATCTGCAGGTGGGGCAGAGATCCTTACATAACGGACGGTTTGGCAAAATACAAAATAATGGAAGAAATACATAAAGGACTAACTTTGTTGTAAGTAAATCTCAATTACAAAATGCAGCTACATAGGGAGTTGTGATAAGTTGAATGCTGAAAGAGTCATGTCTGAACAGCAGGTACATCACAACCTTAAAATCATGTAATGTGTCAAGGGGGAAGTCAAATCATATCAAGTCAATCATCTCACACACAGTTGAACTGCACTAACAAACAGAAATCAGATGGATAGAGACAATTAATTTATGGTGTTTACCAGTTATCGTCCAAAAGAACTGACCCAGTCTCAACGAGAACAAGTCGCAAGCTGGCAATTTTTGGCAGGACTGTTTTAAGAGTGTTTCCAAATAAGCTAAATAGCAGTTCTTTTATATGAAAAGCCAGTTACATGGGGATCTATGCACAGCTTTTAGCTGCACTGTGAAAATGAGGCGGTTCATTATATTAAAGCAGTGTTTCCCAATCCGGGCCTCAGGGACCCACAGACAGTCCACAGTCCAAATGTGGACTACCTGGCAGGGAGCAAAAACGGGGACCATCTGCCAGTCCCCCAGGACTGGATGGGGAAACACTGCACTAAAGCATTTAAACACGCAATATCAAAACCTCAAGTGCAAAGAATGTCTGGTCCCGGTACTCACTGACGTCTTAGTGCCGCACAAATTCAGGGAGAAGTTAAAAAGGGCTCGGGTGCTGTCTGCTGCAGACGGCCTGCAGCTCTGGTCCAGTAGGGCAGTCCGCTTTGGTTTGACGGGGGGTATGGTGCGGGACGTGTCCACCACTGCTACTGCCCTGCCTTCTGGGAGGCACACTGCAAGGAAATGTGTCTGAGTCAGCACTGAGCACCTGAGGAGCAGCCAACACAAAGAAGAGGATGAAGAGTCACCTAGGCTTACTTGTGGTTTGATGGTACTTTGCACCCTCTAGTGGTGGAAGTAGAAGTTAAAAGAAACAAACACTGTATTTCATGCAGGCTTATGATCAAATTTTCCAATAAAGTGCAATTGGCTTCCAGAAAGAGAAAATCTGTGAAATATGAATGGATTCACGGCAGGGTAAGGGCTATATAGATTTGGAATATCTAATGAATTGTTTACAATAATACTTACGCAGAAACTCCCGGACTGGGAAGGTGCACCGCTGGACCAAGGTGTGCTCCATGTTCTCTGTATCCACATTCATGAGACTCACTTCCACCCTGATCTTCAAACCCTGCAGGCTGATGTTCTGCATCGGGAGTAGAGGGAGAGACCAGTCCCCACAAACACCAAAGACAAAAAATGACTGACTATCTGGAACATGAGGTGCCCAGACTCAGGTTCTTGTGAACTGGAGCCCTATCTTCAGAAATCTTTGGGTTTACACTAGAGTCTAATTGAGATCTGAAACACCATTTTAAAATTCATGACTTTAATAAAGCAACTTAGTATGAGGTTGCATATAAACCAGCTAACCAAGACCTGGTTTGGATAATCCCATATACAACAAATTCAGAGTAGCTGATCGTCTTCATTGTTATTAAATCTTATTGCCTCACCTCATAAACCACACCCAGGCTGTACATGGACAGCTCCACGCTAAAGTACTCCTCCTCCTCCAAATTCACCACGTATCCCCCCAGCTTCACCACCTCCCAGTCCATCCTGCGGCCGTCGATGTACATCTCCCACTCGGAACCCAAGTTCCCATAATGCAACAGCACCAGCACGCCCTTGTCAGTGCACTTGCCCTCAAGCTTGGGCAGAACTGAGAAGGGGGGAGGGTGGGAACAGCTAAGTCTGGGGCTAGATTAAGTATGGGATAGGAGAGTACCGTGCTATGAGAAGGCCTACCTGCATCCTGCGAGTCACACACGACAGTGGCACGGTGGAAAAAGGCTGCATTGCTGGGGAGAACGTCAAGGGAAAAAGCCATTTCCAGGATGTGCCTTCTGTAGCCCCCACCGATATACTAAGGGGAAAGTGTATCCAATCATACAATTTCTCCATGCAAACAGTAAAGTTAACAGCAGGGGCGTTGTGCAAACCGAATTTAAGGGAAGGCACCATATCCAAACCACAACACAAGACTATTTACTGTAACTCTGTCCTGTCTGTTTGATCTGCATCCTGTCCAGCCATTTTTGAAAAATGCCTATTGCCAGTTTGCTTCATTCTACCATTCTGGAAATAATACAACAGAAGAACAAATTGTAATTGTTGACATGATGATGGTGATACATTCAACAGTAGCAACAAGTAAATAACTTGTCTGATTCTGTATGATTCAGTATGTGTCCTGCATAAAGTGACTACACAGGCTAGGTTACCGTCAAGGCGCACAGAACAATCACGTGCACAAAAAAAAAAAAAACAAAACAACTACCGGCTCGTAAATTAATTGCAATCGCATGGAAGTACAACTATTTGTGGTTGGCATGGTGCATTGTGCTGTTATCTAGAAATGAAGTATGCAGTGGCAGTGCTACATTTAGCTAGATGACTGGCTAAGTAACGTCTGGCAGAAGATCGTTTTCTAGTTGTGTTCAAAATACGTGTCGTGGAGATGCAAAAGGCTGTGTTGGTGTTTGTGGCTAGCTAGCAGATACTGAAGGTTAGTGTAATTCGTACAGACAACCACTACACTACAAACAGAGTCAGTCTGCCATCTACCTTGCTGGTTAACGTTAGCCGACATTAATAGTTTCATAACGCGGCTTCACTGTATGTCTGTGCTAACACGTTGATTACATAGCCACCCATGCAGACGTGCGCGTGATATATTTTGACAGTTTGAGGCTAATACAGCATGTGTCTGTGGAACAACAACATAGAAACACTTCAGCCGCCTTCTTATACTTGCAGTAGCGCATTTATTTGGCTAGCAGTTGTAAACACCTAATGATAGCTAACCTTGTTTACTCTCCCCAAACGAGCTTGATGGGCCGAATGGCTTCCTCTCGTTTGTAAATTTCTTATGTTTCTTATGACACTGAGATGCGAGTCAAGAATGTCACAACGTGATGTGTACAGTTAGCGGTAGAAGACCCGAACGATGAGGGATGCGATCAGATAACGGAAGCTCACTCACTGGCTGGATTACAAAGACTGCAAGTTTAACGACATGTTATTGACAGTCAATGTAGGCACGTTATTCGTTGCCTGAATAATTCATTTATACATTTTCTACAATATTGGGTAGGTACTGGCCTACCTAAATTGATTGGCACATCACCACTGGTTAACAGTTTCACTAATAAATAATCAGCCATATTTTAGCTCTTGTGCATCAATAGTTATGTTAATCTGTAACAAGTCAAGCAGCCCATTAAGGTGCCAGAGATTGAAGAAGCATGTGTAGAGTCAGGTGGGCCTCACCTCCAGGAACACATGGGGGTGCGTGAAGGGCACCTGGAGCTGATAAGCATGGCTGCCATTAGCGAAGGGCATAAGGGAAACCTGGAGGCCCGACTTGCGGGCTTGGGCCCAGCTCAGAGGCTCTTTACCCCCTACAGCCACGCTGCGTAGGGACACCCCTGGAGAGAACACTCCAAAGGTCACTGAAAACATTCCCTGTCCCGGAATGGTGTCTGAACAGGAGACAAAAGAAAAACAAATTAATATTGAATTTACAAAGATACCAAAAGACCCAAGCATTGAATCATTTGAGCTCTCTGACATCCCGCCCACGGTGTACCCCAACCTTTTAACCTATAAATTTCTTGAGAGGCTGCCCCCCCCCCCCCCAAAAACCTGATCTTGACTGACAGTTGGAAGATGGGTGGATCATTTAAGGAAAGACTGATCTTTTGCATTACAGTCAGTCATCTAAACCAGTTTCTCCCCATCTGGTCCTCGGGAACCCCCAGACAGTCCATATTTTTGCTCCCTCCCAGCATGTGGACTGTCTGGCAACGAGCTAGGAGAGAACAAAAACATGGAGCCTTTGGGGTTCCAAGAACTGGGTTGAGAAACATTGATTTAAACCACGCCTGAGCTAAACCCTAAACAGGACAACTTTTTAGTATTTACAGTCCACAGTAAAACTCTGTAGGACCAGCAGTCATGTGACACCCTCTGCAGAGGCTGGGAACACAGCACCGGCTGAGAGCTCTGACCTCAAACCCGATACTGAAATACAAGCTGAAAGACAGATCAAGGACACGATGAAGATGAATAAGGACATTAACGATTTCAAAGAGGATTGGAGCACAATATTGGCAGCTTCTTACCAGAAATGACTGTGGTCTTCCACAACAGTCAAGAGCAACAAATGGGAAAGATTTGAGGGACAGAATTTTTAAAATGGGTGGGATTAGGGACAATTAAATATAAATGAAATACTAATAAAATAGGGAGAACACAGAGCTGGTCCTGATGAGGGGGTAGATTTGATGGAGGGGGGGGGGGTACAAAAACTCACTGTTGATGAGAATGAGCCTTCGTGGAACGTATGTGGTGTTCAAAGATCTGAAGGACCGATGTTGGGTCACCCCCCAGTGGCCTTCCTCCCACTGGTGAATGAAAAACAAGTCCACAGAGAAGGACTGCGAGTAGCTCTGGTCAACAACGTTGCTCTGGAGAAGAAATTCACCATCACTGGGAACCCGTGAACCCCTGGCTGCTCAGCTTCCTTGGGCACACCAACCCTTACAACTCCAGCATCACACAAAAGATCCATGTTATGTTTTAACAAGGATTTGGGGTTCATGTGGATCAGTTTTCATCAACAAACCTTAATGAATCCACCTTCTGCTCCAAAAGGAATCCGGATCTCCACAAGATGGTGCCGCAACCCGATTTCATAGCCACGCTCTAGGATCTGACATTCACTGAGGAGACTCGCACCCACCCCCATCCTCACGCCCTTGTCCCTGAACCAGCCCTGCACCAGAGGACTCAGGATCTGGGGGAATGTCCAGGATAGATGCTCTCCATCCACCAGTGCTCTGCCTTGGCAGAGGAAGATGGCGAGGAGAGTGTGACCTCTCATAGAAATTGTACTTCAAAAGCAAAAATAATCCACACAAAAGCCATTAGAGAGCAGGCCTACTCAGAGGGCAGGCCACGGAGAGGTTGGCTAGAAAGGGGATTTTCTGATGCTGGTAGAAGACCGTGGCACTAACGGCCTCCACCTCAATCCCATGGTCCTGGAGTTAAGGCACATAGGATTCGATCACATACACGAGATGGGAACTCCAGACATTTTCATTCTGTTCTTTTTAGAGAAAAGACAAATCTACACTATTCAATTAGTCATTTTACACTAATGCAGTGTTTCTCAACCAAATCCTCACAGTTACACTGTACCAGGTATTTGGCGTTCTTCATTGCTTGATTATTTGGTTCAGGTGTGCTGGGAGGAAGCAAAACTGGACTATCTGGGGGTCCCCGAGGACTGGGTTGAAAAATACTGCATTAATGCATTTTCAAATCCTTGATTCTCATTGAACGTGGAAATATTTTTTTTAACTAGGTGCTAATTACTAACTCGGGCAGTATGCAAATCGTGAAAAAGGAAGATGGAGACACTTTTGAGGACCTGGAGCACATAGGACATTGGGGAGGAGTACAGACAGCGCATCACAAGGCGGTCCACCATGGCATTGATGCGGTAGCCCTGGAGATGGGCCTCCTTCACAGACATGGCTTCTACCAAAGTCTGGTGTGGGACATGGAACGCCACCTGTCCCTGGCTAAGCCCATCCTCCTGAAAAGATGACGTGCCGGGGGGGGGGGGGGGGGGGTTGGGGAGGAGGGGGGGGGGGGGGGGGGGGGGGG
>JAODKC010000002.1:25925320-25944912 GCA_026777985.1 Mormyrops attenuatus
TGTCCCCTAGCTGTTTTGGCGCCGGTTTCTCAAACCTTTTTTACATCAAATCCCAAACACAACCCCCACCCGCACTTCTCCTTACCGGGCGCAGGGCCCCGGGGGGGGGGGGGGGGGGGGGGGCATTTATCCACTGTCTGACCAAAACCAATGAACCAGTGCAGCAGATATCACCCCACCCAAGCAACCCAGTGCCTTCAAAAATCTTCATAACCACTTACAGACTTTTGTAAACTTCTTCTACACCTTGCTGAAGTTACTGGCAAGCCAAGCAAAGTTCATGTGGCACACCCGAGACATGCACAAGTTTGTGGTGGGGAGGGGGTGACACTGACACTGGCAGACTGCTAAATCTGCGCAACCCCCCCCCCCCCCACCAGAAGATGGCGCTCTAGGTGGTCACCTGTCTCCCATAGGATTGACTGGCTCTTCCAGCTGGGGTAGTTGCACTTTACATAAGAATTAGCGGAGCCTGAGGAAAATGTTGACTAGTTTCCAGCCAGCATCAACCACATATGGCTTGTCTACTTACTGGCAAAAAATTATTTATTTCTTATTTAATTGGTGGTATTTAAGGTTTAGGTTGGCTGGCGAAACTGCTGTAAATGTTAACATATGTGAGTGTCTAATGCAGAACAGTACATCCTGTGTAATTTCAGTCTGGCCTGGGACCTGGCACCCCTGAACAAACACGACAGTGATCGTTGGCCTCTTGTGAATTGCGCCAGATACTACCCCACCCTGCCTCCTCCCAACAGTCAGCTCCTTGAGCCACAGCAAATAAATGGAAATGTAAGAGGACAGATTTTATCTGATGTGTGCAAATGAGGTGCTGCCCCCCTCCCAGGCAGAGGAATTGGATAAAGAATGTTAAGCCACAAAAGCTAAAATGTCCAGTCACCCCCAGCTGAAAATGCAGTCACTTGCCAGTGGTACTGTACACATTGATAATTTCTTTAAGTATTTAAGCTTTGCTTGAAGACAAAGATAAACAGCCTCATTTCAGTTTTATCTTGTTTGTGTGGATGCAGGTGGGACGCTTTTGTACTCCCATGCAGAGTTCACTGCATTTGTGAATTCCAGTAAAAGTTCTTATCAAGAAAAGGACAATGGAAGAATCACTTTAGAAAATATGAATCCCCCTAGTCTATTATTTCGTCCTTGATTTATTTTCAGTGTATTCACAGCTCCTTTTTTGGCTTGTGGCCAAAACAACAACTTTGAACCTAAAGTAAAAGCGAAGGAGAAACCATTTCCCCAGGGTACACTTCTTAAAACTTCCTGTATAACTACTTGCCAATTCCAGTTACTGGCGACTACTGGAAATGACGAGGATGGGCAATTGTTTAGGCAGGTAACCGTCGTCTTTTGTGTACAGTCATCATTCCGTTTTATAACTGAAATACATTTCGCCGACGTCTAATTACGATGATTAGCTAAAGGTATAAGCTCGGTGTTGCATTAATCTCAACATATTCCGGGTGCTGTGTAATAGGCGCTGACCAGTCTTCTGAGTCGCATGACTCCCACTCGCCGCCAAGTCTGGACCAGGATGGTTAGACAGTGCCAGACCAGTTGGTCTATTTTAGCCGGAAAAAAAGGAGTGACGAAGAACTGCAGATTTCCAAATATGGTGGAAATAACGCGTTTTAGCTGAATCTTTCCTCAGTTGGATCCCAAGTAAAAAAAAAACAACTCAAAATACTGTTGCAATTTGCGTCACCGCCTCGATGAACACATTTTTGATTAATGATTTTTATTATTATGAACAGCGTGAGAAATCCTAAATTGTAATTTAAAAAAAACGCGTGAACTAGTCAAGTTATAAATACAGCCCAGTTACTGAAACGTTTAAAATTTGACTTTCGAGGCAGGGAGTATAAATGAGCTGAAAAGAAACGCAACTACGAGATTCTGCCTTGGATCCATTTGAGGAAGCACGTCAGCCACCTTCATATTAATAAACGAATCTGGATTCATTAAATAAAAAAGGTATCAAAGCAATAAGCGAACAAAACAAATATAATATGTTACCGCTTGAGATAAACACACAAAAGCTATTGTGTATGCATGCATGTATATATGTGTGTGTGTATAGACACACACAGATTAAATAAGACTATTTAACACGAACAGCTCGATTCCACCCTACCGCGTTTCATGAGTCCATGCAAGTAATAATTAAAATCAAACATGGGTACAAAATAATTCTACCAGTAATACGGTGAAGTACATTACACGCAGATATATTCGGTTTCTGGGGTTGCCGTAGATTAACAATGTCAGAACAGAAGGAGAAAAAGCAGCGCTTCTCTTAAGACGCGAATGATGTCATAGACTAAACAGGAAAGGGGGCAGCTTCCTGTGCCGGCCAGGTCGCAGGAGACGTTCAGCTGCTTCACTGGTGACGTTTCTCAGCTGCATTATGCTAGAAAAGAATTCTCACTCACAGATGTTATAATTCAAAAAGCACCCGCTCACCATTTTGATTATCTGCGTGTCGGACACAAAGTCTGGTTTCTCCGCAGAACTGAGAAGCCATCTCATTATAGAATCCGAAAGGTTGCTGGTTCACGTCCCCCTATTGACTTCTATAATTTAACAGAGTTGGGGTTCTTAGATGTTTCATGCTACATAATATTTTATCTATCTATCTATCTATCTATCTATCTATCTATCTATTTCATATATCAACTTTTTGGCTTTAGGGTGTAGTTTGTATTAAATAATAACTCACAATTTTTGTAAACTATGCTCTTAAGTGTTGTCGACTTTTAAATTGACACCCCGTGGGCTATTTCGTAAGCTGCTTTTAGTGTCGTTTATAGCTTGATTGGGTGCCTCTCGGGCAGTGAAAGCGGTTTGTGCGTAAGCGTGCGCGATGTAGCGTCACCGTCCGATGACTGGGGAAATTATTATTTGCTAGCGGTTACAACGAACAAAAAGGGCTTTATTCAGCGGAACCCCCATCCATAATCCAGGCCAGGCCTTATTTTCACAGCACATGGTTTGGAGACAGATCGTTATGGGCGTAGTCCCACTAATTTCCTCTCCCACCCACCAAACCTCTAAACGCTTGGTTTCTGTACGATATAGCCTGACTATTTTTAGCAACAATTTTTGTCCTGTTCTATTTTTATCTTAAAATGACTGATCATCTGTTTGTGGTGAAGTTCTGTTAGTCTCAGGTACATTGGACCTTTTAATATTTAACTGGAGTTTATTGAGAGTTTTTAGTGGTCTGGTAAATTATAATAAATATTGTGTTTGTAGTTCTTATTTCTTAACTTTTGAACAGTTTGTTTATTGTGTTGCTATTTTGTCGTCGAGATGAATATTTAGTTGGGATTTTTATATGAAACAATGCACGGAAACGTGTGCCCAGTTTACCCTCCTCCATCAGTTAATTAAAAAGTGCAGAACTGTTGAAAATGTACATTTGCACAGCTGACTTATTAAGTTTTATATATGTCAATGTACAACATCCAAGTTCCGTCGGGATTAAAGTGTTTATCCATCTCACAACTATGGTAAATCATTCCAGTAGGTAAAACAATTAAGTAATCAATCAGAGAATGCAAGTTTTCCAAATGCCATATCTTCACAATAGGCAAGTTGCGTAAAATACACTCAGATTTATTAACCGGCTTTTTTCATAAACCATCACTGGACACAAGGAACCAAAGCTTCAGTTAACAGATAGGCCTACTGGCCAATACAAGTATGTTATAAGCAGTATATAAATATATGTGTCCTTATGCTATTTTTCAACTAAAAAATAGTTGAAAGATGGTCTGATGTTATAAAACATATGTATTGTCCAGTACAGCAAACCATCCAGCTAGATCTCATTTTAATGGATTCCTCAACTTGATAGCAATGAATCATTTTTACTTCAATAAGCATAGGCTATATTACATTTTAATTTGCTATGCCGTTTTAAATTGTGCCGAATGTCTAATACCAAATCAGCATTCAAATGTTTTCTCCTATTCCCATAGTCATCACAGTGCGAAGGAGTGGCGCTGTTTAGTCCGAGAGTGGTCGGTGGAGGTTGTGAATCGTAGAATTGGGCTAAGTCCAGCGAGACCAGTCATCAGATTTATCGATTTATAAAGACGGCTCGCTGAACCGATTCTTGCGAGGGATTGCGGAGCGCAAACGAACTACTGTGACATGGATTACACGATCCGCGTTGCCACTTTAGAAGACTGCAAGGACATTTACCGGATGATCATGGTGAGCCGATGTGGGGACAGGCGTGTCGCGCAGGGTGGCACGTGTTCCGTCTGCGCACGGAGGACGCATGGCCACAGCGTACTCTTGGATGTTGTAGCAAACGGACAGCATGGCATACGCATGACACAGTGTTGGTGTGTCATTTCAGTACGTTTTGGTGCGATCTATTACTGATGTGCCGTTTCATTTTCCCGAGTATGAGATGTCTTCCAGAAATAACTACATGAAACCAGAATAACTAGCTAGCTAACCGTTATAGATGCGCATCTGGTATGTGTCCTATCTTGATGTGACTGATAGCATTTCCATGACAGTGCAGCAATCCCGTGTATAATTCTGTCGAATCCCGTTTGGTAAATGTTTGATGAACTGTGTATATTTTACCACATTGTGTCTGTGTGTGCCGTTGTGTGGAATAGCTGTTTCAGTAAAACAAGAACTATCTGCGCCATTAACTATATAAAAGATACGTTAATTGATGTAAGTAATATGAATCTGTTTGTCCCTAGGAGTTGGCCAAACATGAAAAGGTTTCTGACCAAGTGAAAATTTCTCAGAGAGGTACATAATTACATTTGTCCATCTTCTAAATATTTTTTGTAAATGTTCCTCACTAACTCGCAGAAGTGGTGGTTTAGTGGATTTTCTTGGATTATATATTAGATCAAGTACAAGAAAATGACAGCAGAAATCTTATCATTGGAGATAAACGTGAAAGGGAGATATGTAGGTGATGTAAATATAAACTGCAAGTGGATGTCCTGTAAGTACCCCTGAAATGCTGAAATCCTTTTCCAGACCTTGTACAGGATGGCTTCTCTAAAAACCCCTTCTTCCAGTCCATCATCGCCGAGGTTCCAGAGCAGCACAGGAGCAAAGATGGTGAGAGCAAGTCTGTAATTTAATGATGGATCTGGAGATATTTCACTGTGTGACTGTAGGACACTTTTCTAATGTTAGAGCTGATTTAGAACCCCTCTGTCACTGTGAAACAGCCAAAGGCTTCGACAGTTCACCTTTACCCAAATTTAGTACGTATTTATTGTGCATCTGTGAGCCCAGACGCACCATATAAGATCTGACACAAAATAACAAGACTGACCTTATAGCTCGCCAACCAAGAGTGGGAGGGGAGAGACAAACAGTCGGCTGTAGAACATGTTCTGACCTGCCACAGTGTTACAAGGTTCAGGACAATTGCATCACTCAGTGTGAGTAGACACATCTTCAAATATAGCTGTGACCTTTTCTCTCTGGACCTGAATTACCCAACTCTGGTTCTTACCCTCGGTCAGAAAATCAAGTTTCTTCTTAAAACGAAGAAATCCATTACTGAATTTTTTCAAATTATTTACTGAGGCTTACGATGAAGATTGCATGTCTCATGCATACATCTTTGAATGCCACAAACCATTTTCAGAAAGACGATGATCGACCAGGCGGTACACACACGACTGCTCGCGATGACCACATTGAAAAAGTGCGAGATGTGATTAGAAAAGACTGAAGGCTGGCTGTTCAAGCAAGTCCATTTGGACAGGGAAAGTGTTTGAGGAATTCTGATTCTACCTCTTCCGAAAGATCAAGTCACTGCTCAAAGTCGGTAGAAAATGTGAAAACAAAAACAGAGGACATCCTGAACAGCCTTACAGAACTTGACCTGCGGAACTGCTTTGAACATTGGCAGCATTGTATTTAGCTGTGTGTCAGCTCTAAAGGAAACAATTTTGAAGGCAATCATAGTTGAATTTGTTAAACAGAAAGCGTTACAGACACAGTCTCGCACTTCTGTGTCAGACCTCGTAATCTTGAGCTGCCAGGGTTTCCAACTGTAAAAAGCTCTGAGCATAATCTTGCTAAAAGAAGATCATAATTATTCAAATTTATTCTGAGTTTCAGCTCCCAACACATCGATACAAATATACAGTAGGTAAACCCCCACCTGAGCAAAAAATGCCAATGTAAGAGTACTTTTAGAAAACGCAGTTTGCTGTTTAACTCCTGAAAACACTGTATGGCCAAATGTATGTGGACGCCATCTTGTCCAGAACCTCATTCTGAAGCCAAGGGTATCAGCTGAAGTTACTCCACTCATTATTGCTATATTAGCCTCTAATCCTCTGGTAAGGATTTCCATTAGATGCTGGAACATTGCTGGTGGGATCTGCGGCCATTCAGGGTTGGGTGATCAGGTCCCTTTCTGTGAGCTTGTATGGCCGACCCCTTCGCAGCTGAACTTGCTCCCGGACATTGTGCCCTGGTCACTTGCAGTTGACCAGGGCAGCTCTAGCAGGGCAGGAAGGTGGTGAACTTACTTGGCACCTATGATGGTGCCAAGTAGAGAGTCACTAACCTCTTCTGTTTAATATTTATTTGATAATATTTGTTGTATACAATTGCATGATAGTGCACTTAAGTATAAGCTGGATTTATATCTAAGTGAGCATACAGATGTCACTACACAGGCTTATGGTCGCTCCGATCATTTGCAGGACATTCCAAGGTGGGGTATGCCCTGTATTTTTTTGCCTATAGTTCATGGAAAGGACGGTCTGTGTACATGGAGGACCTGTATGTGATGCCTGAGTATCAAGGTGAGTGAACTGCCCTTGTTCCTGTATTGTTATTATTATTATTATTATTTATTATCATTGAGTGGTGTGTGGCTCTGTTGGTTAATGCTTGTTACCAGAAGGTTGCTGGTTCAAATCCCATGACTGGCAGAGTGATTTTCAGTTCTGCCCCTGAGCATGGCCCTTAACCACAATCGCTCTAGGGACTGTCTGACCCTGTTTTCTCAATTGTAAGTCGATTCAGAAAGAAGCATCTGCTTAATAAATTTCTGTAATGGTTAGTGTTTATTTTCATCTCCCAGTAGGTCTGTTCAGAAAATATCCAGTGGCAAGTACACAAACTCATGGCTAAATGTATCTCGTGTGTTTAGACCAGGGCTGCTCATTCCTGCTCCTGGAGATCTTACACTCCGTAGAGCTTAAGTGCCGCCCTAATTTAACAGGAGCGGTTAGACTGATGTTTTTTGCAGGGGTTTGTGTTCCATCTCCTCATCATATTTATGATTTTTTATTTAGCATACATATTACTGAGACAGCAAGAACAGCCCGTCCCTGGAGGATTTGGGGTTAAGGATAGAGGGGCACCAATCCGAATATCGGAGTGGTACCGGCACCGATCCATACATATTAGACAGATCGGGTATTGGGCATATGTGAGCTCGTGGGAGTTTTACTTTTTTACTTTTACAATTGATTGGTTCAGAGAGAACCAGTCAGATTGTAGAGGAGGTGGGACCAAGACATCTGATTGGTTCGTCCCACCTCTAGTTATTTGGACTCACCTTCTCAGTTTTCTGATTGGTTATCTCTCAGAACCAATCATTTTTCCTTCTGCCCTCAGAACATTTTTGTGTAAGTAGAACTTCTATTAGCCACTTGCGGCCAATCTATATCCAATACTTACTTATTTAGTTTTCAGCAGTCTTGTTGAATCAGTTGCTACAATCAAGCCCAAGACATCACTTTCCCAGTTTATATGTGCTTTTTGCAGCATTCAGCTGAATGCTAACGCTGCCACTCAGCTTTTCTTGCCACTCATTGGGTGTGAGCACAGTTATTTCCACCTGCTGTGATGTCATGTGTATACCGTTTGTAGTAGAAGGAATGTAAGAACATCAGATAAGAGAGCGGCGATCGGAAAGTATTTTACACTTTTGTCAACAACTAGTAGCACAGTGATTTGCAGAGTTTGTAAAAACAAAGTTTTGAGATGTGGAAGTAGTGATTATTGGAAAATGCCACTAAACAAAGTGCATTCAACAAGCCATGGATGATTTGGGTGTCGTTAGCTTGAGCTGTTTTGCGCACTCCCTACAGCTTGTGATACAGGAGGGGCTGCTGTTGCAATGAAGTATAAGTGACGCTGTTGACAGTGGGAGAAAAATTGTGGGGCATTTAAAGCATTCATCATTTGCTTATACGCTCTTTGAAGATATTAAACTGAACAGCAAAATGCCTCAAAAATGCTTAAAACAAGACGTGCAAATGAGGTGAAACTGTACGTTATGTATGTTTCTAGTAGCCAAAGATTTTTTGGGATACATTTTTTTCATTTGTATTTGCTAGTTTAAAAATATTAATATATAAAGTATATATATTTTATATTAAAATAATAAAGTAAAAAGAGCTCTTGTATCGGAATCTGTATTGGTATAGTCAGTTGTGTATCGGAATCGGATCAAAACTGAAAAATTAAAGGGCCCAAAAGTGAACTCACTTGGCTGACCCTTGGATTTGAACTGGTAACCTTCCGATCACAGACACAACATCTTAAATATCTCTGTAGGTCTCTATATTTTTAGGTTTGCTTTCAAAATGAAATATCATGTGGGTGTGACACAGAAATAATTCTATTCCAAGGCTGATTTCAAGGATCAATAGGCGCTTTCCCATCGAAATTCAGGGACCTGGTTCCTGGTTCCGAGTTCTTATGCAGTCTCGACTGGGGACTTTTGTAGTTCCTAACCACTTTTGTGTGTTGCTCACCCACCACACAACAGGAGATGCAAAAAGTTCATAAGTTAAACTTCACACATAATTTCACGATGGAGGATGAACAGGTAATTTTATTAGCTGTTACTTTTTAGGGGGGATAGGTCTGAAAATACGGGACAAATTGCATTTCTTTACATTTTATTGCCACACCCTGCGGCATGTTTATAATTCATTATAATAAAAATTATGCAACGTTATCCTACTAATAAGCACTGGTAAGTTTCATTGCTAGCACCGGCGATATTAGACAGGAGAATGTTGCTCATCAAACAAATTTCCTGATGCAGAAATATGGAGACGCAAGCAAAAAATGGTATTTAATTAAAGTCTTTAATGTAATTGAGATACAAAAATAATTCCTTCTTCTCCATTTTTGCTCCACCAGTTCTATATCTTTTCCCTGCATTTCTGTGCAACTTCCAAGTTAGCATCAGTGCTTGTGGTCAACCAATTAGCAACGTTTATCACTATATGCTCCGCCCTGTATTTCTTCATCAAGCCAACAATTCCTACTCCAGAGTAGGGTTGAAAAAAACAGTTCAGGAACTACCTCTGAACAACTACAATACCTGAAAAAGGTTCTGGTTCCTGAAAAAGGTTCCTGAGATGGGAAACATCTAATAGGACATCATTGCAAGTTCAACTGACACATTTCAGGCTTGGAAATCTGAACTTTTGTTGTCTCACTAAGATGAGGCACAGCTTACATATAACCCGACTGGCTGTCTCACGTGTCTGTTCTTGACTTTCAGGAAAGGGCATTGGGAAAGCACTAATGAGTAAAATCGCTCAGGTGGGTATCTTGTGTTACATGAGGTCAAACAAACAAGTAAATGAGAAAAGTTTTGGAGTTCATATATATTTATATATATATATATATACACACACACACATACATATATACAGACGCTCCTCTACTTACGAACTTTCAACTTATGAACTTTCAGACATACGAATGAAGAGGACTGTAAGTACAAACTGTGTTCTTTGGGCTCCCATTTCCTGTCCACACCATCAATTTTTTCTCTGCGCACCAATTCCGCCTAGTACGACTTCTGGCCACTATTCCCGCCGTGCAGCAGCGTAGCATGCGTACTCCCATCATCCTAGTTCTTTGTACTTGCGTATACCCTTAAAATTATGATGAATAACGACTTACGAACATTTCAAGCTATGAATGGCCGTTCGGAACGTATCTCGTTCATAAGTAGAGGAGCGTCTGTACATATATATATATATACACATAAATAATATTGATATCAAATCACAGAAATACTACAAAAAATACATGAATCATTTGCCTTTAACAAGTGATAATAGATCATGAATCACAGAAACAGCGCAAAATTCTTACACAAACTAGACATGCATTAAATACCAACCCATTGGACTTCGTTATTGCATTGTTTACAGCTAGGTTTGGCAGCCGGATGCAATCAGCTGAATTTTGCAGTCCTGAATTGGAACAAAGAATCCATGGACTTCTACCTAAGTCAAGGGTGCTGGGATGTGACCACCGGCCTGGGCTATCACTGCATGCGCTGTGAGGGGCCCGCGCTGGAGGGTCTGGCACGGGGAGACCCGAAAAATTGAGGGAACCTTCTCACCTGGCAGCCACATTTTATTGGCACAGAAGAACATGAGGCAGGGCTGAAAAGAGTCCATGCAAAGCATGCAGGGTATTTTTAACCACTTCTGCTCTGTCCTGTGACATTTGTACATGATAAAGCAGCATTTTTAATAGGTGATAACCCAAAACATAAACTAAATATTAATGTTTCACTTTAGTCTTACTTGGCTGGAAAGAAACATTAAAATGCACCAATGCATTCTCATAGGTTCCAAAGTGTCACACATATTCTGTGCTTAAGGTACAATTTTAGGTATTAAATGAAGTGCATAATTGAAGAAATGTCACAGAGATCAACTTAACAAATTTAAGTGTCATATTTAACTTGAGAAGATGCATCATATGATGTGAATTTGATATTACGTAGGAAGAGTTTTCAGTATAAAGTCATCTTAATTGCACTTAAGCCAACATGGAAATCCCAGCAGATATTTGGTCACTGTATACTTTCCACAGGATACTGTGATGAAGTACATGTCCATTCCATTAGGTTTAAAACCTAGTTTAAAAAATGGAAAGTTAGTTAAGTTTAATGGTTTGCTTGTATAGTTTGTAGTTTATTGCACTGTTTAAATTATCGAGGTTATAGAGGTATACGGGTTTCAATCTGAAAGGTTAACTTCCTATTTAAAGAATATGGGTTCAGTGTTTTGGAAGTCAGCCAGGTGTCAGTACAGAAATCTTATTTCCCATTGCCATAATTGGACCATAGTATTTGCCAAAGTCTGTTGTTTATTTTGTTTGTGTTTTTGTAGCGTTTTATTTTATATTGTTATCGTTCTTTTTTATTGAATTCTTTTTCTTTTTGGCACTTTCATCTGTCACTTTCATCTCGGAGAAATGGGCACCTGTCCATCACCTCGTCATACCTGGGAAGATCAGTGAGGTTGGCATGGTGAACTCCTGTCTGCAAAAAGGGGTTTGAAGAAATCAGCTCATCTCCAAGGCGTGTACCGCATCCGAGAGTCTTGAGCTGGCAATTTGAAGTGTATTCTTTGATCTGAGTATTGCATGGTTCAAATCCTTAAAACGCTATTTCAGATTCCGTTTCCTGTACAAATCTTCCATGTATTTTGCAGGATGGAGAAACCTGGTACACAAGTATGAACCGTTTTGTTTAGAGTACATATTGCAATAAAGTAAATAAATAGTATCAATAATTAGTACAAAATTTGTTTGCACTGGTGTAATAACTGTAGGTGTAACATACAGCTTTGCTGTTTCAGCTTGGTGCAGGTCACTAATAGAAAAACATGGTATTGAAATGTGCTTTATTCGCGTGCATTTATTTAAGTGTGTGAACCGTATGAATTGAATGATCTACAATAGCCATTAGCTTATATGATTTTTCTTAATATATTAATATAATCAGGTATAACATGTCATTAGGGTAAATTTACTGGGACAGAAACATTCTGCAAGTGTGAATACAAGCACAAGTTTTGACAAGTGTGTCTGTATGTCCATGCAAGCAGTTTTTGTGTGTGACATGGTGCAGTTTTTGTGTGTGACATGGTGCAGTTTTTGTAATTCCCTTTTAAGGCAGAACAGATCATACATGCATGGTTTTTTCAATGTCCAAATCAAATGCCAGGATAAAATAAAAAACACTCTACTTGTAATCTGTGAATCGTTATTCCTGGTGTCTGTGGTGTAGAGTGATGTACGAACTCGGACAGATGAGCTTTTGCCATTGGCTCAGACTGAAGTTCCTGGGGGATTTTTAGCACATAACTTCGTCATTGTCCTCAGCAAAGAAAATCAAACAATGAATGAAATTTTGGTTGTGTGGCATTACTATAGATGCGGAAAAGGCCACACCCCGCTAAAGGACTTGGATGAATCTGATATCCTTTGCAGTATCCTGTAATATACATCCATCCATTCATTTTCTGTAACCACTTGTCCTATTCAGGGTCAAGGGTGGTTCCAGAGCCTATATGCGCAAGGCGGCGAACAACCCAGGATGGGGCGTGCACCCATCACAGAGCACACTCACACATGCACACCTATGGGCAATTTGGCAACTCCAATCATCCTCAGCATGTTTTTGGACTGTGGAGGCAAAGCAGAGAACCCCGAGAAAATCCCATAACGAAACAAGGAGAACATGCAAACTCCACACATACAGAGCCATGGCCAGACACTCGAACTCAGATCCCAGAGGTGTGAGGCAACAGTGCTAACCACTGCACCACCATGCCGCCCCATATCCTGTAATATTTCATGCATATTTCAATTAGGAATCATCCATCCACTACTCCCCTTATCCTTATAAAAAGCTATGGTGGGTCAAAAACATATCTCAAGCTGCACACCTGGCTAATTATGTCCTGTGACCAATTTACTAGACAGACATGCGTGCTAATAGAGACGGCCTGCTCCTCTAAATAACCAATCACGTGGCAATAATAGAAAGCATACAGTCTACAGACAGGGTCAACAATTTGTCTTGCACTTTATTGTTTCGAAGGTTGTGTGATAGTTGGTGTCAGTTCATCTACCCTTGAAGTGGAGGCAAAAGTGGATCGTACCCGGTACTATTTTGGTGTGCCTAGCAATGTGGCCACTGCATGTATGCTTAACATGAAACGGGAGCGATCAAACACTGCAACACATATTATATTATTAAAATTACCACAACATTCAAGAAAGTATTAGAAAGAATTTCAGACAGCAATGAATCATCACACCATCTGATGATATTTTTGCTCTTCATTGGTTTGATTCGATAAAAGTATCATATGAATTTATTTTTTCTTGTAATGAAATAGCGTTTTGTCTCCCCCCATCGGAACTTCTAGGTTCACGGCGTTTTCAAGCAACTTCAGGCGTGATGTTCTGCTGCCACCTGCTGTACTGGATGCTACTGCAGTTCTAAAGATTTACTAACAAGCGCGATATCAAAAAACAAGACGCGTTTATTACTACTACTTGAAGAAAGTAGTTTTCCATCACTGAAAATAATATAACTTCAGAATTGTATGTCTCAAACAAGGAATACAAAAACGTAAGTTTAAAAGAGAAGTGCCGTACAAATCTATGAAAGACGCTTAATTATTACTATGCGTGGGGAGCACTGCAAACGTAAATACAGAGGAAAACACCCGAGCACACATGGAATCCCACGGTTTGATCGAATAGATACGGTGCGGATTAAACCGTTTAGGGCGTAGCCTTGTGGGATTTCTGGCACCTCTACAAAACACAGAGAAGCCGAGCGCGAGATAAACAGAAGAATGTGCTATTGTTTTGAGCAATAAACTGAAGCTACTATCAATATTAAGTTGTGCCGTAAGAAGCACATGTTCTGCAAAATCTTTAAAGGTTTGAAATGTATACATAAAATATTATGCACTATGAAGCTGACATTTAAATAATTAATGCTTATATAGTGATTAAAAAATGAGTTACAGAGATATAAATTCTACAATTTGTTGGGCAACAAAAATAGATGAATTTACCGAAAACACAAAGGTATTTGTCAGGCGCTGGGATGCCATGGGTTGTTTGAGATGTGTCAGACCAATTTTGGTTTTATCCACTCGCCTGAGTTAGTTTAATAGAGAAAGTCTGCCGGCCTGCTCGTTACACGCTATTCAATTAGCGCGCACACGGGGGTGACAGAGGCGGTGATTTTTGTACTTCCAGGCCACACCGCCCCATCGCTTGCTTACTTTCGGATTGCGATGACCAAGCCTTTCTGTGGCCTAGGCCTATATTAGCCCACTAATAGTCTCGAATTATAGATCTGTGTATTAGTATTTTAAACCGAATCTGTGACATGTTCACAATAAAGTTCTGATCTTTGTAACCATACTATGCAAATATTCATTCACATATGTGGTTTTAATTAGGCCTATTCCTATATTTTAATTACTGACAACAGTCTTAAGGAACCACATGCAAGTAAAATATTGCTGCGCTTTGCATACTGGACAATAAAATGTTAACAGTTGTAAGTTTTTATGACAAACGGTGAAATAAAACGAATGAATGAATGTACACATAGAAAATGGTATTACATGATGTGTAATATAATAATCTACCCGAATATAATCGTCGTTTATATTATCTGTACTTCAACGCGGTAATCGTATACAGCTATAAATCTTAGTCGGGTATTTCATGGGAAATTACTGCCACCAATAACACAGCTATGCATGGCGCGTTACTTTCCGTAATTCTTGTTTTAACATGCAGTCCTCCTTTCCACAATTACTACGCCACTGACTGTATTTTTTATGCGAAGGGGCCGGGCCGAGCCGGGTGCAGCTCGATGGAAATACAAGGGGTCAGCTGGTTTTTTTACACGGCGTAGTTCGGGGAGGACAGCTTGTAGAATGTGGTGGTCTCAGTCCAAAGTAGCACATGCCGGATCAGCCCGTCGCTGAACCTGACGACCACAGAGTGCAACTGGCCATGCAACCTGAGAAAGAGAGACTAAAGGCGGAGCAGACGACTTGACTTGGGAGACAGCCTGCAACAATTAAGTAGCCTAGTTATTTTGTTTCATCCCGTGCTCATAATTTCATAGGCTGATCAGAAAACCGTGTCTTCTGCGAAAGCACGAAATAAATATCGGAAGACTGTAATCCAGGGCACATTTTAATGAGCGATTCTAGAGACAATATCAGCTTTTGCAAACAAGTCGAACGGGGTTATAAATCGAAGTTGCAAAAAAAGTTAAAGGTCAGAAAGCAAAACGGATCTACCGTCCAGTACTGCACATCATACCTAGAGAACGCCTGAATTAATCGCTTTGAAAGTTAATACAGAACTCTCAAATGAAGGAAATCGAAGCGCACATTTAGCTGGGTAACTGGCGTAGCCGAGTATGACTATGCGGCGGATTCTGCAGGACAGGCGGCAGATGCGCCAGCTGCGGTCCGTGTGGACCTGCGCGGCTGTGCTCGCTTTAATGTTGGCGGTCGGCAGCGTCGTATTCACGGCGTGGGCATGGGGACAGACGAGGAGCCTGTCTCTGTCTTTCAAAAGCCTGCAATATCATCTCGAACAAGTAAGTAAATTCTTCTTCTTATTTTATTATTATTATTATTATTATTAACAACAACAGCAGTAGTAGGCAATTGTTTGCGGACTTTTTAATTTGCCTGCGTCAGGCACTGTTGCAATCACTTTTGTGTATGGCGTTTATAGGAAATGTATAAGCCTGAAAGTTCGCTGGGGTTGGTCAGCGATTCCAGCGACCTGTGGTCATACGGTTATGAAGATAGTTTTGTTTGATGGCACCGATATATAGTGCCGATGGGTTCCACTTTGGGCTGTGATTTGGTCCATGTGCGGTTTGCAGCGGTCCGATACATGCGCCGGACCCGTGAATAGTCCTATTGCTCGGCCTGGACACTTTAACTGTTCTTTCTAGATCTGTTCGACGGCTGTCAAATTTCGTTCCCATTTTAGTTTTAAGGAGATCAATAGCTGGTGCGGACACTACACGGAACTAGCCTATTGCAGTTGAACCACTTCATGCATTTGTTGTATAATATTGTCAGGTGCTGCGACGGCTTTTTTCCATTATGAACTAAGCGAAAGGTCTGCGGTGAAGATGTTGAGTATATTGCATTGTATTTTACCTGTCCGGATGTTCTTGCTAAGTAATTCAGGCCATTGATTACTGTTTTCAATACTATAGCCGTCTTGATAAGCATGTCTATTTAAACGTGAGCCCAAACTGTATAAAAATGTGGCCACTGTAACTGACCAAAGGAGTGGTTTCAACTTGATATTATCTTCCGATTGTTTCGTATGAGCACATGTATTTGTCGCACAACCGGCACAGTGAAATAATGCAGTATGAAGTACTGTAGTAAGTAAAAGTAGTAAAGTAAAATAGCAATAGAATGTTTTCCCTCCAAATCTTTACTTGTTGGCACAGTGTCTCTGGTACAACACTGTTAAGTTTGAAGGCATCAAGGCTGGGAATTAAGCTCAGAAGTTATTTGCTTTAACAGACTACATGTCCTTAGTTTTTCTGTATAATCATTCATGTGCTTTCCTAGCTTCATGTCGGCTTTGGGATGCTATATTTTTCATTTATGGCTTCCTTTTAGCCAGATGTGACAAAGTGCTCTGGGCTTTGCAAACTGCGGCTGTTCCATCACATCTCAGCTACTTGACTCATTCAAAGGTGTCATTACCCCCATGACAAACTTGTGCATCTACTTCCTATTGCGTGGTGTGACCAATCCAATCTGGGCAGTGTCTGAGTAGTAAGACATGCTTGGGGTTTTCAGATGATTAACTACTCGCAGAGATATCGTAATGATCGCCGGGGTAATCCTGCAAACCGCCAATCATGTGGCTGGGTGGGTTCTTTGTAGCTGGGATTTTTGTGATTGGAGGATCGAAAGGGAGGGAAAATGGTTATTCTTGGTGATTGGTCTTGTTGATCAATTGGCCAGATATGAATTTCCAATACATGAATGGGTTAGGTAAAACCTTGGTATTTTATACTAGTTTTAATTGGTTTGCCCACAATGCTACAAGTTGATACTTTGAAGTTTTTGACTGGTTCATTGTGGTTTAATTTTGAAATTGACAGTCCATCCAAATAGAATTGCTCTGCCTTCTTTAATGTCAGTCAGCTGTTTAACTGTTAAAGTTTTATAAGGCATCAGGTAGGTCGTGCCAAGCTGGTGTTAAGCAATGTCAAATGCTACAGCTTTAGTCTGAAAATAAATTGGAATGAGTGAACTGGTCTGACTCGCTTCCTAAGATTAAGTCTGATTGTGTCATGGGTTTAAGTCTTGCAGGTCAGCACACCATTCAGACAAACACAAGTGTCCATAATTGTGACCAGCATTTTGTAAGATTTTTTTTTCTAACGCTTGCCTTTGGCTCTGCCCCCACTCCCCACTGCATCCACCCCCACATGACTTCAGGAATGCAAAGCAATAGAAAATAGTGGTTTAAAAAAAGTGTCAGTCTGTTTATGTAGGGACTCTGTTTATGTCTATAATCATCTAGAATTGAACTGAACTGAATCTTTATATAGAAAACACTAGTTTTGCAAAAAAAAAAAACATCATGTGAGTTTTGCCCTTTTCTTACAAGTTTATAAACGCATGACCGTTTCCCGGCACCCTCACTGCTTCCTCCATTTCTTCCTCTCTCGTTCCAGGTAAATGCCCAGCGAGAGGCCATTGTGAGCCTTCTGCTGGAAAAGCGACTTAAGCTGGACTACCAAAGGGTCAAGAGAGAAGCTTTCAGCCAGAAGGTTCGGAGAGGTACTGGGAGATGAGGATATTTTGGAAAAATGTTCAGTGCAGAGAAGGTGAGGAAATGGTTAGGAGGAAATTTGTGGAAAGGAAGGGATGGAGGAGCATGCAGGTAAGGAAGAGGAGGTACGTGCAGGATAGGGAGAAACAGGTGGAGAGAAGGAACAGGGGAGCAAAGTAATGTATCCAAAGTCGGTGTACTCCCAGGGCTCTGACACACCATGTTTGTAAATGCCACAGATTACAGGATGTTCTCTGTCTGCTTTGCTTACTGTCAGTATATTTGAAACTGATGTGCTGCAGTCTTAAGGAAACAGTGGAATATCTTCCTGGTCTCATCCGTGTTAAAGCTGAAGACACATTACAATCAGTTTCATTTTTCCTGATCATAACTTGCCCTTAACTTTATGAAAACTTTAGCAGAATTCCTAACCACACGTGCATGTTCATTAGTGTAACACGTTCTTTTAGCCTGACAGTTTAGCCTGTACTGAATATTTATAGAATCTTCATACCAGTGAATCATGTGATTGATACGTTTCCACAGCAACTCAGAGATTGTGACATGAAGTCTTGTGATCTGTCAGTTGTTTCTTTAGTGTCTTAGTGTTAGGGCCCTGTCTAGGTCTTTCCTCAGAGTCTCAGTGTCAGGGCCCCTTCTAGGTCTTTCCTCAGAGTCTCAGTTTCAGGGCCCCTCCTGGGTCTTTCCTCAGAGTCTCAGTGTCTGGGCCTCTCCTGGGTCTTTCCTCAGGGTCTCAGTGTCAGGGCCCCTTCTAGGTCTTTCCTCAGGATCTCAGCTGAGGGGCCCTGTTTGGACCTTTTTCTGAGTCTCAGTTTAGCGGCCCCTCCTGGGACATTGGGACATAAGTTTAAATGCCAATGATCCGCTGAAGCATATTTTTATCCTTGAAAGCTGGGCCTTTACTCCGTTCATTCTCTTACCACCGTCATTCAGGTGGTTCCTGCCAGAAAATTGCATTCTTCCCACCTGTGGAAAATTTCAGATCCAAGTTTTGTGTACAGATACATCGAAGTCTGAGGGGGGAGAGTTTCAGAAATTGTGACCTGCGGCTGATTGCCTTTGCTTTGCATTGGCTGTTTTGTGTTCAGAGTGAGTGGTTTTTGAACACAAATAGACAGGCACACTGCTATTTGCAGCGAGGAGCAGTGGGCAGAGGCAGATTGAGATTCACAAATTATAGATGTTTTCTGGAAGGCACTGGGAGCTGAACCAGAAATAATTTTGTTTAGGTTTTGTTTTTTTTGTTTTCTTTTTTACTGTAATCATAAACGTTGCTAAGGGCCAGTGACCTTAGTGACAGAATAATACCTACTTCTGCCAGAGAGTAATGCCCCCCCCTCCCCAATCTCAAAGAACATTCTCTGATTTTCTTTCCATTCCTCTATCACAATTACACAGGGAGCAATAAGTACATCATTATGTGTGCAGATTTTCTTCTGTGAGGTTGGGGTGAATGGAAACACTACACATATGAAATTATGTAGCTATTTTACACATGCAAAGGGCACTTCTAATTGTTTCCTGTGGCTACTTCCAAACCTGAATATACTTTCGCGCCCGCTGAGCAGAATGTTAGTTTCCACACCTTTTTCAGTGTGTCTAAATGTCATTATTTAGGAGGGACTGTCGGAATGTCGTGCAGATCAGAAACCGTGCATGTAACTGCTCCTGTAAAACTGGAAAGAAACGCTTGAGGTCCTGCCACTTGCTGATTCAGCGGTGAGACATGAGGGAGCCCCTTCTTATTTTTAGAGTAGGCGGATAGAACGGGATACCGGTGATCTCCCAATGTATGCATCAGTACCACGGGCATAAAAGGGCGCTGATCAGTCCCGGCGCAGGGGCGAGGGCCGGCGGTCGGTCCCGGCGCAGGGGCGAGGGCCGGCGGTCGG
>JAODKC010000002.1:25961630-25977759 GCA_026777985.1 Mormyrops attenuatus
TCCCATTCATGTCTTGTATTGCTCTTTCCACTTTTGCTTTATGTACGTTTAAATTATTGTTGACGTTTGAAATGCCCAGCGGATAAGAGATGCCAGATTTAATCCTGGGCTGGATTCAGATTGAGGTGGCGGGAATGGCAAAGCGGCACCTTATCGCAAAAGAGTGCATGGGACGGAGAACAAGAGAGAAACGGAGGGATGAGGAGAAAAACAACAGAACTGGGCAGAGAGGTGCTGAAAGAACAGACCGAAATACAAACGGGAGCCACGGATGACAATATTTTAATGGGCAAGTTTACAGATACATTCAGAATACAATATAGTGTACTGTAGTAATAATAATAATATTAATAACAATAATAATAATGATATAAAAAAAACTCAAGGTAAAAATAGGTCATGTTTGTGGTCTGCTGCTGGGACACACACACATGCACGCCAGACACGCTAATGGACGGATCGCTGAGGTTCTGGGTTTGGTCCTGGAGAGATCTGGGCACATGCCTTTAGGACTGACAAGACACAATTTAGGAGCAAGTAAACAATATATATATATATATATATATATATATAAAAAAAAAGGACGGACAATAAAAATATTCCGGAGGAAAAGCTACACGTCTCTGCCTCCCATGAGGGGCTTGGAGGGACCGGAGGCTCCAGAGCAGGGCGTGAGTGTGAGGTACCGTGCGGAGGCGACAGAAGGCTTCAGCTGGCGCCCATTAGCCTGAGGTGAGGGAGGATGGGAGCCTTCAGAACCACCCACACGCTGGTAAAGACCCCGGAGGGCGTCAGGGGGCAGGGAATACTGCGCTGGTCCCGACCCGAAGTCAGGGGTTTGGTCTCGTCAGGTGTGTAAACCCTCACCCCCCACGTCCTTCCAAATTCAGAGAGATCCAAACCAGGGTTTGCTGGTGAGAGGGAGAATGGCGGCCTTAGGAAGCGGAAATGGAAACAGCATCGCAAGGTGGAGTGGAATGTAGCACAACGCATGTGCTAAGAATAATATGGACCCCGTGCATTTTTCTCTGGTTTTCAAAATAAAAGAGGAAAAAGCTTTGCATTGAATTCTTATTTTAACAATCATTCTGACTCTGAGATTCCACCGTCTTCTTTCCTCTGTTTATCAAAGTAGAATAGCACCCCTGGTAGTAAATGCTTAGTGTTTCTATGTGGAGGGACATGCCCATATCCCTTAGCAATGGAACACATATACACATCTGAACTATGCCCGTATGAACTATGGGCTGGAATAAAGTGATTGGAGGGCTGTTTCCAGGACGATACAGTCCAGCGGGCTTTCTGTGGAAAGAGTGCATGAAGAAAAAATCTCTCCCAATTCTGTCTAAACGATGTTTCTCCCTAATTACTAACAAGAGACAGGGTGTGTGTGTGTGTGTGTGTGTGAGCAACATAACCATTCAAAACCTGTAATCATGACACAGCTCCAAACTTTCTGACACACACACACACACAGACACACACGCACACTTCCAGCCACTAGAGGTCAAAATGCCATTTCCCTAATCCCTTGTCGAACACGCTGACATACAGCAAAGCCATTTCTCCGTATGGAGTCTCTATATCCTTCCCAGTTCAGATTCCCCATTGCTGCTATTCCCAGTGCACGGTCCTCGTCCTCGAGTCTCCAAGTACGGAGTGATAGTTGTGATACGACACTCCAGTGAGGACTCGCCTTTCCACTGTCCGCTCACTCACTTTCAGGAGGCCGGAGGCAGGAGCTGAGTTGTTGGTTTTTCTTTAGCCGCTCTTAAAAAAATAACAGGCTTTTTAAATCCAGTATTCCACATCCCAGAGTTGCAAAACAAATATCTTCATGGTATGTGTGAGGGAGAGGCAGGGGAAGGACAGAGGTCAAAGTAGTTGATGAGAATTCTCCGGGGGAATGAGAGAAGTGTGGGGTTTGAGTGAGGATCCTGCTCTTCGGGCAGGGTGACCTTTCGTTCTCTCAAGGGGGAAGAGCGAAGAAAAAAAACAAGCCAGGAAGAATGCTACAGATAGGCCCCCCTCGCATGCCACTCAGATGCTCTGCTCTCCATCAGACAAGCGCTTCCTCCATGTCCTCAGTGGACCTTTCACTGTCTCAAAGGGCCCCCTGATTCTCCCTGTGCTTCCTGAGCATGAGGCTGTTTATCTCAGATACATATCGGTTTGTGTTTTTTTCCCCCAAATCCCACCCGGTAGCCCCTCGTCCTCCACAAAGCAGGAGGAGACAGCCCTCCTGGTCCCCTCGTTGGCTTCCTGTTTTTATCTCCCTTCATCTTGTTGATCCTCCACATCTCCTCTGTTCCCCCTTCACTCTCTCTCTCTCTCTCTCTCTCTCAGGGCTTCTTGGGTCGCCCGTTCCGGGGCAGGTTCTCCACGGTGTTGCTGAGGCGGTACTTGACGATGATGCTGTGCACTGTGGACTTGGGCATTCTCAGCTCCTGCCCAATGGCTCCCTCCGACTTGCCGTCCTTCCACAGGTCCACCACACGCTGGCGCTGCAGGACATCGTGCTCCTTGGTCTTCAGGCAGGAGCCGGCCTCTGTGGGGGCAGACAAGCGGCAGACTGTGGGCACTGGGGAGGGAGGGAAGTTGGAAGGGGTGGGGGGTTGTGAAGGGTGGGGGGTGCACGGCGGCAGCACTAAGCAACACTCAGCAACAACAACCAGTGCGGCGGTTGGGGGGGAGTGGGGGGGTGTCCAGAGCTAATTTTGCTCCAAAAAAAATAGGAAGGCTGTTTGGTTGTCCACTCCCAGAAGCGTTCAAAATATCTCTGTTCCTCATTTCCTCAAAAAAGCAGCAACGACAAAACAGGTCACGCTTCAGGAAAAAGTTATGCTCTTGGGGTTGGGGCCCCAAGCGTCGAGGCTGCAGAATCAGAATCACCACCCACATAGCGTGAGGGGACGGCTTAATCTCGCACAGAGGAGGCTCTGGGGGCACCAAAAAAGAGGCACAGATTACAAGCGAGTCACTTGTGATGTGCAAGCGCCTATTATGATGGGATGTTGGTCCGCCGAGGGCTCTGTTGGGGAGTAGAACACTCAGACAGAGGCTCACAGAATGTCGTTGTTGTTTTTTTTCCCACCATGCCTTGTTCTCTTCGCGGTTGGCCACGTTTAAGAGCGGGTCACCACAGTCACAATTAAAAGAGTTTTCACATGATTTTTTCCCCCCCCCAGCCATTATTTTTAGGCTGCGGTCAGTGCTATTGGTCTTGGCACAATCCGCTCAGATGGAGGACCCCAGGGCCACATGGGTTTGGATTCACTTCACGGCGCAGAAATAGTACAAGAACTCGGGCCGCTGGTGGAGGCTCCTACGCGGCGCCGCATGCGCCTCTTCGGATCACGTGTCTCTTATCTCGGCCTTGCGTTCCACCCTGGCCATCCTGACTTTAAAGGGTAAGGTGCCTTTATCGAGACAGAGCAGTCGTCATGGTTTCAGGGGAATCAACCACAGTCAGTGTGAGGTAGGGGGAGAATGACACAAAGGCAACATTTTGATGGCAGACCTTCAAAGGA
Source organism: Mormyrops attenuatus (assembly GCA_026777985.1). Classification (NCBI taxonomy): domain Eukaryota; kingdom Metazoa; phylum Chordata; class Actinopteri; order Osteoglossiformes; family Mormyridae; genus Mormyrops; species Mormyrops attenuatus. The sequence continues at coordinate 25,965,161 of JAODKC010000002.1, forward strand.
AGCTCTGGAATATGAACAGAGGGGAGATTCTGAGATTCGAGTCACTTAATCGCTACAATACTGACAGGTGTACAGCGCTCCTGTGCCCAGGAGCCAGGGACTGAATGGACCGGGCCGCTGTCCCTTTAGTCCTTCAGCTACACACTGGCTTGGACTGGTGGATTTTTTTTAAATAAAGTTTTGCGTTTCTTCTCCAGCGTTCACAGAGCAAAGAGTCAAGCAAACCAACATAACATGTGTGAATTATAGCATACACATATCAAAAATAAATCACTGCTATAAAAGTTAACATCCCCACACTGTTACATATGAATACATAAATCACCGGCACGAGCAGTAACCATAAGTATAAAATTTGACTATGTAGATTAACACGTTTTTGCATTTACACAACTGATATTTCATCAAAGCAATTTCAGTGAGAAAAAAAACGGCTACATCAGCTACAGCATCACGTCTCCTTCACTAGCAATGCTACTGGTTCAGCTGCAGCCCATGTGGACACACCCACGTTCAACAACTCAGGGAACCAGATCAAAGCCGACCCCCCCCCGCCCCGCATCCAGGGACCCTGATCCCTGGTGCCCCCCCAAAGACATGCGACATTCCGATCCTGTCAGAACTCTGTTCCAGATCGCCCCCCCCTTTTGGGGACGGGGCACACAACCAATCCCGTTCAACATCTTTAACGATACAACCGTACATCGCACTGTAAAGCCTGTGTATGTGTTCTGGAGAGCACAGGAGGTGATGAAGACAAGGAGACAATAAAGAGGAGGGGAACGGCAACAGAGCCGGGGACGAGGCCGCCCCGTCGGCTGGGACACAGGGTCCGAGGTCAGCTCTGACAATTTTGGGAGCTGGAACTGGAGTCGCATTGACACAAAGATCGCATCCGGCGTGACAGTCCAGAAGATGCGAAATGACTCGAGTGGAGTGAGTCGCCCGTGGTGCCAACAGCCCATGTCACAGCCTCGTACCCTCCCCCCTCAAATCTACAGCAGCCACTGCTTCCCCTGCACCAGCTCCACGGACATTAAACCCAAGCGGCATCAAAGCATTCCAGAGTGTGCAAAGCAACATTAAAGCATGCGGCATGCTCCAGAATCATGATCAATCCTGCGATGGCGGGACTGTGGCCCCCCGCCGGAATGCCGGACTGCATCAGCTGGGTTTTCCGAAGCGGGCCTCACTAACAATTACTAATGAACATAGACAGTGTTGCTGTTCATTGCATAAAACAGATAAGATATACAACAAATGCGATACAATATCACAGTAGCGATGAGGTTTGCTGAAGGTCACCAGCTCTCGACCTGCCCCTGCATCCAGCTTTTGGAATCCCTCCACCCCCCCCCACAGGCAATGGAAACCTGCAAACTGACCTGATATGAAGGAACCAGGAGGCATCTGACTGTAGTTGGCCCCTCCCAGAGGTATGGCCCCCGACGGGGCAGGGGTGAAGGGTGCCCCAAAATTTTGTGGCGTGGCGTAAGGTCCCGGGGGGATGGGCTGCAGAAAGGAAGAACATGTGGATGGGCTGTGGACTCTCTGCCCAACGGCCACCGCCATCCTGTGGCATTCAGATCTGCCTGACCTCTGTGAGCAGATGCAGCTGGAGGCGGAGCTTCAACACCATTAGAAGCTGAAGTATCTCTGCAGACCCCATGCTGTCATATATGTGCTTGTGTACATTTCAAATATGGATGAAATTGCATTTCCATTACAATTGCTCACATTCTTACAAAGGGTTAGGTAATTATTTTCAGTGTCGTGGCGCCCATGGAGCTGGGGGTTAAGAGCCTCGCTCAGGGGCCCATATGACATGTAGCTACTCTGCCAAAGCTGCGCTCAAACCAGCGACCTTCCCATCACAGGCACAGAGGCTTAACCGGCTGAGCCACATACTGGGTGTAATCAGGGAATTAACCATATCTGAATGTAAATATACAGTGTGGGTTCTTCATGTGAGAATTCAGCATTTCGTTTTAGCTCAGGGGAGATCACTGAGAGCGATCATAAAAATAAGTGACATGTGCTTGTACATAGCTGTGTGCTGTTCTGGACTGTAGGAGGAGAGCAGGCGTGGCCTTACCGGGGGCGTTAAGGTCTCGGTGCCCTTGTTAGCTAATCGGCTGAGGATACTCCTCTCGGACATCTGCAGGCGGGCGGCGATGGGCGGGACTCGGGACAGGGTGGCGGGCAGCCGGGTCACGTCCGCTTTCATGTCGCTCAGCAGCTCCTCCAGCTGGTTCAGCACTGCAATTACACACGAGCCGCTGACAAGCTGACACAGACACGTGGTGTTGGCAGTGAGCGGGCGTTCAGTCTTTCCAGACGCCATTATCCCCTGGATCTCCACAAGCTTGATCTGGACCGAGTATTCTTAGCGACACGATCGCACACAGCCTGACAAGCACCTTTGTGCAGTACGGCGTTGGCCGGCTTGTTTCCCGCCAGCGACTCCTTGCTCAGGTGCTGGTGCGACTCGGCCAGGCACTCGACCTCGGCGAAGCGAGCATTCAGCGCCATGGCGGGGTGTGTGGGGTCCTGCGTCATGTTCAGGTAGGCCGCCCGCCGCAGCTGCTCCTCTATTACCAGGGCTTGCTCCAGCAGCTGGGGGGGTGGAAAGAACAGCGAGGAGGTTAACACTAGCAAGAAGGCCCAGCAAAGTAAATCAGAGAGAGTGAAATGGCCATTGAAGGTTTGGCACGAGATCCAGACCCCTGCAAGAAACTGACAGCAGGACTTCATCAGCAAATTAACTAGTAATAACCCACAGACTGCAAACAGACTGCAGAGATTCAAAGTTCAGCTTAAAGTTGCAAACAAATTCAGACAGATGGAGGCCTTCAGCCGGGCAGAGTCGTCTCCAGCCTGAGGACCCGTGGTGGACTGACAAAGTCACAGATTATAAAATGTGACGGCGAGTGACAAACCAAACAAAGATGCTAACAGCAGCAAGTATAACATTTTACAGGAGAATAAAGGTACACTTAATATGCACAGCGAGAAGCCGGCAGCCATAGACTAACTGTTTCGAAACATTCTCCAAAACATAGTGTTCTTGGAACTAATCAGAGAAATATTTAAAAATCCTATCCCTTAACTGTGGGGTGGTCTAGACTGCTGTTTGCACAAACACCCATGTGAATGATGGAGAGATCGACGGCGAAGGAGTGACAGAATGAGTGAGAATGGGGATGTAAGGATCAGAATGTGGAACATGTTAGGCAGACAATAACAGGAAGTAACACTTGCTGATATCCCTCCAGTCAGCAGTCGCTCAGGCTGCTCCTCATCCTGTTGCTGCAGTTATGTAATGACACACACATGCGTGGAGTCACGCACTAATATATGCACAAACACACACACAGAAACACTCACACGCATTCCTTGCAGCGTGAAACACATTGTTTGATACCCAACCCCCTGCAGTGCTCCACGAGTGGCGCGCACCTTGAACCGTCTGGCCAGGAATTTGTTCTTCATCTCCAGAAAGTTCCCCTTGTTAGCTTGAGTCTTGAAGGGCTCGTTCACAATGGCGAACTGCGGGTCATTCTGGATGTCCTGCCACCTCGCGTAGCCGTGACTGTAGGGGTCAAGGGCCAGTGGTGGAGGGCTGCAGGGGGGCCTTGGGCCCCGCCCATGCTGGCTGAGTGACAGGGTGTATGTGTGTGTGTTTCCTGATCCTAAGTAGCACAACTACACTAAAGCAATAATCAAATAGACAATATCACTAATACGAAATATTCCAGCTGTTGATTTCATCTGGATAAGTGGTTTCGTAAATGGATGGATGAAAAGAAAAATTAAATATTAAACTTATTGCCTGACTAAGCATTCAGGGGTTCACTTTGCAGGAATCGAAATCCTGAGACACGACTCTCTGAGTGCCGCATTCTCCACGGAGATGAAAAGAGGCAGTGTCCATAGCAACAGTCGTCAAGGATACACTACAATGCCCGCCAGGAGCCAGTAATCATGCCGCCGGTGCCAGATCTCGTTCATCTTCCCCGAGGAGATGGCTGCTCGCTCCTCGTTCTGCCATAGCGTGTGAAGCTCTACAGAAAACATCAAAACGATGGGGGATCTGAACAGCGCGGCACAGAATCTTAAACGTCCCGAGAAAGCGAACATAGCACAGAACTGGGCACTACATTTAAAGCAGATCTGCTACACTGGATAAGCATTTTAACTGCAACTCGCAAGGAGTCTGTACAGTTTACAATGAATCAGTTAAATGCGTGGGTGGAGTTTGATGTAATGATAACGGGTAAGAACTACTAAAACAGGCCAAGAATAATATTGAAATAACTGGAGGGCCCTTCACACAGGGAGGAGCCTGTTGCTGGGAAGCACACAGCCATACACAATCATAGGCTTGTGACATGCGGGGGCATATGGTTACCATCAGTTTGTTTAATTAGGATGTTCATGCCTGGTGTTATTTACACTCATTTTCCCACCAGATTACAACAGTGAGACCTGTCAAGTTAGCACATACACTGCTATCCACCTGACACATAAACCCATGGCAAAGTATGTCACTAGGCACATTTACAAGCGCCGTGCCACCACTGCCACAGGTGACCAATTCTGCTAAGAACCAATCAGCTGCGACCAGAACCTTGTCCAGACCCCTACTGCTACACCCTTACCCTTGAAACTCCTCCAGACCCCTACCACTACACCCTTACCTTTGAAACCCATCCAGACCCCTACCGCTACGCCCTTGCCCGTGAAACTCCTCAAGACCCCTACCACAATGCCCTTACTCTGGAAGCTTGTCCAGACCCCTACCTCTACACCCTTACCTGTGAAGCCCGTCCAGACTCCTACCATGACGCCCTTACCTGTGGAGCCCATCTAGACTCCTACAGCTACGCCCTTGCCCATGAAACTCCTCGAGACCCCTACCACAATACCCTTGCCTGTGAAGCTCATCAAGACTCCTACCACGACGCCCTTACCCGTGAAGCCGCCATCAGCGATGTTGAACATGAACCGGGGGCGCTCGCCCTTGCCATTGCCCCTGGGCACCTCCTCCTTTGTGGCCTTGCTCTCCTTCCCGGCCTCCTTCTCTCCCTTCACGTCTTCTGCAGGTGGAGGCAAATGCAGCAGTAGCGTATGACAGCCTTACGCACCACAGAGCACAAAGGGCCCCAGGCTGAGAGACACGTCCATCTGCTGGACCCAGCACTCTGCTAGGTGGACTCGTATCCAACCTACACAGTACTACATACATCATGGCGTCCACATTCCAAATGACACCTAGTGCCTCAGGAAATACTGTCGGCTCTGTCGGCCCTGCGCCGAAACCTAATTCCAAAAACAAAGCCTGGGACATTCTGAGACATGCCAGGATGAGAGTAAGAAGTAATATAAAGCTGTTGGTCACCTTTCTTAACCTCTGTGGCCTGACTTTCTGGCTTCTCCTTGCTTTCGCCCATTTCTGAGGACACAGAAGAATCCTCCGTCTTCTCCTCCTCCGCCTTCTCCGGCTCTCCTACAAGGAGAACGGACCGGTAAAGACCAGCCAAGCCAATCGCACAGCAGGATGTTTATCTGTATGGAATTCTACCTCCTGTTAGGCCACATGACTATGCTTCTGTGAACTCTAAGCAACCTCTTTGGTTCCCATAGTGATCCCGTACCTGATCTCCCATCCCGGGAGGGGGGGGATTCGACTGGCACCCTCGTTTCCCCAGACAGCTCGGACTCGGCCCTCTCCTCCTCTAGCCTCTTCTCCTCAGTGGTTGCCAAGGCGCCGCCCGTCTTTTTAGACTCCTCCCCTGATGCTACGCCCTCGTCTGCAGTTGGCTTTTCCCCAGTGGGCTGGTCCTGCAGCGCCTCCTTAGCATTGAGCGGAGGCTGGGTGAGAGAGTCGGCATTAGCGACACACCACTAAACACAGCATTCACAAGAAAACAGGGGAAGCCACAGGTTAAAAAGTTTGCCAAAAGTTAAATGGAGGTGTGAACCTAGATACAGTTATAATTTACAATTTAAGCACAAAATGTTCAGAAATTTTGTAGAAAGACAAGAGCAAAACTTTTTTAAAAGCTAACTGATATCTCTTATTTTAATTACTTTTATGGTATTTTGAAACTATGGATGGATCACAGATGCCCAGAGAGGAGTTAATTTAAGGGGAATTAAACATGAAACCAGCTCCATGGTGGGGTCACCTTAAGTTAATCATGCTTAACAAACTCCGCTCCAGAGGGAAACCTGAGCCCTACACCTTCAACCTGTGGAACATGGCAGTTTTAAGGAGTTTCCGGTTTGGATAAAAACACACACAGCCTGCATGCTGGATAGTCCTCTGCTTGTCACATGATCACATCTTTATCACTGAAGCAAAAGGTTACTACTGCAGTAAACTGAAAAGGCAATCCAATATATATATTATATGGACAAAAGCATAGGGAAACACCTCTTAATCACCAAATTCAAGTGTTTCATTCAGACTCATTGCCAAAGATGTATAAAATCAAGCACCTAGTCATGCAGTCAGGTTTACAAACATTAGTGAAAGAATGGGTCGTTCTGAAGAGTTCAGTGAATTCAAGCCTGGTACTGTCATAGGATGCCACCGTTGCAGTAAGTCCGTTTATGAAATTTCTTCCCTGCTAGATATTCCACTGTCAGTTATAAGTGGTATTACTGCAAGGTGGAAGCGTTTAGGAACAACATAAACTCAGATACGAGGTGGCAGACCACGTAAAGTAACAGAGCGGGGACTCTGAGTGTCTAAGTCACAAAGTGCGTAAAAGTCACCAACAGTCTGTTGACTCAATAACTGCAGAGTTCCAAACTTCCTCTGGCATTAAACCCAACATGAAAACTGTGCCAGGTGCTTCATGGAATGGGCTTCCATGGCCGAGTAGCTGCATGCAAACCGCACATCGCCGAGCGTCAGATGGAGTGGTGTGAAGCACGCTGCCACTGGACTCTGGAGCAGTGAAAATGTGTTCTGTGGAGTGACAAATCACCTATCTCTGTCTGGGAGTCTGATGGAAGAGTCTGGGTTTGGTAGATGCCAGGAGAACGTTACCTGCCTGACTGCATTGTGCCAACTGTAAAATTTGGTGGAGGAGGGATAATAGTACACAGCACACCAAGACATTTTGGACAATTCTATGCTTCCAGCTTTGTGGGAACAGTTTGGGGAAGGCCCTTTTCTGTTCCAGCATAACTGTGTCCCAGTGCACAAAGCAATGACCATAGTTGAGTGAGTTTGATGTGGAAGAACTTGACTGGCTTGCACAGAGCCTTGACCTCAACCCCATCGAATACCTTTGGGAAGAATTAGAACGGAGATAGCGAGCCAGGTCTTCATGCCCAGCATCAGTGCCTGACCTCACAAATGCTCTTTTGGATGAATGGGCAGAAATTCCCACAGACACACTCCAAAATCTTGTGGAAAGCCTTCCCAGAAGAGTGGCAGCTGTTATAGCTGCAGAGGGGGGACCAACTCTATATTGACTGCTATGCGGGCAGTGGTGGATTAATGGTTAGGGACGCGCACTTGTAATTGAAAGATTGCAGGTTCGAATTCCTGACCAGCAAGGCACCACTGAGGTACCCTGAGCAAGGAACTGCTACAGGGTGCTGAATTAGCTGCCCCCTGCTATGTCACATTGTCACATACTGTATGGGTTAAATGCAGAGAACACATTTCGTTGTGGTGTGTCAACAATGACAACTAATCACTAAATTTAGAATGTGATGTCATTAAAGTTCCTGTAGGTGTAAAGGCCAGGTGTCCCAATACTTTTCTCCATACAGTTTATTATTAAATGTAGATAAATTGTCTTCTATTAAAGTTTTATCCCTTATCTCCCACCTCCGCAGAGTCCGTGCCCTCGCCACTCTCCCTCTCCTTCTCTCTCTCCTTCTCCTGCTCCTTATCCGCCTCCAATGGGCTCTCTCCCTCCTCCTTTTCTCCGTCCTTGCCATTCCTCTCTGGTTTGTCTGGCGGGGAGGGTGTAGCTGCAGATATACGCAGGGTATTAGAGGTCGGTGTCAGCATTGCACTGTGATGAGGAGCAACCGTGGGTACTTGCCCTTCACTGCGTGGAGCGTGAGCATCCACTAGTGGGTGTGCACTGCAATGACTTTTTTAAAATACACAGTGTCAGTATATTTTGTACATCTAGGTGCCTATGAGGGGCAGTATTGTACAGCATATAGCAATACAATGCTTCTTGGCCCAAATCCAGGGGTGTACGGTAGTCCAAAATAATTATCTAGGACTGAGCTTTCAGTTGAGCACTCAACTATTCTATCTCTTCCTGATTGTTTTTGAAACACTGCATCAACAACAAAGCCGAAATCAAATATTTTTGTTCTTTTGGAAGGAAGTAAGAACACTGTGCCAAAACAATTATTGATAATTCCATTAGAACAGATTATGCAATGAACTGCGGCCCCACAATTAAATAACTGAATGACTAGATTTAAATAGGCTGTATAGCAAAACAGATGCACGGTTAAACAGTAAAGTGCTACTTTCTTACGAAGTCATATTCTTATGCACATCCTCAGTAAACTTTTCCAATTGGTCTCTATATTGTAGCAGTGAGGGCGTGCGGCAGAGCGCCTACCGGGTTTGGAGGTGCAGGGGGTGTTGTTGCAGCTGGGCTCGGGCGTGGTGGTTGCCGTCTTGATGGCGGGGGACGAGGCGCGGGACGACTTCTTGGAGTCCATGCTCACCTCCGGCTTCAGCTCCGGCAAGCTCCACTTGCCGTTGATGTGCTCGAACTCCTGGACCTGCGTGACATCACCGTCACTACGGCGCCCCCAAGAGGCGGTGCGGCAGAGAAAGGGAAACGCAGGCTAACGAGCTGCAGGCAAGCCTACAGGAAGTGAGGTGGCTACACAAATTTCACTAGCCTGGAACAGTGTCTGACCCAGGGTCTTTCTAGAAAACACTGAGCTGTCAATACATAACACAGCTTTTCTCCCATACACCACTTTCAATATTAAAGTGAACTTGTGCAGATAAATGTATGACTGGTCTCCACTGCGGCATTGTGACAGGTTTCACAACAAACACACAGGTCTCCATAACCACTGTCTGATGTTCAGGGTTGCCAGTCGTGAGTGTTTTCTAATAAGTGGTGCAAGGTGTATACCAATCCCTGGTGTATGTGAGCACAGATCTAATTATACCTCAGTTAAGGGAATCTCTGTCTTCTTCTCATCTCGTAATTACTTTTTTATGTGTATTATATTAGACAAAATATTCAGCTCTCTTTGGAAAGTTCTAAGGTTGTTACTGTAAAAAGAGAGAATGTACGGATGTGGCTGAACTTGTGTTTGAAGTGGCATTTTTTGTAAGTGTTACATTGCTGGGATTAGATTTCCCCCGAATGTGATAAACACCTGTAACCTGTTACCTTCTGGGGACATGTTTTGTTCCCTACAAGAATAACCTCAATTTTATAAAAACCTGGAATGCAATCGAAAACCTAAAACTGCCAGAAGGGCTGGGTAGGGGTTAGGGTTAGGGTTATCATAGTTAAGATTAGGGTTATGCCCATAGAAATAAATGGAGAGTCCCCATAATGATATGAATACGTGGACTGTGTGTGGTTGTGTGTGTGTGTGTGTGTGTGTGTGTGTGCGCACATGCCCCAAAGCACTGACCTTCTTCTTCACAAGCGACATGACACCAATCCTAGTGAGCACAGGCTGCCGGCACAGGCCTTCCCGCGGCACGCCGTCCGCAAACGTCTCTGAGCCATCGGCCACCGGCTCACACAGGTGCCGCATGAAGAGGGACACATACGCCCTGGGGACCGGGGGACGGAGCGGGCTCTACGGTCAGACGCTACAGACAAACGCCGCTATGCTAAGATGCTAATGCTGAGTGTGACCACCCCCTGTTTATCTGCACTGAACGAAGGGGCTCCTAGCTTAAACTGAGAAGGAGAAAAAGATGGATGGAGGGCAGTGTGGAAGAGGAAATAAAGATTAAGTGATGGGAGTAAAGAGAAACGGAGAAAGAGCAGGAAAAGACTGGAAACACAGCAATAAAAGTATGAAGTGCTTGAGGTAGGTAGTCTATGATGTAGGTAGCTCCCCCCCCCTCTGCTCATCCTTACTTGAACTCCTTCTCGCTCTTGCCCCGTAGGTCCCTGACGAGCCACTGGCAGGAGAAGGCATCCTGGGCTGGCATGCCCCACCTCATCACGGCGTTGAGGAAGGCCTTACGCTGACGTGTATTAAAGCCCAGTACCTGATCCGTGGACAGAGAGAGAGTGAGCGGGCGAGAGAGAAAGAGGCAAACAGACAGAGAGGGAGAAACAGAGGAAGAAAGAGGCAGGAAACAAACAGGGAAGCAGAGACAAAGGGAGAGACAGGGAAGCATAGACAGAGGGAGAATGAGGCAGAGAGAGAGGGGGAAAGAGACAGGGAGGCAGAGACAGAGGAAGAAAAACAGGGAGGCAGAGACAGACACTGAACGAGACGGGGAGGCAGAGACAGAGGAAGAAAGAGAAAGGCAGGCAGAGACAGAGGAAAAAAACAGGGAGGCCGAGACAGAGCAAGAAAAACAGGGAGGCAGAGACAGAGGGAGAAAGAGCCTGGGAGGCAGAGACAGAGGAAGAAAGAGCCTGGGAGGCAGAGACAGAGGAAGAAAGAGAAAGGGAGGCAGAGACAGAGGGAGAACGAGGCAGAGAGGCAGAGACAGACAGGGAAAGAGACAGGGAGGCAGAGACAGACAGAGAAAGACACAGTGAGGCAGACAGATGGAGAACAAGGCAGAGACAGAGGGAGAAAGAGACAGGGAGGCAGAGATAAAGGAAGAGAGATGAGGAGGCAGAGACAGGGAGAAAGATGTGGAGGCATAGACAGGAAGACAGAGATGAGAAAGCAAAGATGGAGAAAGAGGGAGAGAGGCAGGGAGAAAGAGACGGTGAGGCAGAGACAGAGGGAGAAAGAGCCTGGGAGGCAGAGACAGAGGAAGAAAGAGCCTGGGAGGCAGAGACAGAGGAAGAAAGAGAAAGGGAGGCAGAGACAGAGGGAGAACGAGGCAGAGAGGCAGAGACAGACAGGGAAAGAGACAGGGAGGCAGAGACAGACAGAGAAAGACACAGTGAGGCAGACAGATGGAGAACAAGGCAGAGACAGAGGGAGAAAGAGACAGGGAGGCAGAGATAAAGGAAGAGAGATGAGGAGGCAGAGACAGGGAGAAAGATGTGGAGGCATAGACAGGAAGACAGAGATGAGAAAGCAAAGATGGAGAAAGAGGGAGAGAGGCAGGGAGAAAGAGACGGTGAGGCAGAGACAGTGGCAGAAAGAGGCTGGGAGGCACATATATTAAGATAGGCAAAGAGAGACAGAGAAACATACAAACAGGGGAACATGCATATAAAGAGAGGCAGTCATTGTACCTCAATGTTACCCCCCACTCTGGCCAGTAGGGGGGGTAATGGTTTGTCTTTCTCATTCCTCAGTTGACGCCGTGACTGCCTCCGACCTTGAGATGAGGCGTGAGAAAAAAATCCCTCAGAATCACTGATCCCTCCATTCCCATAAACGGTACTGCTCTGCGTGGGGTCCCTCCCCCAAATCCTGATTCCTCACCTTCCGGTCTCTCATCAAAGTCCTCGTCCTCCTCCTCGGAGCCCACCGAATACTCGGACTGGTTATCTGAAATATCAGCATGCCATTCTGAAACAGCACATAGTGTCCCGTCAATAGGCTAGGACAGTGGGCCACACTCCTCTAAGATAAACTAATCTTGGGTGTTTAGGTGTGGGGGAGGAAAAAAAAACATATCATTGTTTTTCCAACAAGCAGAGCGAACAGGTAGGCAGCAAGTAATAAAAGAGCAGCAGGTGAAGCTCAAGCGATACACCGGCTTCGTAACAAAGAAGAACAAAGAAACAATTTCACAACAAAGAGACGGTCCAGCTGGGTCAGTCTCAGCGCCTGGAGTTTGAAACATTTTCATTGCAGCAGAGAAAACACTTGCATGAGGATGATTAAATTCTGCAACTCATCTTCCAGGTCTTAGCTGTAATTCAGGTACCATTCAGCTATCTCTCCTGTGTGTATTTCTTATTCTGTATATCTCCTCAGGTTTGTGTACCTCGGCTCTTTACTGCCCCCTACAGGTGTGTGCACCCTTTGATTTCTGCATCTCTTCTGCTTCATGCACCTTATAACCCCCCATTTTATTTGGGTAGGCCTATGCACCACTCGGCTCCGCCTCCCATTTAAGCCTCAACCTCCCGAACTAGCTCCGCCCCCTTCCGATGAGTGTATCTCTGACCCCTACAGGAGCATACCCATCTGATTCTGCCCTAACTGGGCGTACCTTGGTCCTCCTGTGCGGCATCATTGTAGTTGACTAGCTTGCGAACCCGCTTGCCCTTGCCCAGGTTGCGTGCCAGGTCCTCCTGCTGTTGCTCGTAATGGTGCCTCAACAGCTTCTCCCAGTAGTCAGGGTCTACATTCTCCTCCTGTTTGATGATCTCACGCTCGATCTCCTCGATCTGAGCTCAGAGATACCGGGGGGTTGGACGAGGTAAGACCCCACCCCACACACAAAGGAGAAGATGAGGGACAGCCCCGCCCCCCCC
>JAODKC010000002.1:25997035-26009294 GCA_026777985.1 Mormyrops attenuatus
CAGCTCTTTTATTCTCTTAATGAGAATAAGGGGATAAAATTGCTTACCTGATTGAATTCACGGAACTGGAGAACAGAACTGGAGAACAGAACTGGTCCCGGCCGATTTTGCTCCTTAGGAGGGCCTCCCCGCGGGGGGGGGGGGGGGGGGGGGATTTGATGACGGGTAACTATGGCGCACAGATGCCCCTTTGGCGGGCTCCAAGTAATGATGACTGACTAACTGACACAGACTGACAGCCAGACAAGAGACAGAAAGGCAGAGACAGGCAGGCAGACAGAGGTAGAGAGACAGACAGGCAGACAGACAGGGAGAGGCAGGCAGAGGCAGAGAGACAGAGAGTCGTCATCCCCCCCCCCCCCCCCCCCCCCAGGGTGGCTTTTGGCCCCCACAAATCACCCCCGTAAAAAAAAAAAAAAAAAAAAAAAAAGAACAGCATTCAGCCTCTCTCCGCTTCTTAAAAAAAAACTGGAATATTCACGATCAATGACATTTTATGAAATAATTTCCGAATGGGTTAAATGGATGTGTTTCTGGTTACGGACTGAGTGGTGGCGGTGGAGGGGGAGTATGGAAACGTCCCGAAGCAGGCGGAGGAGTGGGAGACGGTCGAGCCGAGAGCGGCGTCCAGCGCCGGCTGTCCTGTGCTGAACCGTCTCTGTCAGTGCGACAGTGGGTAGGGTCAAGTTTATTTACAGTCTGTCACACAAGCACGGTCAGCGGCTGCTCTGTTGCTCACGCTTTCAGCCTGCACCATCATCCTACAACACACCGAAGACTCAATGGAAAAAATATTGGGGGCTGGGGGGGGGGGGGGAGTCCATGTTGTCTGCAAGTGGGGTTATATATACCCAAGAAAACTGGATTTATTTCTTTATTGATTATGAGAAATACACGTACACGCAAAGAGTGCAATGGGGGATGTTAAAGGCTACTCAGCACATGTTAATACTTTATAGGGGAACAACAAGAAGAGCAGAGTCCCAAGTTTGGCTAAAGTTGGATTTTAACTCTTATGGAGCTAAAAAAAAAAAAAAAGCGAACAGTGAAAACCGGAGTAATAGAACCCAGCCGTTCGCAGCTTTAGACAACTAGTCCGAATAAAAGATATTTTAATATTAAACTCTTTTGTTTTAGCCGAAAGTGCCTACGGTTTGTATTTTGTATGCGCGCTCCTGAGTCTTTAGCCAGAGTCAGTACTGTACCTGGCGCGGCTCGCGTTGCAGTTTCTCTAGGCGCCGCCGGCGAGTTTATGTCGCTTGCGTTCTCGTCTAGGTCTCCGTCGTCTTCTTCTTCATCAAAATCTCCTCCCTCGGAATTAACCACCATGCCCTCGTCTTCCTCACAGACCCGGAGAGGAGATGACATTATATCCCTGTCACCGACCCGGTGCACGAAAACAAAAAATGTATCCCTCTCGAATTATGAAATTTATTTAATATTCAAATCGACACACAAAAGTGGGGGGCGTTTTGGAATATTTTACACTACAAGGCAGAGAAACAAAGATGGCCGCCCTTATATTTATTTTTTAACAACCCCCCCCCAATAAGAAAAAAATCCCCTTACATAAAAAATGGCTGACTATATTATTTCAGAACGCCCCCCCCTCCTCCTCCTCCTTTCTCTCTCTCCTCTCTTCCCTCCCTTTTCAAAAATATTCACATTGTTACAAGAAAAAGGGGTGTTCAACTGCGTGTAAATTACATTGTTGCGTGTTTACTATTCTTCGTCGGTGTGTCAGGGAGTCGGGTCCGCCTCACTACAGTGTTTCGAGTTCTGCTAATAACTATCGCTCTCCGCACTGCAGAGCGCAATACAAATTTAACAAATATGGCTACCTAAATATTCTTAAAGGCCCCCACCCGCAGTATAAAATTATATCAGAGCGGGGGGTTATGTGTCGGGGAGGGGGGACTGGAGAATTCTGCAGCGGCCATGCCCAGACTTACATCAGATTGTCTTGCTTAAAAATTAACTGCTTAGTCGCACAAAGGAAATGAAAATGCGAGCTACAGTATACGGATCGCCTCGTGTCATTTTTGCACACAGGCATGACAATATTCTCATTTTGACAACGCCCTTTACTTACTAAATGAAACCAAAACGGTACCCGATTAAAAATAAAACTGTATCGCGATGACAAAATATAGAGAATTCCGGGGCAAAGTGTATCGGCTGCCGCAAACCTGTGCTCCTCTCTACAAAAAAAAACATGCCGCACTACGGAGGCAAAATTGCACAAACATTTTCATATAATGGGACTTAAAAATCCAGCAATATAAGGACATATAAAGCTGCAAACACATCTAATCAATGGAGAATATAATTAATCAGGAAATAAACGGTAAACTGGAGGACAATTAGAGTTTTTTTCTTTGCAAAACCAAACGATACCAGTGCATTACGAAGTGTTTTGTCCTCTCTTTCAAAAGTGAATTGCACAGGGATTGGAATTTGATGCCTGGAGGCACAACCTGTAAACTGGATCTACTGCCAACCCCAGCCCCCTAATTTACAGTGATCTAATTAATCTACTTTCATCTTCCAGTACATAAGGATATTAACTGTGTGGTAAGAGGAAACGAAAAAGCAGAAAACAAAGATAAAATGTGAACAAGAATATTTTTTCCATAGTGTGAGTCTCTAACAGTCTGAACACTAAGAGGTAGTTTGGGGGGGGGGGGTAGAAGACGTTCACATGACCCATTACCATGGCAACCAGTCATTATTATCTGGCTATTATTATTCTGCAGATTTATCATACACTCCAATTTACTTTTGTGTATTTGTGTCGGCGGAGGTGGTCTTCATCTGTAACTCGATTTCTGAAAGCTTGAATCGTGGTGCAGATTTTCCCAGACGTCAGCTGTCCAAATGTAACCCACATATATGTAAAAAGGAATCAAAAAGCAATGAAGGATGATAAAAAAGAAGGACCCATCAACAGGCCTTAGAAACAGGCAGGATGAAAAAAAGAAAAAGGTGGTCATTTGGATCTAACCAGAATACAAACCGAGAGGACAAAAGAACAATATGGCACCATATGTTTGTTTTTCTGTTAAAGTTTTTTATCTTCACTCCACACCACCCCCGCTAACTACTTCCCGCTATTCGGTGAGGTCATCATTGAAGTAAAGGCAGATGGAGGGGGAGAAGTCGCCATTTTCATCGTCGTTGACGACGCCGTTCTCGATCAGTGTCCTGCTCATGTCCAGTGCCTGGCAGTCGTGTTTCCAGGTGTAGCTGCCTGCGTGTGAGTTGTACTTCAGGTAGCGCTGGAGAATTTCTTCCACAGTTTCTTCACAGCACACCTGCAGGATACAGATTTCATTGTTCTGTTCTTTGCTTTGCATATGCGGCACGGGGCAGTAAAAAATCAGTTTCGCATCTTACAACTGAATGCAGTATTTCTGACAGGTGAACCGCAATGTAGCGCACAATCTGATTACAGGGCATTTGACAGACTAGACGGGAACATCGGCATTACATGTTTATATTCCTATATTTGTAGGTAATTACCATTGATTTTCATGTTTTGTGATTAGCGTTATTGAACTTCCAACCAACAAAACATATGTATAAACAAAATTGTTTAGGCGTTTGGCTTTTTATCTAAAAAAACAAAAAGAAGTACATCAAGGCAGACACTGAGGGCAACACAGAGTCACATGCTCCCCTGACTGGAATTGTTGAAAGACATCAGTCACTCGCAACAAAGCCATACAAACAATCCATCTATGAAGTCTTACAAATAAAATGCAAATAAAAGAACTTCCATGTGGTGGAATTTCAATCAAATAAGAAAATGCAAAAGGCATTTGAGATAACCATTCAGTATGAAGATATGATTCAGGGCTGCTCATCCTTGGAACGTTATGGCAATATTAGAAATTGTAAAATAATGTTGGCTTCTGCAACAAAAGTTCTGCCTGATAATGAAATCTCACTGATATCTTGCAATGGATACCACAGCTAATGAAAGAGGTCATTCTGCAAAAGCCCACTCTTTGGATATTCAGTCGGTGACGGTCTGGCTGACCTCCAGAGGCTGCTCCTGGTATGTGAGCATGTTGATGATCCGGATCCATAAAGTTCTGGCAGACAGCAGGCCCACTTCATAGCGACAGTCGCTCCACCATGGTCTCCCAAAGTCATTAGCCCAGTCAGTGCGTGGACAAGGAGGGGGTATATGAACAAAACGCCCTCTCGGAGTATAGTACTTAACACAGCCAGAGAGAGGGTCAATGTGGGTCTGGACCTGAAGGATCAGGATCATCGGTGGTTAGCAGGGTGGTTAAGTTCACTAAGATGTAGCCCAGAGTTTGTTGGTTCAGTTTCCAAGAAGTGCTTAATTTCTCCAGCAAATTATCTGGTTCAATAAATCATTAAAATTTTAAGCCACTTTGGCTGAATGCATCGGCTTTGCACTGAAGCATCCGGACATCTCATGGAAATACAGCTTCACGATGGGGTAAATAATATGTAGGGCATTATCCCAAAGAAAGGTGGAATCTGAAAACCTTGACTTACATCCTTTGTTTTGGGATCAAACCAGTGGCTGATGTCTTTTCCTGCACACTCAACAATAGGCCTTAAAAGCACATCACCTGAAGAGATAAAATATAATCCAAAAACAAGCAGCAACCCAGCAGCAACAATGATAACAATTATAACATAAAAATTCAATATTTAAAATATATGGAAGTGTTAGTCTATATAAGAAGAGTCAGCAGAGCATTACCCGTTCAGAATTGCAGAACTGATTTTCAGTTTACTGGCAAAATCTATCATGCGGTTTAGCCAGCTAACAAATAACTTATTAGTTTTCTGCTTCAATGTTTTTTATATAACAACAAACGTCTTAAAGCAAAACTGTTCTCACACTCACCCCTATGTTCGTTTACCAGCGGTGTCAAGTTGTACACTGTGCCTAAATACGACACCCATATGTCGTCAATTGTATTGTGCAGCGACACTTCTTTTGGCGTGAAATACTTTGGACGATGCATTTCTGTCATCAGAGATCCAGTTTCACCCTGTTTAAGGTCTATTTAATTTGTATAATTTATTGTTGAAAACGTTTATTTTTAAAAGAGAAAAAATAAAGAAACGCTTTCGCGTCCTAATTTAAAGAGACACATCTGTAAATAAGCGTCGTTGCTTAGACAACCAGCTACAGTGCTCTTGTAAATTTGAGACCTCTGACAACTACTTTAAGTGTGTTTTAATCCAATATATAAGAATATAAGGTCGTTTGTGTATAAGCAATCTGTTAACATTATTTAATTAATTAAATGTTGCTACATCAATTAAAAACATTAAAAACGTCAACGCCCTCGTTTAACTCGTACTACAAACCCCACAATGCATCAGTCTAAACTCGCTTTCCCTTTCCGGTTTCAAACTCGCCTTGCACCCCGGTTCGAGAAAGCAGTGGGGAAGTAGGACAAATTAAAGTACTGATGGCATCGTTGAAAGAAGAAAATGGTACATCCTTGCACACAGCGGTAAGACATAAGTCACAAAAAATGTTATTTTTATTTTAAATACCATACGTCGTAAATTTTAAATCAGAACAGCAAATTAGTCAAGCATACACGATAGTCACGATGTCATTTTGAGCTAATTTCACTAATACACTACGGTTGCGGCATCCAATTTTTATTTAACTGTGAAACGGGAGTATATACGGTGAGTGTCTGAGTGACTGCTGAAGATTAAGTTAATCTATATTAAAGCTAATTTTCATCGAAACAAAAGGTCAGTCGCAGGGCAATTTAGGGGCGTCAGTTACCCTATGTGTTCGATCTGCGGATGTAATCGGAGGAAACACGCAAACTTAACATACATCAACTCTGAACCCTGGAATTATGGTGCCATAAACACATATACATACTTACATATGCTATAATATTATATTTGATGACAAGTTAATTTCTTAAATAAATTGTGCCTAACACAGGGATGTTTGTGCCTAACACGGGGATGTATGTTTGGGATTAACATGGTAAACTGAACAATTACATTGTCGGCGGTATTATTACAGTATTTCATCGGAGTGCAAAATAATTAATATCATAATTTTTAATAAGCACACTAATATGAATATTCATTTAGGAGGACTTGAGTAATAATATGGAAGCAGAGCCAGTAGCTGACAAATGGGGACTGAGGTTTGTTGAAGGTGTGCAGAGAGCTGTGTAATTATAGAATGAACGATCTAGCATGAGATATACTCTTTAGTTTTATAGAAGAGAAGGAAATGATGGGCTCTTTAATCTCACCCTGCCCCTCAGCCAGCGATGGGACAGGGTGAGGTATGCTCAGGTCCTTACCGGATCTAACCACATGTCAGCAGATGGAGACGTCCTCACTGTCGACCTCGCCGGCCCGCCAGAAACTGGAGAACCTGCTGAATAAGAGCATGAGGATCCGTATGACAGATGGACGCACGCTGGTGGGTCTGTTTCTCTGCACCGACCGCGACTGCAACGTCATCCTGGGATCCGCTCAGGAGTTCCTCAAATCCACAGGTAACTGTGAGTGGCCAGTGGCAGAGAGCCTGAAACATCTGCCAGTGCCAGTCCTGTGCGGCCCACGTACAGCCTCACCCCCCCCCCCCCCCCCCCGACACAAAAGATGGCGCCCCACCCTCGCACATCTGTTACTTATTCCCATTTCTCCCAAAGCACTGTGGCGTGCGGAACCAGGCTGGATATAGTTTGTTTTTTTTTCTATTGCAATCAGGAACTGGATTGGGCCAACCAGCAAAATAAACAGGAGTACAAAATGTCTGCGGTGTGAAAGTACTTCAGAATTAATAAGAAAAACCCCAGTACAGGCAGTCAACAGGTCTGTCTTTAAGTTGAATTTGTAGGTAAGTCAGAAAAATAATACATTACATAATTATTATACAGTAATAATAAAAGTAACACACTGTACTGTACCTCAAGCTGATGAACAGCCGAAGCCATGCAATGTTTCCATGGCATCGCAAAGTAGTGCGTACGTCCGTCATTACGAACCATTGTATTTAAGCGGAATTTTTAATGTAATAGGCATTTTGGCAGTCCGTTCATAAGTATGAGCTGTCCATAAGTCAGACATTTTTAACCCAGAGACTGCTGGTATAGCGGACTGCAAACTGCACGAGGTATGAAAGAAGTTCACACAGCACAAGTAATCTAATTAAACATTTGCCATCAGTAGCACTCTACAGCAGCCCACTATGCAGCCAACACTAGCACACGGTGAAAATGTCAGACGATAACCCTCGTTCAGTGAAAATAACAGGTCTTATGCAGCATAATGTAGTGGCGGTACATGGAGCATAATATTTTCTGAGTTGGGACGTGGTGTAAAAAGTTTGCGAAGCACTGCTTCAAATAGCACGTAACAGGTTTTGCGTAATTAAATCCAGCCCACCAGTCCATCATTTTCCACAGAGAGCAAAAAACAGTGATGGGCACCACTAATCAGCACCCCCTGTTGGCAGGTTTTAATGCTGGTTATTTAGTGGATTATCCATATATGATTTTTCAGGCTTCGGGTTGGTGGGTGGGGATTTCGATATTGTCATTTCTCTCAGTATTTTGACATTAATTTTTTTGGCGTCGATGAAGGGGTGGCACGGGGGGGTGCAGATGTTATCACTGTCACCTCAAACCTCTGGGACCTTGATTCATTTATCCACCATGGCTCCGTGTGTGGAGTTTGCATGTTCTTCCTATGTCATTGTGGGGTTTCCTCTGGGTACTCCAGTCCCCCCCACAGTCCAAAAACATACTGAGGCTAATTAGAGTTACCAAATCACCCATAGGTATGCCTGTGTGAGTGAATGGTGCGTGAGTGAGCCCTGTGATGGGTTGGTGCCACATCCTGGGTTGTTCCCTGCCTTGCGCCTGTAGCCTCTGGCATAGGCTCCAGATCCCCTGCGACCCCGAGTAGGACAAGCGGTTTCAGAAAATGGATGGATGGATGGAATCCGTGAATACCAGAAAGCAAGCATCAGTACTTGACCGAGCACTGCAGCGTTGTCTTAGAATACCTGCCTGCAACTGCAATAGCACAGAATTTAAACAGCATCAAATTTCCATCCTTGAAAATGCCGAAATGCCTGCTGTATATCCATCCATCTTCCATAAGGGTCATGGAGAGCCTGGAGCCAATCTTGGGATGCACAAGTCAGGGGACTCCCTGGAGATCACAGCCCTTTGCAGACAAATGTCATCTAAATTTAGATATAATTAAATGAAGAATAGCTTAGTTGTCTTGTTAGCTTGCTTAGCTGTTCATCAGACTGACCGTGAATGTGACCTAACTTTATGCCCTTGTGTTAATGTCTCTGTCCCCCAGATTCGTTCTCCCAGGGTGAGCCTCGAGTTCTGGGTCTGGCCATGATCCCCGGCCACCATGTGGTCTCTATCGAGGTGGAGGCAGAGAGCCTGCTCACCGCCTAGGATGCCACCCAGTAAGGGGGGAGAGAGAGACTTTGAGAGCGCACCAGGAAACACCGCGGCTCCTGCCCTGGTCTGCTTTCCAGGAGCCTCTGAGAACACACATTCACAAAGCCACAGACACCTTCACACAGGCTTTGCCTGGGGACCTAGTATCACACAACCTCTAGTCCAGGCTCGGTCAAAAACCGGTACACAGTGCCCAGTTTACCAGCATGGCAATCGTGGGCTCACTCTCATCTTCCTGGGTGCTGGATGTCTGAATGACCTTCAGGTACTAGAAGTTCTGTCCCACCAAACCCCCTTGTACATCAACCCTTTACCACCCCGCAGGAGAGAGATCAGAGTTGTTGATGCTTTATGGAAATTGCAGTTTGCGTTCATCGTGATGTGGAGTAAGCATGGATCAAATCACACCATTTTCGACAAGGGATTACACTGGAACGCCAAAGGCGACCACTGGCCTCAAAACAGATTGTTCATTTATGCAGGAGACAAAGATGTCGACATTGCTTGTCTCAAACAAGAACTTGGCAAGGAGAGACCATAGAAACCTCTTAGAAAGCAGACAGGCACATTATCACCCCTGGGAAAGATGCCAAAAGGAGCTGATTGTTTTCAAATGTGACTGGAGAATTTCATAATAAACTAACTTTCATCCTGATCCATTTCTTTAGAAGCTTCTTGGTAATCGTCATTGATGGGGGAGGAGGAAAAAAAAAATCCAAGAACATTTTTGTTTTCAAGCTGTTTTTAATTGTCTTATCTGGAGCATACTCATGTATTTCCGTTTAAACTTGATAAAAACTATTACAAACAATTTTTTGTACTAACCCACAGAAAGATCTATAGTTTTTATTTTCAAACTCTTGTGAGCTAAGGCTCAAAGGAGAACAGAATGTGTGGCATATCGTAAACCCTGATATTGTCCTGAAAAAAGTGTGTGTGTGTCAAAGAACGGAAAAGGGGACAATTTAAGCCGGGAAAAGAAACAATGTGCTAGTTAAGGTTCAATGTATTTGACCTTTTGAACATGTAAAGACTTCAAAAAAATCAAATTATTTGTAGTATACAGTGTTTTCATTACAGTAATGACGAATACTACTTTGGTCAGCAATACAACGTGGCCCTTTTAGAAACAGAATGGAGGACACCTGTGGCCCTCAAAGAGTTTGGTGGTTCCAAATTAAATTTAAAAAAAAAAAGTTAACGCAGCCAAAAAGAAAAGTGCAATTTCTGAATGACATGCCTTCAAGTTAAAAGAAAAATCCAGCTCCTTTTAAAAATGCATTTGATTCCTGGTGAGCAAAGCCCCATTCCACACTGCACAGTACGAGAAGTGCTTGAGTGCTCAGATAACGCTCCTATTAACCCCACAGCCAAGCCTTTTTCCTACCTTGCCCTGAGAGCTGCTCAGGTTTCACAGTCCCACACCTGAAACCATCGCAGGCCGGACGCCTGCACTGGAGCCGGTCACAGCGTTCCGTTGTCTCCATGACAATGGATTTTAGACACCTTCACAAGAATGCAATTCAATGAATCTAACAGCTTATTCTCTTTACATTTCTGACTGGAGTGTAAACTCCAGGGTATCTGGAACGTGAGGACCATGGAGAGACCAAAGTGCAAAAACGACCACAAGAGAACCGTCGTTCACTGGAGGTTACGATGGCACAAGGGGGGGGGGACATAACAAAACATCTCAAACAAAATGGTAGGAGCTGGGGTCTCAATACACAGGAACAAGTAGCCCGGTCCTTCTCCGCAGCTAAACTTGATTTGTTGAGAACCTCAGACGATCACTGGTTTAGTCCTGATGCACGACCCGAAATGAGGGTTAAGGATGGTGATGGAAAACTGACCTACAGCACTCAGTTCCCAAAGTGTAGTCCAGTGGGCCAAGTTCCCCAAAAACAGTCCCCATATAAATCAAGGGTGAAAAAGATAAAAAAGAAAAAAAATCGACGTCATTTTCTTTGACTCCTCCCTTCAAAGGGGCTGCAGGCACCCTTCCTCTATCCTTTCAACTATCTAGTTGTGCTGGAATTTGAAGTAGAAGTTTCCAGATCCAAAGGGGTTGAAGTCAAAAGGCCAGCCATGGCTCCCACCGCCGCCACCCTGCTGATTCTCGGGGTCCAGTGGGTCTTCCCCTGCGTCGAACTTCTGTCGCATCTCTGCGAGAGAGAGAACAAGAATAAGAGCCAAGTAGGAACTAACATTACAAAGGCACCTGTCATGGGCCAGTTACTGCTGTGTTGATGTCACACAGGGTCTCCTTCTGTTAGTATTGTACTGGCCATACCTGGGTTGGTGAGCACCTCTTTAGCAGAAGCAATATCGATGAATCTCTTCTCAGCATCCTTTTTCTCGGCCTCGGACTGAAAGTTGTCAGGGTGCCACTGCTGAGCTAACTTCCTGTATGCTTTGATGATTTCCTGCTTGTTGGCATTCCTGAAATGTTGCCAAGACAGACAAAAATGTTTAGCAAAACATGTGCGAGCACTTAAAAAAAAAAAAAAAAAAAACGTTTCACCCAAAGGGGTGATTATCAAACAGTGCATGTCATTGCAAAGCGATGATAGGAAAACTGACGCACACATGCATGACAGCATGACTGAAGGGAGACAGCAATGTATACCTGGGCACGCCCAAGATCTTGTAGTAGTCTCTCTTCAGTGACAGCTTGAGTAGCTTCTGTGCGCGGTCCAGCCCTTCACGGATCTCCTGCTTATCGTCAAACTCTTTGGCCTCCTGGTAGTCCTCCACAGCTGCCGGACAGACAGAGAACTGAAGTCACATACTGCTCATCAAAATGAGGAGGTAGCAATCAACTGAAAGTAAGTAAGGAGGAGAGAAGCAGGGACTGGGTCCTGTGTAGTGCACTGCAATTAGAACAGGTTCTGGAAAGGGCTTGACCTGGGTATAGGTGAGGAGGAATTGAGGGAGTGAGAGAGAGAACCTTTCTCATAATCCTGATTCTGGATGTAGGCCTCCGCCCTATCCCTGAGAATGTTCACATTCCTGGGGTCCCTCTGGTGGGCCTCAGAACATAAATCCACCGCCTCGTAGCTCCTGTGGTTCTGTGGAGAAGCACGGAGGAATTGAAGGCTGTGTGAAACCCATCGGCTAGGCCTTTTGGTCACAGTGCATCATGGGAAAGCCCACCTTGACTAAACAGTGACAGATCCTTTCCTTGGCTTTGTTAGTGTAGAAGGGGACGTCGGGCTCAGTCTTCATCACCGACTCGTACTTCTCCATTGCCTCCTGGTACCTGTTTATTAACACTGAACCAGTTACTGGAAAAACAAGGCTTCCAAAGACATACTGGGTGAGTTAACCACCCACTTCTCATTGTTTACTACCAAGTTAATCCAATCAGTGATGGCATAGGATCCCTAAACCTCTTATCTCCCATCAATGCCAGTAGAATCCTGTGTATAGTCATACCATTTCCCATGAGGGCAACTCATGCTTCTTGATAGCGTCTATAATGTAACATTGTAACATTGTAATGTAATATGTAACATTGGGCTGACATTAATGAGGACTGAAGGGACACTGACCTCTGCTCCGAGATGAGCTCTTCTGCGGAATCCAGCTGTTTACTAACTTTCTTCACTTGCTTGTAATGTGAGAAACAGTCCTTATCATCCTGGTCGAGCTTCAGACATTCACGCACATGGCTGTAAGAGGAGAGGAGGACATAAACACAAACACACAAACACACACACACACACACACACAGGGGCCGAGTGGGCGGCAGCAAGGCCCAGTGACCTGAGGGCCTCCTGGTGTTCACC
>JAODKC010000002.1:26017466-26036072 GCA_026777985.1 Mormyrops attenuatus
AACCGCAGATTTCCGCGATAGCTGAACCGCAGTATAGCTGGGGATCACTGTATAATAAAAATTATGGGACGCGTTGGACTTCTTGGGCCCCCTTGAGCTTCATAGGCCCCGGAACGATGTACCGGCTGTACCCCTCCTCCTCGGGCCTGCGTTTGGGTATTGGATATCAACTCCCAAAATGTCTATCTCAATTATGTCGCAAACCAGCTATTTCTACACATAAACGATTCTACTTTACTCTTAAGGTAATTATTTACCTGCCACTTCTGCAAAGCTCGTTTTGTTTAAAACACAATCCGTTTCCTCGCACTGGTACTTTATATAAATAGCCGAAATCTTTATTTCGTCCCCTTTCTTCTGACACGACTAATAAATTTATTCCTGAAAATCCTACATTTTACGACCATGCATGTATATTAATGATTAAAAATTACTTTTGATAAGGTTTTTCAATTAGAAATAAATGAAAAGACATAACGGTAACGACATATAACACCTTAGTGTCGCATTGTGCGAATATAGACAATTAATCATTAATAAATGCGTTCTATGTCGCAAAAAATATAAATAATCAGTGACCTGAAAAAAGTTTACATTATTTTGTCACAAAAGCAGTTAATATGTATCGTGGATATTTTAGTAATCCGTATATTATCCGTATAGAACAATGGAACTTAATATCAGAGAGAAAATGTGTCATTTTATAGTATTGTAGGCCTATACGGTTATTTCGGCCTATTGGTTTGTTTATTGCTTTTCATTTTAACCAATAATAATAATAATAATAATAATAATAATAGTGATTATAATGATGTGACGGCCCAGTGGTTAGCAGTAGCCTTATTAACTCATCAAATATTACGTGTAGGTATAAGTGTATAGGCTATGTGTGAGATGGCATATAGTTGCAGGCTGAGAGCTCGAATTCCGCTTACGTGTCTTGATGCTGTCAGTAAGGTGCGAATGAGTAGGTGTATGTGGACTGGTACCCCGTCCAGCGGTGGGCTCTAGGGATGGGATAGGCTCCAGACCCCCCGCGCTCCTCACCAGGAGAAGCGGTCAACCAGATGACTTTAGTGCACAAATTAAATAGTGAGATAGACTGTAACTGTCGTTACGCATCCTTGACTTCGCACAACATATATCAACAGAAGTTAACGATCTTATCGTGAAAAAAAAGTTTAGAGATATTGGTATTAACGGTTCGTTACTCACCCCAATATTGGTAATGTCCCTAACGTCCATAACCAAACCTACGCCCTAGGGTAGTTAATAAAGTGACTAGATTTATGTGTTTTAATTGGCTATCTTGGGCATTGTGTTTTATGTGACATTTCCCTGACATGTATTAATTAAGGACAGTTATTAATTAAGCAGAGTTGTCTCGACGAGTTGTATTTCGGTTTGCCAATAGTTAAAATAATAATAAAAAAAACACTCATCAGCTTCTTATAGAGAATCATGAAAAAATCAATGGCATCACCTGTACACCTGTAAAGGAAGCTAGTTAACATCCCGCACAGGCCGCTACATACCAGAGAGGGCCAGCAGTGAGGGGAACTCGCGGCAGTTATGGACGCCGGTGGAGTCGGTAGCGCAGGACATCCAGAGGTTCTCATAGAGGGTGGAGGTAGTAATAACGGAACCGTCCACAGTTGAAACCTTCCAGTAACGGTTCGGTATGGTGATCCCCACCATCACCCAACCGAGGAATCCTAGAAATAAACCTAAAACTTCTACAATTGGATCCATCTGTCTTGTTTTTATCTAGAACGTTTTAAATAATAGTATATCCTGAGTGCTCTGCGTTCTGATTTATTCGGCTTCCATAAGCTGTGATAGACGGGCTTCTCTTGCTTAATCGGCGTCTAAAACAGCAAAGAGATTGCCTAGAGAGCTGCAGATCAATGATTTATTATGCTAGCCATCCTTATACCCTCCCAGGTTCTGTAGTTTTCCAGCCCTCTCCCTCCCCATATATATTTCACACACAGAAAGTGAACAGGTGTTTATCACGAAAGTCCAATGTTCGAATAATGCCCTTGGCAATCCATTCTGTCATTGATTCGTATGATCAGTCTATTGCGCAGTGTATATACCCGCTTCTTTGTCAACGTCATAAAATAATGACCCGCGGTCTTGTATAATTACCCTGTCGGCTTTCCGTCACAGTTTTTAAAGCTGTATCATTGTTCAGCACAATGTGAAATTTTTGAGCTGCAATCAGAAGTTATATTTTAAATAGTTTTTTTTATTCTCTTCGAAATTAACTAAGATCGACTGAATATTAATGTAATGCTTTTAAATTTATATAAGTACTATTATATTATCAAAATAATGAAAAGCCCATTATTCAATCAAAATTTTATAATACATGATGGGGAGGAAAACATTCAGAGCCTAATGTCTATAGTTGATTTTTTTTTCTTTTTTGTAGATGCAACAGTACTGTCTCACCCTCACAAATGGGTTTATTACTTGATGTTTAAGAATTATATTTCAGACTGTTGGTTACAGACATTAGTTATTATGTACAAGACATGCATTCTGATGTTGCACTACAATTAAGATCATATCAGCAATTGTGTCTTGCTTGGTCAAAAGTCAGGTTTATGGCAATGGAAGTTCACCACGGCCAAACTTTTACTGCCTATTTTAAAGTAGCTGTCTCATGCAGTACAGCTTAGCCATTTAGGGTAGCTACACAAACATAGGCTCTCTGTTTCATATTTGAAGAGTAGAAATATGTTTGACAGAATCAGGGCCCATCTGACTCATGTGTCCCATGTGTCTTGTCCCCATTTGGCCAGCAGGTCAGGATATGTCTTTAACTTGAGTCTGCGTCTGGGGAGGGTACCTACACTATGGAAGACATCATGCCTGGTACCGGTTCCCAAGAAGCCACACCCCAAAGAACTCAATGACTTTAGGCCTGTTGCCCTCACCTCACGCGTAATGAAGACCCTTGAGCAGCTGCTCCACCTCCTCCCAAGACCCCAGGTTCGCTTGACCCCCTATAGTTTGTTTACCAGGAGAATGTGGGAGTGGAGGATACCATCCTTTATCTGCTACACAGGGACTACTCTCACTTGGACAATGGAGGCAGTGATGTGAGAATCGTGTTTTTTGATTTCTCCAGTGCTTTCAACACCATCCAGCCCCTGCTGTTGAGAGACAAACTGCTGCAGATGAGAGTGGACCCAAGCCTGGTGACCTGGATTACCGATTACCTCACTGAGCGGCCCCAGTTTGTTAGACTGGGGGACATCACATCTGGGGCTGTGGTCAGCAGCACTGGGGCACCACAGGGAACTGTTCTTTCTCCTGTCCTGTTCACCCTGTACGCCACGGACTTCAAGTACAACTCTGAGTCGTGACATATGCAGAAGTTGTCTGATGACACTGCAATTGTAGGCTGTACCAAGGATGGGCAGGAGGCTGAGTATGGGAGCCTTGTGGAGGACTTTGTGGGATGGAGCAGAACCAACCAGCTGCAGCTGAACATCACCAAAAGAAGGAAACGGTAGTAGACTTCAGGAGGTCTGCCCCTCTATCTGTCACCATCGATGGGGTGAATGTGGAGACTGTCAGTACATACAAGTACCTGGGGGTCCACCTTGACAATAAACTGGACTGGTCTGCCAATACTGATGCACTTTACAAGAAAGGGCAGAGCAGGCTCTACTTCCTTAGGAGGCTGGGGTCCTTCAATGTCTGCAGAAAACCCCTGCTTATGTTCTACCAGACTGTCATGGCCAGTGTCCTTTTCTACGCTGTGGTACAGTATGTTGGGGAGGCAGCACTAGAAAGAGGAATGCTGGACGACTGGACAGGCTGGTGAGGAAAGCTAGCTCTGTGGTGGGCATGGAGCTGGAGCCACTGACATCAGTTGCAGATAAGAGGACCCTGAGCAAACTGCTCTCAATATTGGACAATGACCACCACCCTCTGCATACCACTTTCTCCAAACAGAAGAGCATGTTCAGTAGTAGGCTCCTGTCTCTGTCATGCAGAGCAGACCTCAAAAGGTCCTTTGTCCCTATGGTCATACAGCTCTTCAACGTCACATGGAAGGGGAGGAGTGTGAGGGACTTAAGTGTTTAGGCCTGTACAGCACACTGCCCTCTATACCATGCCTTCATTCGGATGCTTAATTTTTATTTTGATATCTAACTTTTATATCTAACTTTACTGTAATTGCACACAATTGTTATTCTTTTATTTTATTTTTGTATGTATGTGTGAATGTCATAGGTCTGTGCGTCTATCTGTATGTATACTGTGTATAAGCTACTGGACACCTAAATTTCCTTCTAGATAAATAAAGTATCTATCTATCTATCTATCTATCTATCTATCTATCTATCTATCTATCTATCCTAGTTCCCCCTCTGTCTTGTAGCCTCTCAGTCCCTAGTGTGTTTCCCTACACTAAGAAACAGCCTATACTGCCTATAGCTGGAGCCAGCGGTGTATATAACACATATTTTTCATGACTTTGTTTGGGCCTCTTTGCGCTGATCAGGCCCTAGGCAGCTGTGTAGTTTTCCTATGCTTGGTGTATCAGCATATCCTTCTAAACTTTTTGTTAACTAGGGCCTGGTTTCTTGAAACCTTCTTAATGCTACGTCGTTTGTAATTTCTACCTTAAGTTGTCTCTTAACGCTATAACCAAACATCACATAACTAAAAAATAATTCTGACTAGGGCCTGGTTTCTCAAAACCTTCTTAATGCTACGTCATTCGTAAGTTCTACCTTAAGTTCTCTCTTAATGCTATAACCAAACATCACTTAACTAAAAAATAATTTGTCCATATAATAAAATGATTTTGTCTGATACATGACTACAGTCATCATTAGATCTCATCCTTGCGCCTGAGACCTGGAGTGAAGCAGAAAAGCAACACTGAGAAATGTTGTGTCTGGGGAAGAACAGTGAAGGTGAATTCTTGCAATTAAGCTAATCACACCATAGATGAGCACCGGAACTCACTGTTAGATGTGAGAATGAAATTTCAACATCTCCAAAGTACACAATCTCCATGTATGAAAGTTCTTGAAGTCAATAACCAGAAACCTCAGCAGCAACATTGTCTACATCTCACATAGATCAGAACGCACTAAAAATGCCGGGGGTTTCTGAGTTCTGACCCAGTATTTGGGCCTGTCCAAACCTCTGGGTTATGTTTTTGACCCAGCCTTAGGCGTTACTCATAGAGGGGCGGGCGGGACCATCTCACCCAATATTCAAAACAGTGGTGTTTGTCCCACCCAGGATTTTGGTTTTAAAAATATGAACAAATTTGTCAGGTGAATACAGGTCTCATCTAACTTACTGACTGAAGGGAAAACACCTTTAGCCAATTTCAGTTGCATACGCATAAACGAATGCATACAGTCAATATCAAAATGAACAGGTAGCCTATACCAGAGGTGGGAACAAGTCATTGATTTTCAAATAACCAATCTTACCGCTCAAGTTCCAAGTCAAATCCCGGGTCAGAAAAGGCAAATCTCAATTCAACTCTTAAGTCAAGATAGGACTTGACTGTATATTAGACTGAGTCAACAAATCAAAGTCAAGTCTCAAGTCCAAAACAAATCTGAATATAATCATTTTTTCTAATTTAATGGCACAACAAAGTTATATACATATATAAACACATTATATCAATTTTTACAATTAATTAAATGCTGAAATCGCATCATATTTATGTCATCAAGCCGAATTTCCGGTGCATTATGTCTTATTTTTGCACTATATGTTCATATGCCCTTTAAAAATTACACTTTATTTATTCATGCAAGAGGGCCTGGTTGTTTTTAACTTCGAGATAAATACAGGATAATGTTTTTTCAGCAGGTGATTACTGTAGACACCAATGTGCCAAGTTCACTAGCTTGCTAGATATTCATGTTCTGAAACTTAATTCTGTTAACAGCAATAAATATTTACAATAACATTTACTATTTGTCAAGTCATAATAGTTAAAATGGTAAAGCTTATTGTGGTGTTTGAGCTGACGTCGCAGATTACGCGCTGCGACGAAACCTGCAGCGTCCACGTTGCAGAAGAAACAGTAGCAATGTGTTTTGATTTTGTGCAGATTTTTGTTGCATATGCCTGAGATGTGCAGTTGAATCTTAATTAATTAATCTTAATTAATCGCTGAAAACTGTGTGATTAATTAGTAATATTTGTAATCAATTTCCATTCCAAATAATAAATGAACAACTCAGTACCAGTGGCAAATGTAACCCAGAGCTGGGTAGTCATTACAACCCAGTGGTTAAACTGCGTAAGCCACGAACCAGGGTCAAAATAACCCAGGGTGTGTTCTGTCCAATATTTGAGTTGCCAGTTAACCCAGGGGCCTGTATCAAAAAAGTCAGAATTCTTGTTAAGCTGGATGACTTGTTGGATTTAAGGTAGTCTGGGTTCACCAAAATGAATAAAGTCCATTTAAACTGGAGTACCTTAAATCCTTAACTCAGCATTTTTCAGTTTGCAAGCTGTGTCATGTGTTTCCTGGGACATGCTCCAGGCTTACCGTAATCCACACTGAAAAAGCACTCATGAAAAACGGAAGTGTGCCTGCTTTCCTATGAAACCTTAAACGTAGAGTATCAAAAAATCAGATAATCACCATGCAATGTTTTCCAGGCAACTGCAGTCATAAAAACACACCATGCTGTGATGCCACTGTCTACAGTAACAAGGCTGCCAATTATATTCTATAAGCTAACACCGTCAGGACATTCTTTAGTCTGAGGTGTTTGTGAAAAGGCTTGTCACTGTCTGCTTCACATTTAGTGATGTTTAATAAGTAACCTGACAGTAGAGATAAAGTCTAATCACTAATAGACTGCAATCTTTATGGCTGTAAAACAGTTTCTATATTTCCCAGCTCTCGCGTGTTTCTGGAACTGTTCAATGGAAACAAATTCCTGCCAGTGTTGCTTTTGATATATAGTTGGATAATGCTATCTCTATGATGAAACTTGGCGAAAGTTAACCAAGACTCAACCAAAGAGCAGGAAGCCAGTAACCAAAGTCTGGGCACGTGTTTACATCAGCAGGCGCGCATGCGAGAGGTTATAGGTTCTGCCTTTCGTGGGCCAAGTCTGCTCATGGTATCAGCCCTTGTTCCCCAGACCAATCTAATTAGCTCATTCGAATATGAGAACTAATTTAAGACCCTGTGATGATGGATGAAGTAGGAAATTGAAACTGGATTAATGCCAAAAGTATTCAGTCATTCTAAGTTATTATTAAGGCCTTTCTATAAAACAGACTACTTTACTATTCATGAGGGGTCATTTCTCTTCTGTTTTCTTGACAAGATTCCAGCATTCTTCTAAAGCAGACTGTAAAACATCATACTGAGAAGACAATATTGTGGCAAAATTCTGGGAATTTTCCCATTAATTCCAACTTGGAATATTTCCAAAATTCCCCCATCTTAACTACCCACGGAATGGAAAGTTTTTGGAAATTTTCCACCCCTTTGCAACCCTAGAAGACAACCAAAAGAATCAGTCATAAAAATATTCATATTATCAACAATGACCTTTATACTGTTCAGATTCTGAAACCCAGTATTGAAAGATGTCTTGATGTGTGTGATTCTTGCTCAGGCTTATCCAGACAATTTTCATAAAAATTTAAGCCCCATGGCCCTAATAACTAAGGTTTAAGTGTTCTTCCTTTAGAATAGTCAGGTTATTTCAAAATTTAAACTACACTCTTTATGCTACAGTATTACACACAAATATTGACATTTTCCACTGAGATTAATAAAGGATCAAAAAAATCCTACTTTAAGGTTTTAAGGAGGAACAATCCTTAAAAATATAAACAAAGGCTGAATTATATGGATTCCCGTTCAAATGTTTTAATGTCAATTTGTAACGTTTTACAATCTGCAATGTGTCTGTGAAGCAAAGTTTAAATGCAATTTGCAAAGCAAGAATTTTGAGAAATGTGCTTACCTCCTCTCACCTTTGCTATTCAATAAAATCTTAAAAGAAAAACTAAGTTTAAACATTGATAGGAAACAAACGCCATTTCTGGGCGTGACACAGATGACCAGACATTTAGAACTCAATATATAACTTTTATTTGTAGTACAGAACCACAAGAAAATGCATAACACAGGTGGCAGGCTAGCGTTATAAACCACACAGGGTACAACTGAAAGCTACCAGCTCATCTTAGACCTGAGGTCTTCTGTGAGGTTTAACCTTGCTTGATGTAAAGCTTATATTGAACAACCCCATTTACGCCACCTTGCCCCTGCTGTGTACTCTGTGAAGGCAAGGTCTGTCTGTTTAACATCATGCTCCCACAGGATCCTGCCCCTTTGAGTCCCATAACAGGCTAGACTGTGTACAGTGGTAATCACTTAAATCGATAAAGTATCTAAAAGGAAATGGGTGAAATCACTCATTGACTGACAGTGGGGGGGGGGGGGGGGGTTGAAGTCTCATTTCTCCTATCATACTACACAATGTTTTGTGGATGGAATACATTACATTTGTCCCAATGATTCAGCATCGAATATCACACTGAATAACAGCAAAAGTAAATAAAACAAAAGTCAATCAGCCACAAAAGTCCAACCAAAACTATTTTCCTGGTGAATTACAGTTTTACTTACAATACGAGAACATGTCCCTCTCAGGGTAGAAAAAATACCTTAATTAATTCCCTTTTCATTTTGTGTCAAATGATCACTGTTGTAAAATTATACATAAATCAAAATGAGAAAAGAAAATTAAATCAAAAAGAATAAAAGTAGCCTCTAACTTTTAAACATACAGAAGTGCTTTGTATATATTTGCTATATATTGTGTATAGTTGGAAAAAATACACCAGGGATATACATATGTTAAGAATTATTACAGATGAAGCATATCATAAGTATACATTATATATAGATATTAACAGACATATGGGGTATCATACCAGAGATGTTGGCCAAAACATCCTGAAATGCAATTATTAATTCAAAAGAATTAAACTTATAGACCATAAGTTGTATACAAGCCTAATTTTCATAACTGATGTAACTATGATCAGCCTGAATATCAGGGACAAACAAATCTCAGAAGTCGTTTTATACAGTTTCGTTCAGATGAGCTACCAGGCAAGTTTGTTTGCATTAATAAATATCAAGATAAAACCAAAGTCATGGCACAATGGAATCTGCTCCTTTCTCATGAATGAATACAATTCTATTTACTGTCAGTATTTACTGTCAAATATATAAATTATATAGTGAGAATGTTACACGCTTGTTAAAGTATCACCAGTAATATCTGGTTACCTACAAACTATTCACTCGCCGAAATTCCTCCTAATCTCTACATAATACTGTATAAAATTCTAGTGTTCCAAGTTATAGCAGTAATAGGTTTGTTTGAACATCACATAAAAAAGAAAAAGTCATTTAACAAACTTGGAGGAGTTACTTGTTGTAAGAGGCCAAAAAAAAAGGGTCATCCATGTGAAAGATGTTATCTACTATAAAAGCGTTGGTTAAATGGTTAATTAATTTCAAATACGAAATCAAACCCACGCCTGGCAGGAATTATGCTTCTGATGGGAAGGACAAAGAGTGCAGGAGATGTCCCATCTTTAGGATTTGGATTTTGCAACAGCCAAACCAATAAGGCCTGCCAATCCAGCCACTCCGAGACCGATCCCGCCCACGATCGCCATGCCAACTAGGCCGTCTGAATGGATCAGAGAGAGATAACATAATATTCATTAAATCACCCATTTATGTATTATTTATGTATTAAGTGACCAAAAAAAAGCACAACTCCCCCCCACCCCCAAAAATTGTCCCTTAAAATCAACCCATTTCACTCTAAGGGCTAGTTTATTCGCGCTGCTTGCAACGTGTTTGTGATTTCGCATGTCTTTTGTGCACCCATGTGAGCAATTATTGCTACGCGTGATGCACTTCCACCAAAGATCTTGGGGGCAGTATGATCACCTTTTGTCCCAGGACTATGTGTTTATATACGATACAGTTAGTATTAAAGTAGCATGTTTTTTTTCTTTTTAAAGAATAAGTGAATAAGTATTCAAAACATAAAATATTTTCAGTGTCAAAAGAAAAAATATTCCGAACACTATCGTGTGCCTTTGTGTACAGTGTCTTCAAAATTTTATGCCATTTTAAGTTTCTTCTGTTTCCCAGTTCAATCTGAGTTAGCAAAACAGTGTCATTTGTATAAAGTACAGTGAAATCCTTTCTTGAATGCCTTCACGTTTCTCTAGAATATTTACATTCTATTATAGGAAACAAAACTCGCAAGATTAGCCATTTTAATGATCATCCTTTTCATGATTATCTAGTATATGTTTAAAATTAGTTTCATGTTTACCGCTTCTACTTTTGCATGAGCTCTGTATATGTTTCCCAAGCCATAATCATTTTTATCCTTGCTGTTTAAATCAGTCATAGACATGTTTGTGAGAAATTAATTAGTGAACTTTTTTGCTTTACAAATATTGCAATATTTATTGTAAAAATTAGTATTTTTTCCTACATTGTACAGCCGCGATACTGAGCATGTAATACTAATGACAACGAGAAATCTAACAACATATAATGCAACATTTAACGTGAGGTGGTAAAGTGATGTATGGCAGAGCACCAATATGAAGTGCCGCAGTGGGTATGATAGAGAATTCTGCTGCAGTATTAAGTAATCAGCAACTTGCTGTGGAGGCAGCAAGTATAAAACATTTCATGCCACAACCTCATACAAACAAGGAAGACCGAAAACGAACGAGTCGACCAAGATGGTTTTCTCGCGCTGCCCCCTGGTGGACA
This sequence comes from Mormyrops attenuatus, assembly GCA_026777985.1. Taxonomy (NCBI): domain Eukaryota; kingdom Metazoa; phylum Chordata; class Actinopteri; order Osteoglossiformes; family Mormyridae; genus Mormyrops; species Mormyrops attenuatus. The sequence goes on from JAODKC010000002.1 coordinate 26,028,319, forward strand.
TAACTTTTAATCCTCCAGATTGACGGAAACTACTCACATAAGTATGAGCACCAACACCACTTGCGTAGCAACAGCACGCATAAGCGCATGCATTGCAAGCATGGAGTACAAACCGGCACCATTCAGAGTGAAACGGGTGTCTCCCTAACACAGCCACGTTGATACTCACCTTTCTTCATGGCTCTGTCGATGAGCTTCTCCAGCTCCAGTGCCTGCTTGTTGCCTGGTTCCTGCCGCAGTAGCATCCGGACGAACTTCAGGCCTTTCTCGTACTCCTGCAAGTGCCAGCGATAGGGAAGAATTCCCAAGTGAGCGGCGTGGCACGGGTAGCAGGAAGATGCAAGTTTGCAACACTGGATCAAAACAAGTTCTTCTAAATTCATACTAATAGCCAAGCCCTGTAACCTGATTCTCATTTTTATCAGCAAAAATCCGTGACCAGCTATAATATGTCCAAAAACATTTAGGTGCAAAGAAAATAAGCAGTAATTATTACACTTGCACGCCTTAGTGTTTTTTACGATACAGGTACAGAACCACAGAAAGAAACTAATGACTGAAGTACATACAGCACTCAAACAGTACATATAAATATTCAATTCCGTTGCTGTGGAAACAACAAGGACAATAAAGCATCTGAATCTGAATCATATATTAAAAATATCCTTTTAAAGTACCATGGCCTCCTGTTTATCCTATTTACTCAAGAGTATCACTGGATGTTTACCAAGAATTCAAGTACAATAGAGTCCTTCCTGGAATTTTAACCCGGGACGTGTTTGCCACAGCTCAATGCAATAATTAATACCGAATTCCTACAGCCTATAACCTACAGCCATGGGTGTCAACACAACGACACGATTACGTCACCTTCAGTCTGTAGTTTGCAACTGCAAGGTAGAACAGGTAGTCTCTCTGATCATCCTTTGTGCCCTTGTGAACCAGGTCTATAAGAAAGTTAGCAAAATTAAAAAGAAACGCACTGCAACAAGACTGTCAGCATAATAATGCGTTAGGTCAGTTATTTTTGACGTATTCATGTTTAGCCAGTACACAGAGCAATGGTGACCCTTCTCCCTAAAACATGCCTTTTCGTAAACCAGCGTCAGATTGGCCAGGCGTGGCAAAGCATTTTCAACACCTCGGCTCCTTACCTTCTAGCAACTCTATCCCTTTCTTTATATCATCAGTGTACTTGCTCCGAATCAGACACCAGGCGTACTCGAACTTTGTATCTTTAGACAGGTTTCCCTTGGCCAGCTCCGCATTGTATTTTTTTTCGAATTTCTGAAACAGGGACAGCAAACAATTCTAATGCACACATCTAAAACGTTTATTCATTAACATTGAATATCGACAGGGATACCCGAAATCATCTGAATACTCTCTTTGTTGTTTGTTAAAATCATTAAATAGCTAGATTTGTCAAGGGCCACGACCGATTACATTAAGGGGTATGACATGTAGATTCATTATACTGTTTTACTAAACGGAACCAGTTAGTTGTATATTTACATTCAATGTCGGGCACATTTAGCTAGGTACGCGTGACGTCTAATGGAGAACAAAACTAGGCAACCACTTCTGCGGCCTATTTTAGTCACAAACTTATTCATTGAAAGTGGATGGCTGTCAACGAGCTGCTTGCAATCTTTATCGTGTTATAAGTGATTCTGCTTCACTACGAGAGGCAATCATGTGACGGCCCAACCCGCTGAAACAGCTGTTTACTCAATGGCAATCGATGTGTTCGTAACGTAAAAACAAGACATCTAAACAAGGAAAGCTCCCAGTTCCTGCGTATTTCACAACTCATCGGCCTGTTTCCTATTGAAGCTTAACCTCAACCATCATTAGATGAACGGAAGGCATTTACCAGAAGGTCTTCAGGGGCGACAACTTCACTCACTACCGCTTCCATGTTGCCGGAAATAGATGCTGATGTCACAATACCGGAAATGACGGCTTTTCCCGGGATCGCTCTATGCTGCCTTTAGGGATTCGTCACCTTTTAGTACCTCCTAGGCATACCAGTAAGTTAAAATATGTTATCAAAACCTTAGCCATGAAAACAAACATCTTTCAGATAAGTGATTTATTCTTTTATCTCGTTTAATCCACCAAAAGTTACAAATTCATATACGTTTGATGTCTTGACTGGTTACTTATTTAACTCCATACATGAACTAGTTTGTAATATGACATATTAAAAAGCAATAAACTAAAAGGGAAATAAAACCATACAAACTAAAATCTTGACACTAAAACACCGTGTGTGTGTTTTTTTAAATTTTATTATTTTTTTTTTTTTTACATATATTAACTTTGTAATAACAATTACACGATCGACCCGACTAGGTTCCAGGTCTAAAACACGGAGCGGAGGGTGTTTTCAAAATGTCTGTCCGTTTACAATAATGATAATAAAAAAAAAACTCAGAATTGCAAATAAGTGTAGGAACAAGTAGCTGTTAATATCAGACTGTAGCGGGTTCTGTTTTGCTCAGAATTTTTTTATTCTTAAAGTTTTCCATCCTCCTTCACGGGAAGACGCTGTCTTTTTTCCTCTCGCCACAAGACTCCTCGGAAACTATATTTGGGTTTGGCAGTTAATCCTTAAGGTGAGCAGGAGTGAAGGCCAGTGGTAGCAATTCCTGAAGGGTGGTTTTCTGGTAAGATCCATCTGGTTTAATTAAATAGACATCCCAGTGTGATCCAAACTAAGAGAGGAACACACAGATTAAACGGGGCGGGGGGGCTATGATGAAGTAATACTGGCAAATTGCACATTCCAAAACGTGTGTACTGAAAGACATAGAAAATCCAGCCTTGGAAACATTCAATACAAAGCATTTGTGTCTCATGCTGCCAAAAGGTGGTGGTTTGTTAGTGATAAAACTACATCTTGTGAGTAGGAATGTAAACACCTTGAGTTGTAACCATGGCAACTACCAGCGCAGACACCATACTCACTTCCATCAACACTTGCCGACAAGCTCCACAGGGGCCGACAAACTGGTCTTTGATATCGCTAAAGAACGCACACACCACAATGAGTCCAGACATGCCTGTGCTGTTCCTATTATACTCTAATATAAGGGTTTCAAAACTGCACATTGAATTGAAGGCTGTATAATTACTTTGCCTCTTAGGTTTTACACAAAGGCCAGACAGCTGATTTCTCAGTATTTATTTTAGGGCCATGATGCAAAAATGAAACATTGTTGTTGTTAAATCTCTGGTAAAGACAAGTCTTATATCAAAGTAGTAATACTGATTTGAAACACAAAAAATGATTAAAAAATCAAATAAATTGTAGTGCACTAACAGTTCAGAGAAAAACTTTAAAACAGTGTTTCCCAATCCGGTCCTCGAGGACCCACAGCCGGTCCACGTTTTTGCTCCCTCCGAGCCCCCTGCCAGACAGTCCACATTTTTGTTTGGAGGGCAAAATCTGACGTGGGTTTCTGAGTACGGCATTGGGAAACGCTGATTTTAAAGCTCATGTAGATTCAACAAATGCTATGAAAACAGATTATACCTACCAGGCACAGCAGAGGGAGCTGTTGTGGTGTAATTTAATTAAACGATACTTATAGTATGACTAGCTGTTGAGTGTTGGCTAAACTATTGCATGTAAATGAGAAGTAGTATTTCTTACTTCCTTTTTGGAAAGGTCACTTGCAGCCTGCCTTGTTAACCTCCCGTGACCATGACATCCACAACAGAATCGCACACAACCTCTAACATGTTTAGTGTCAATCACCCACTTATTTTTACTCCATAGACTTCAGTATATAAGAAAACACAATTAGAGTTATGCAGCATTCACTGAAGTGTCCCTGTATCCCTTCAGAAGTGTCCAGGTATTCCCTGACAGAAATATAGATTGGGAGTCAATCCTGGATCTTCAGACAGCTGCACTGAAGTCTTTAGCATCATGTTTTGCTTTTGCCAGTGAAAGGTTTACCACCTCATTTACTGAGCAGAATTCCTCACCATGTGACTGCGATGGCAGAGAAGTTCCTGTGTCCCTCAGCCACAGCCTTCTGACATGCTAACCTCTCTGCGCACACTGTCAGTCCATAAGATGCATTTTCCACGTTGCAGCCTGAAGCAAACACACTTCATCTGTGACATAACAGATAATCAACGGAAGGGCCTGACCAAAATTACTCCAGTTAAAATCCAGCCATCTGCTAAATCTTACCTGTGATTATAGCGCCCCCTACGGTTAATATTGCAGCACCTACAGGAAAGCGGCTGTAGGGACAGTAGGCCAGGTCACGAACCTGCAGGCACCTTGAGATGAGTTCTTTGAGTAGCGGAGAATCTGTATGCGCTGCACTGGCATGGAGAGTCATGGAAAATGAAGAGAAAATGAAAAACAAAAAAGCTAAGTATCATTCAATGTGTTTAACCAGAAAATTGATCAAATATGTAATGTCTTTTTTACGTTTAAGCACTTGTGTGATTGCGCAGGTCCCTCTGGGTTTCACCTTTCTCTAGCCTTTACTCGACTTTTTTTTACCGAAACTTTAAAATGAAAATCTGGAGACAGAAGAAATCTGTTCTACATTACGGTTGGTATATTATTTTAAGTAAGTCTGGAAGCTTTATGGATAGTACAGGCAGATATGTGGACTGAAACACAAAATCCCATCTGAATCCAGGATTTACTGGTTTCATGTTGATAGTTATTTAACTTTATGTTTTTCATTTTTATTTTCAGGATTTCCTGTTTCATCCCTGTTTCCATTAGGATATGCTGTTAAAATATTATTGCCAGTCGTTGTGTTTTTCCTAAAAGAATCCTTTAAAAAAAAAAATTAGCATATGTATCTGTTGACTGCCCAGGTAACCCAACAAAATAAAACAGTTTATATATCATTGATGTGCATAAAGCACCTAATGACTTGCTAAGCAGAATTAGATAAATGAAATGGTCTGTATGTCGGTTTACTTGCCTGTCATTTTCGATGGAAGCTGTTACAAACCAAGGACTATTTTGTGTGACCAGTTGCACCAACTCGCATTTTGACCTTATCTAGTTAATTATGAACCAAAGTGTTTCTGCATGCTTTGGACACACTCTACTGTGAAGCAGTTCTTTAGATACAGCCATGCTGCCTTTTAACTAGGCTCTTAAATAATATATAACAGAGTAAGAGAAAAGCCAGTTCTGCGCTGAAGCAATGAACTAATAAGTAATCTGGTGTGGGTCAACCCTGGTATGTTCATGAATGATCTTTTAGGTGTCTTTGAATGAGATTTTAAATGAACAAATTGATGTTGTTCACCAGGGGCGTCGTACAGGGGGGAAATTTAAGACAATTTCGAGGGCCACTGACTGACAGGGGCCCGAAAACTTTTCAAACATAATTGGATTGGTCTGGGTTAAGGGCCCAGAATCTCTAGCATTGGCCCTGTCATTCACTACAGTGATTTCTTTCCCTTATGTTTATCCAAAGAGTTGTTCTTCATTTCGTGTTACGGGAACTGGATGATAATACTGGATGAGTTTAATCAGTTTAGACAGCCTCTTTACTGCTAAACTTGATTATGCTTTTCACAACCATAGTATTCCTACAGCCTACTGTATATTGATTAGCATCTGACAGACAATGAAAACACAATAAGAGCTGACATGGTATTTGAAGCACATTAATATACCAGTTAAGGGTTGTTGTATGGAATCAGGGGAGACCTATTCCACTGTTGGCTCGAATGTGTGCTGGACATTGGCTTTTACGTTATTCTGCAAAGAAGAGTATTTGTACTCAAGTTTGTAGTTCAAATCATCGCATTGTTACTTAAGTTTTATTGTTCTTCAATCAGAAAGTTTTCGTGCATTGTACCAGCATTTATAGACAGAATTCAAAATTACACAATACAAAAGGGGGAGGGGGATGCCTCACCTCAATTCACAATATATATAATTCAGGTAAAGTAGATTACACATGGACACTAAAGCTGAAATTAGAGCTCTGTGAAGAAAAAAATCATATTAACCAGAACTGATATTTTACATTTATTTATTTGGCAGGTTACTAGGCTAAAAGAACTGAACGAGAAGTATATATCTAAAGTATACTGCATTCACACTTATTTAGCAGACGCTTTTCCCTGGAGTGCTGTACAGGCAAGGATTGGCTGACATTATCTGTTTAAAGATGAAGCTTCTCCCACAATATCCCCTCAAGCGAAACAGTAGCATGAGGTTGTGTGAATCCCGTCATCAGTCTTTCATACTGGGAAGGTAAGTATTAATGTTCTTCTAAAATGTAGACTGGACAGAAGTCAACAGTTGATGGAGTGGAATACAGAGGCCAGAATCAAAGGGAATTAAGAATAAAGCCTAAATTAGGTGGGATTTCACCTGCTGTGGTTTTTACCTGTCTAACACAAGGTTTTATAAAGAAAACTACAGGCATGATAAATAATTAATAAGACTGTGAACACGTAGATGGCATTGTTGGACCAGAAGGCGAACAGATACATAGTCTTCTCACAGTAATCTGGCTTCCGAGGAGATTCATAGTTTGGGGGGAAAATACTGTATACCCAGACACTGCCTGTAAAACAATCGACACATAAATTCCACTTTTAAAACTTAATGGTAAAAGAGGGTGATTGTGAGCTGATTAACAGCAGGTCTGAACCATTTTACTTGTTTCACATCAATTTTTGATCATTAGTTTCCGTGCCAAGGTGGATTTTCACACACCCACCCTCATAAAATGCCGGTTTTCCCCACAACTCTGCAGCTCTCACCTGTAATCAGCCAGCAGACAGCAAACAAGCACAGCAGGAAACGGCAGGCGGTGCTCAGCCTCTCCGCAACTGCATTCTGGCATTGGGTGCAGAATTTGCTGAGAAAGTACTGCACCTGTAATAGTAAGCCGACCAAGCCAAACACCAGCAGGTAGATGGGAATGTAGGGCTGCTTGGGACAATCATTGATGTGCAAACTCCCTGAGAGAAAACACAGTGCATCCAACAAATGAAAGTTGTTGTTAAACTAGATCAGTAAGACTTACTCTTACTATCCCCGGGAACTCCAAGCTCACCCAAAGCAATCATGGCAAGAGGGACGAGGCCAGGCAGGATGCTCAAATACCCTGACAGGAAGAGAAAGGTGAAAGCTTTGATGGTGCAGGTGAGAGATAGAGGACATGTCCTCTGCTGGGAAAAGTGGAATACCTTGCCAAGATGACCTTCCAACATAAAAAGCATTTCCGACTGGCTCCATTTTCAGAAGCGACTCTGGACCTGAAGCGGAAAGCAGCCTCATCACACAGGAGTCACAGGAAATGTCCACACCACAAAATGTCATCTGCTTGCTCTACTGCGATCGGTCTCTGTCTTGGAGGTTGACGGTCCATCAAAGGGCTTCTTTAGGATCAAATCAACATGAGCTGCAATCGCTTATCCTTATATTTCAAATTCAGGTTCTGAGTTAGATGACTTGCATATTCCATTATCATCACCTTCATAAAAATGAAAGCAAAAAATCTACAACTTTATTAATCCCCGAGGGGAAATTGTCTCACATTACAAAACAAACTCCTGATAGAATTATAGAACAATAAAGTAACTGAAGTAAAAGAAATAAAAATAATAAAATAACCAATAAAATAAAACCTACAGCAGCTGTTCTGTTAACCTCAGATATGAGAGTTGAACAGTTTTATTGCGACCAGTAGGAATGATTTCCTGTGTCTCTCCGTTGTGCAGCGTGGAAGTTTTAGCCT
>JAODKC010000002.1:26051754-26065768 GCA_026777985.1 Mormyrops attenuatus
CCTCAGAGTCCATTTCTGTACCTTAAAAGGCACAATTACCTACAGCTAAGGGTACCATTGGCAGACCCTTGAGGGTAAAGCCCCAGTGACAAGCAAAGGTACAAATTTGTACCCTTTTTTCTGAGAGTGTACATCACTTTGGATAAAGATGTCAGCTAAACAAACGAACGGTGATAGCAGGCAGGTACACAGCATTTAAACGGATAATGAGAGATCATTTTCCAATGCTTTGGAGAACTTGTTTTCAAAAGCATGTTTTTATTTAATTTAAAAATGTGGTACAACAATTAATGCACAACCAATGCAATGTGTTTGCAGAAAAAAATGTCAATATTAATTAAATATGGTAATCATCCGCAAGACATGTAATGTTTTCGCTTTGTCTGACCAGCAGAGTGCTGTAAAAACATACATACATTCGCCACATATACAAAACATACACACACCCTTGGCTTAAATTTCCTGAAATGGCCATCTGTTAGATACATTGCCCTGCATGCTCCTGTTTTAGCTGTCAGAAAGTCAGCATATCCTGAAATACTTGACACAGTCTCTTCAGCAGTGTTGCAACCTTGTCCGCGGCATATTTCAGTTAAAATATGTTATGCTGCATTCAAGTTAAACCATGAATTACTTATTCATATGCTGCATTAGCTGGTTATGATATTGGTCTTTTTAAGGCTGTGGTTTTAAAATATACTAATACTCATCTTTTATCTCATTTTAAGCTCTGATGATTTCCTGCATGGATACTGTCCTGCTTATTGTTGCTCTTTTTATGTTGTTCGTTTATTTTTTTTATTTTATTGAATATTTCCTTGTTTACATGTCCACTGATTTATGTGGAACCCACTGCAGAATCAGGCTATTTGTCCAGTGGGTCCCACTATCGGTGGGTCCCACTAATGGGACCCACCGATCACAGATCGGTCAGGCATTGGCTGGAAGAAGTGTCCACATAGATGCATCCGTGGACACCAGACTGCCATTGGTTGCCTTGCAAGTCAATCACCCGTTTGCGGTTCTTCTCGTTGTCACTGGTTTGCAGCTGTACTCTGCCCAGCAAGCAATCCCACAGTCGTCCTTGGCGCCATATCTACATACATACATGGACATGGTGAAAGACTGCTCAGCAGGACCCAACTGCGTGAATCCAGTGCAGCGTTACAGCTAGGCTCTGACCTCAATGCGGATGTGGGAGTCAGGCTGTCTCCTGTAGAAGATGGCCTTGGTGTTGAACTCTGGGTTGCTATTTTGCTTGAAGATGCGGGTCTTAATGGTTTTGTCCTCGCAGTGTATGACAGCATAGACGTCAGGGGCTGCAGCAATAATGCGACAGGAGAGTCACTCAGAAATACACACATGGTGATGGTCACATAAGCTAGGGTGGGTGACAAATGTGTATATAATTGCATACTCCAATAACATGGATATATGACAGAAGCAGAAGGAAAAAGGTGGTCATAAACATTCAGTGTGAGTACTACACAGTTTTCTTGTCATCATTAGCACTGAACGTAGTCTGTGTTTAGCCTTAGTACTGTACACAGTCTGTTGCTAAGATTAGCATTAGCACGACACAGGGTGTGCGGTGAACATTAGCATTACTATAACACATGGTCTGCAGTTAGCATTAGCATAGCGTTAGCAGTACTGCAAACAGCTTATGGCTAGCATTAGCATCAGCATTGCACACATTCAATATTAGCATTACTACTGGACTACTGGAGGTTTTGTTAGCATTATTTTTAATGCTGCACATATATAGTTGTCAGTATCAGCACTGTGTGAAGTTTATGGAAAGTATTAGCATTAGGACACATACAGTGAGTGTTTAACTGTTCGCACCTATACATTTAGGTAGACTGAGGCCAGATGCCCGCCGCAGGTGCACAGTGGTTACCATGGTGGCCTGGGCCCCCCAGCACTGCCTGATGGAGGGCCCCGGAAGCTCGTCTGTCAGCTCCCTGAAGGAGATGTAAATGGGGGTGGTAAGCATGGCGAAGCAAAGAGGAGGGAGTCACACTGGCGAGATGAGAAGGTCAGTGAGGTGACTCAGTATTCCCGGGGCTGATGTACCTCAGGCGGATGTGGGAATGCGACATGACCCTGAGGAGGAAGCGGCCCGTGGCCCCAGGCTGGAAGGTGGTGGGGAGCAGGGCGTAGCGGCCGGGCCCCAGGGTGACGCGCAGGGCCACGCTGCGGGAGTCCATGTACACGGAGCTGGCAGCCTGCTCCCCCAAACACCGGACACGGGTCTCCCTGTTCACCTCCACCTGAGCCAACGGGAGGTAGGGGATGGGGGAAGGGCAGGGTTACAGAGCCCAGCTCTACTCTCACCGTATCACTTTCTCTGTCCGTCCCACTCACCAGAAGTCTCTTTCATAGAACGGTATGTATTAACATCAGCTGATCACACCCGGGCCTTGTGCCCACTGTGGACTGGGATGGGCTCCAACCCCCCGTGATCATGATCAGGATAAGCGGTTAGAAGATGGATAATCTTATCACTCAGATGTGACAGATTCCCTGATGCGTGCTGCAAGCCAAGCTTATACTGTGAATCAGTTGTTTGTGCTAAAGCTTATCGTGTCAAGTCACCCACCCGTAGCACCTCGAAGCCTATAGGGAGGTTCTCTCCCTTCCCTTCCTTCCTCTGCATCCTCTTGTCCTCCTGCTGAAGGCAAATCAGCACCTCATCCCCCTCTCCCTGCACCTCAAACATAAACTGGGAGGGAAAGAAGGAACAGAACCTAAGATTGACAGGTTTCCCAGTGAGTGTTTTGATGTCATGTAGAATTTGAATTTAGAAACATTACTACAAAGGAATTTGTCTGTCTGCCTCTGTCTGTCTGTCTGTCTGTCTGTCTGTGCCTAAATCTAAATCTTACGTATTATCTCCTATTTTGTCTTCTGTTACCACCAAGTATTCCAGCACTCTATCAAAATAATAATGGACAGAATCTGGCGTCCACTAAGGGACTTTCATATCCCATGGTAACCCTTGCTTTCTGAATTAATTGGCTTGTTGGCACCAGCCACAATAGTGTGTCTGTTTTGAGCGATGCGTCTTTATCAAAGATAAACAGAAATGATGTCTCTGTAAAGGGGTGTCTATGCATGGTGCACCTCACTGGCTCACAGTACCTGTCATGGATCCCGACTCACCTGCGGGTTCAGCAGGAAGGTCTCCCGGTGGTTGATGCAGCCTCCACACCTGCTCCTGTTGTCCTTGTGCTGAAGGCCCGGCCCTCCTATCCCCCCACCATTGGGGGGAGACTTTCCCACCTTAATATTCTCACATGCCTTCCCTCGTTCTATCTTGTCCATCAGTCCACCTGTCCTGCCATCCTTCTTCCTCTCCCACAGCTGTTCCTCTTTCCTGTCTCCTTTCTGACACTTCTTCTCATCCTCCAGGCAGACGGCCCGGTCCCTGGGTCTCGCCTCCCCACTGTGGGGAATGGCGCCCCCTGGTGGCTCATCAGGTGCAAACATCCACTCCCCTCGGCAGCGTACCTCCCTCCAGTGAGAGGTGGGCCACAGCAGGGACTGCTCCACCAGCCGGCACACCACCACGTCCGTGAAGAAACGACAGAAGTCCTCAAACCCCATCCTAATATGAATAAATAGTCATAGAAGGACAGTCAGCCTGATCTTGGGTTTGGCAATACTCTCCTATCACCAAGCCATGGTCACTAATCTCCAGGCATTACTAAGATCATATGAAATGCTTATATTTTTATATTTATAGTTTTAGGTGCATTTTTTTCTGATTTACCAGAACTCTCCAACATCCCTGACTGTGATGCCCATCTTCTCCAGCTCGCTGCGGCCCACCTGCTGCCACTGAGGTGACCTGTAGGAGGTGATAGGGAATCATACACTGTTACATATATGTTTCAAACTGAATCAGTTTAATGGCCGGATAAGTCCTGTAATGATCCCCTACTCTGGTTCGGTTCTTACTCACCCCTTGCTCCAAGCTCCGGTCCAGTCGTTCGTGCCCCAGGGGTTGTGTAGGCGCACCATGTGAGCCCAGGCAGTCCTACAACGGCCCAGGATTCGCTCTCCGAGGCAGATCTTCCGCACCGCTGTGATCCCATAGGCATGGCCCCGAACCAAACCGCAGTCCAACACCGACTCCACTGCCTCCCCCTCTGCCGGCTGGCATGGTGGTGGCACGGGGGAGAGGGCCGTGTGGGATGGCCAGAGAAGGGGTTTGGGGAGAGCCAGAAGGTAAGAGCGATCAGTCTGAGCACCAGGAAGCCTGGTCATATGGTACAAGAAGCGGAGACTTCACTACTGAGGCAAACTCTTATTCTCTGACAAGACTGGCAGGGATTTGTGAAAGCGTGTGAATTAAAAGTAAATAATTTAGTTAAAGGGAGACTGTTTGAAATGTCAAGATGGATGTCTGGATGTTCTGTTGGTTTAAAGTAGGTTTTCGGAGCTGAACTGGTGTGAATCACTCGCATGTAAATGGCACATCTGGCCATATTGTGTATAAAGTATTTATATCTCAAACCTGTTAGGGTGTTGAGGGGTCACAACGCAAAAGTGGGTAGCAGGACTATTTTCACGGAGAGTGTGGTCAGACTTTTTTTGTTTTATACTTGAAGGCATTGCATCTCTCTTACTGCAGTATTGCCTATTTACTATTACTGCACAATTTTTTGTGAAATAAATTTGGTTTGAAATTTTAAAACTTAATGACCAAAGAACGATGTGGGTCCTGAGGCTGAACCAGTCGAGAACCATTGATGCAGACAAGTTAGGCTGGCTATAAGCCCATGTGATGCAGTACTGGGCCCTCCCCCATGTGGTTCTGACCCGGATGGAGCAGGTGATGAGGGCCCGGCGGGCGTGCGCTCGCGCCAGCGTCTGGAATAGGGCTTTCCGCTTGTCTGGCTGCATTCCCAGCAGCTCGCGGTCCAGAATGAGGGGCTCTGACACGCCGCCGGTGAAGTCCACCAAAGCTTCAGCTGTGTTACCCCCCTCCAGCGCCTCATAACATCCGTTTAGTCTTTTTGGTAGTGGGGGGGGGGGGGGGAGCGCAGGGTTCAGACAGACAGAGAATCTAACTTACATAGGAAGATTATTGCATCCCTTCGAACAACTGATCCTATTCAATAATCGTCCCCTATAGCTGAAGATTAAAATCAAGATACTTAATTATGTTGTAAAATGACTGTGTTGACTGTCAGTTATCATGCACTGATACTGAGCATCATGAATGTATCATGTCTTGCTCTCCTGAAACATCCCGTAGTATTCATATCTGTAAATGATTCATTGCTGTCTGACAGCATGGGTGCACTGGCTCCCCCCTGTGGTGATGCTCTCACTTGGCGTAGGCTTTCTCCAGTAGGGCACTCCAGAACTCGCGTGGCGTGGCCGAGCGGCAGAAGAGCAGCGTGCCGTCTTGGCTGACCGGCAGCCGGTCATCTATCACCACATCAGTCCAGCGGCCGAAACGCCAGAAGCGGAAGTGGAAGATTCCGGCATACTGGTCTGACCACTTGGGGTTCCACTCCTGCTCCAAATGATCTGGGATCACCTGGGAGATGGGAGAACATGTGAGGCAGCTGCTCTCAGTTATTCCTTCATGAGGTCGGGAATGATAATCTTGTGTTGGGTTTGTTGCCTCCTTCACTGTCTCAATGCCCCAGGACAAGAGACTTGAGGGGAACTTCACTAGAACATGGTGTTTCTCCATCCAACCATCCATCCATCCATTCATCCAACCTTTATTTTTAGTAAAAGCCTGAATGCAATTTTCTGTACATCATAGTCTTGTTTGTTGTGTTATCTTTACTGTGCAAGAACTCCAGTGTACTTGTACTTCAGTACCTGTGCAAATGGCAAATAAAGGAGTGTGCACTGCAACTGGCAAATAAAGGAGTGTGCACTGCAAATGGCAAATAAAGGAGTACACACTGCACCCACCACATGGCAAACCACCTCAGGGATGAGAACAGGGCAGGTGACACCTCAGCACCACACTAGTCTGAATGGAACAGTGGGGGTTTCTTTTCTGGTAGCTACAGTACCAATCATGCCACCAACCCCCAAATTTCCCCTCTAAGTTAGGGGACCTCCTTGCAGGGCTGGACATAGATTAACGTAATACCCAGGATGGCACAATCACAGGTTAAGGGTCCAACAGAGTCAGATCACTTCTGGTATTCATGGGATTTGAACCAGCAACATTCTGTTTGGTGGAATCGATCCCTAACTTCAGCACCACTGCTATGCCCTACTTTAGGCTCAATTCAATTTGAATTCAATACAGTGCATGTAACAAAAATAATTACCATATGTGAAAATGGCAGTTAAGTACATTTTTGGGCCCACAGGCTGGAATCATACCTTCTTCCAGAGGGAGGGCTCCGTGGCCAGGCAGGATGTGGCCGCCACCATCCAGCAATTACCCAGACTCCCCTGGTGTAGATCCTGGGTGCTGATGCCATCCACAAAGAGACGGGGGTCCTTACAGAGTTCCTGTGACAGGAGGGGAGATGGAGATGCTGTCAGTATGAGATTAATCTAGAAATATGTGTGTGTGAGAGAGACAACCTGTGGACCTGTGGATATACATGCCAGTGACTTCCCCCGATATTTTCAAGAGGGTGGAGCATAAGCACGACACAACTACATGCATCTGAAACTGCAAAGTAGATTGGTAGTGACCTTTTATTTGCCAACGAGGTGAGGCATTTAAAATGCTGCCATATGACACTTAGAGAACATTCACATAATTCAGCATATGTACCTTTTGGAAATGCAGGTACAGCCAGTCCCAGTTAGCGATAGCCAGTTAGGGTTTCACTGCGAAATCAGTATCGTTTTATACATTTCTGGAGTGATACCCGGTTAAAGTTCCAAGTGTGCCCACACACACCCCTCGCACTCTCCTCCAGCTTCAGTTACACTCCGCTGATGCTTCTCCTTAATTAGAAAGTCTTATTTTTACTCATTAAATATCTGAAATTAGACCCCTCACCATGTTTTCAAAGGGGAATCCTGATCAGGAGCTTGTGTACCACCGCTCCCGATTTAACGGCTGGTGTTTGATCAGACAGACACCCACAGACTATATGGGGCCAAAAATCCAGCTCTTCTCTGTTTGCCTTTATTTGTTTGGATGCTCGTCTCTCTCACTAGCCAATCATCTGTTTGTTGTTGTTCAGTAGCTGTTGTTACTGGATATGCTCCCGTCTCCTCTTCCCTGACATCCTACCAGTACTTATCTCTCCTGTTTTCTCCTCGTTCTTTAATCTCTCTCTCTCTGCTGGGCTGTATCTCTGATTCTGCATCTGTATCTTTTTCCTTTCTAAATTCAGAGATAGACTGTCCAATTAAAATACTGCCAAAGTATGTTTTTCCAAGACAAACACATATGCAGGGATTGTCATAAGTAGTATGCAAGTATGCATTCGCCAAATTACATTTAACAGTTAAAATGCACAGTGATTTGTCAGAACAGTGAATAAGTGCATACTTATTTTATGTACATTTGTGCTGGTATGGCAAGAAATTAACATGCCTTTTAACCTTTATGTGGGGAATG
Organism: Mormyrops attenuatus; assembly: GCA_026777985.1. Taxonomy (NCBI): domain Eukaryota; kingdom Metazoa; phylum Chordata; class Actinopteri; order Osteoglossiformes; family Mormyridae; genus Mormyrops; species Mormyrops attenuatus. The sequence continues at coordinate 26,059,325 of JAODKC010000002.1, forward strand.
CATACCTCTGTACCAGTCATGTCAATCCCTGTACATATATATTAATTTCAATAGTGAGTAATCAACTGGTGACAACCAGTTTCTATGACCCCTTATCCTACAGTGGGTCACAGCTACAGGGTGACAGGAGACAGTGTCAAAGTCTACTTAGCGATGCTGATGTGTTTCTCTTATTCCACACTTAATGGTTCCTTCTGACATCGATTAGTATTCCTGCTTTCTAGTCTGACATGGGCCACGGCCTCTTGAGCACTAAATAAGATTCTCCACAAGTCAAGAAATTCATCAGGAAGGTCGCCTCATGAAAGGACTGGAGCCACTGGGGGCCCCTGCAGAGGATAAAATTGGAGGACGACATGAACAATGCTCATCCGCTCCATGGGGGGCTTTCCTGGAGAAAGCTTAATTCCACCAGGAGTCCTAAGATGCCCCACTGAAGATCTCCTCCAAGTATACCACCCCCCCCCAGCCATAGCACATGCCAGCTGTAAAAACAGATGACACTGTACATAACTATGTATGACTATGTACCTCATATGTACACCATGTCCATTTATTTATACTTAAATTTATGTTGTTGATTTACGCCGTTTCTTTTGATTGGAGGATATTTTTCCCTCAGTCCCTTGGCAGCTTTGTGAGAGGGGATTGTTCATACTAACTTCTCTCTCTCTCTCTCTCTCTCTCCTTTCTCACCCTTGGCCTTTTCCAGGTGAGTCCAGGTGGGAGGGGGCGCCGGTAGAAGAGGGACTGGGCCGTGGGGGGGAAGAGCGGGTCCTGGAAGAGCACCCCCCGGCGCAGACAGTCACGCTTCAACTTGTAGTAATTTTGATTCTGGAAAAAATGGACCCGCTCTGGCATGCTGAGCAGGAAGAATCCAGAAGTCAGACGCGTCAGCTTATGTTGCTCGATACGCGGACCACCCAGAGCAGGGTGTTCAACACCACAAAGCCAGTTAAGGAAATGTCGCCTAAGGTGTTTGCTAAAAAAATGTCTGGTCTGTATATTTTTCGTCCATCCATCCAGTCTTCTATACCCACCTTCCATATTTAGTACTGGAGTCTATTCTTAGAATAGTGTGCTGCTCTCATTTAATTGCTGTTATCTGATAATTCATCCATCCATCTTCCAGCTTCATGCTGGGAAAAGCCATCCAGCAGGCCATATCCAGCCCACAGAGCTATTTTTACTAGTTGGTGTGATCAATAAAATGATAAATAATAATAATAATAAAAAGTTTTCTGGTCAAATACATAAAGATAAGCAAACTTTTGGTTCTAATGAGTTCTGCAAGAAGTTTTCAAAAAAAAAGGAAAAATCAAAACAAGTCTTTTACTGTAGCTGTCATGCGACATTTTGCAAAAATGTGGACTGTCTGCAAAGGAGCAAAAATGTGGACCATCTGGGGGTCCGAGAGGACTGGGTTGAGAAGCACTGGTTTAAAGATTCCTGTTAGTTTGTCTGCATGGCTTTGGGCCGCAGGAGTACTCAGAAGACACCAGTACAACATGGGGATTACATGCACACACACACACACACACACAGCAGAGGTGGGATTGAAACCCACAATCCTGTAGGTGTGAGGCACCATGTCGCCCCCTGCTGGTTGATTATTATTTTTAAAACCACAAATGAAAACTTAAACATGCTGGACAACTTGTCGAATTTAAGATAGTTTGGGCTAAATCTAAGTGAACAAAGATAAAGTCCATTTAAACTGGGGTACCTTAAATCTGACAAGTTATCCAGCTTCGTGATACAGGGTCCTGGTCCTTTTAATATTGCAGTTAATAATCCAAGGTTTGACTGATACTGTACAGTATACATGCATACTGCTTTTTGGGAAAAGTGCCAAAGGATTCCAGGTAGCTGCTGAGTCTCCAGCAGACGCGGAGCCCAGCCCAGTGGGTTCAGGTCAGTGCTACAGACCATGCATTGGTTCGTCACAGGACCCTCACTCTAAGGAAGCTTTACAGTCACTGATTCATCCCAACAGCATGTGTTTAACCAACGGGAACTTCAACGAGCATGTGAAGACCATATGAAACTATCCCACAGCCTTGGAAACCCTTGCTGAAATTCACCCTCCGCTGCGAACTAGCACAAATCCAGGGCACAGATGCGAGCAGCAAAGACGGTCACTCATCGCTTCCACCTAGACCCCTATGTTTTCAATAAATTCTCCTTGGGGTAAAAGCTTTAAGCCAGAAACACCAGAGATTCTTCCCCCTAAACTCCTGCAGGTCCTCAGTTTCCACAGCCAAACTCATATAGGTTTATTGAAGCAATATGCTTCACATATAATCTGAGGTTCTACTTTTGTGTTTGTTATCTGTGTTCGTCATATAAAAGCTGCCTTTAATTTTAAAAAATAATACTGCAGCATTCTTTATTTTTATCCAGTAACCAGATGATCCAGCCAGGCTTCATTCTATGAATAGCAGTTATTTTTCCAGCCTGTTAGGACAATCAGTAGAATCCAGAGCTCTAGACATACGTACTAAGGAAGGCGGATGATTTTATTTCGATGAACTGCAGGAATCGAGAGTCAGGCAGAGACTAGTGTCTCAGTGGGTGGAGGGAGGGTGTGACGTCTAGACAAGCGTGCGGGACTGCTTTATCGCTCCCCAAATGCCGTGGGGGCAATCGACGGATACCACGGTGCGCTGCGTCTCTAAATATCTCCTACTATTTATCGAATCAACGGCCTGCTCTCAGATAACGAAAAGATAATAATATACATCGTTACACTTCTACACTGAATGAAAAACACGTTTAGTTTGAACAAGCATTTACAACTTAAAGATTAACTTGCAGAACACATATAGATATTTACTAGACCTATATATATATTTACTGGATGGGGAAAGGATGGATGTATTATGTGAACTGTATATGTGGACTGTAATTTATAAATAAAGACTAAGTACTGCTGAATCCAAGATGACGGTATCCATAACGCGTTTAGTCTCGACAAATTAGTCTTCTGGATTCTTGATTGCCAGTTTTCAGTCGTATTTCAGCGCATGGGTAGGCGAGTCTGCAGGCTCACGTAGCTAAATGTATGTACGTTTCCCTTCATTTAATTGTATCATTTACTACTGTTACCAGTTCCGCAGCGAAAATAAAATCTCAATTAAATTTAAAAAAATGGGAAACTTTGGGAAACACTTATGGTTTGTATTTACCTGCACCAGACCTATGAACAATTATTATTGTTGTTATTAATAATAATAAACAATGTTCAGTTTTCTTTATTTACATAGGCAGGCAAGGGATTTAACATAAAGTTTATACATACGTAATATGCTTCACTGCCGGGGAGTCAGTGAATAAAAAGTACAGGGTCTTAAAACAGCTTCTCCCACTCCACTCTGCCGCTGAAGACACCCATCAGACACTATAAAAAGAAATTACATACTGATCCTCTGATACATTTGAGGAATATAACATGCATTCAAATGCTTTTTTTTCTTGATGATTTTCAGTGGGATTTGACATCAGGCATCCTGTTCAATGTTCACCTGCTCCGCCGGAAGAGGAGTCCCTTTTCCCCAGTGAGGATCTAGCGGGATTCCCGGAGCTTCCCCATGGATGCTGTCAGGTTCCCTAATCCAGGCCAGTACTCCGCGTATTTTCCTGTGCGTTTCCCAGCTGACTACGAGGCCGCTTTCACAAACTTGTGCGAGTGGCAGAACTTAGACAGCTTAAACCTAGACTGGCCGATCAGAAAGCAGCGCTGTCGCGGCGCACCAGACCTATCTGTATTTGATTTTGTATCAATATATTAGTTTCTATACAGACGCATTTTCTTTGCCCATGTGCATGTTGACCCCGTTCCCATCGTTTTGTGGCTTTAGTGTAGGCAGCCTTCCATGCGCGTGTGGATCGCTGCCGTATACCTATGCAGGTGGAGTTATGTGTCAATGTAACATCAGTAGATCGTCATACCTGTACTCAGGTGTAATATAAGCCCCATCCCCATAAGAGACAATAGACCAGCGCCACTCACCCTTTTGGGGCCGCTGTGGAAGGCGGATACGCCCGAAGGCTGCCCTATCTTGTTAAGGGCTGACACACTCGACTTAATGTAAATCCATAAATACACTTTAACACTCCTTGAATCATTTGTCAGCTATGCTGTATGTATGCCAGGATTCACAAAAAAAGTAAACTTGTCCATGTCGTGCACGCTAGCACTTAACCAAGCTGGGCCTGTCTGAAGAAATTGCCCCCCCCCCTCGTGTTCCTCTCTGTTTGCAGTGTGTATTTTGCTCCTCTTACCCTCTCATTGCTGGTGTATTCAGTCCTGTCCGCTCCCTGACCTCAGTCCCCCCGTCTGTGGGCAGGACCCTGTTTCCTGGTCCAACAAGACGTCCCCACCCTCTTTTTTGGCTGTGGGACAAACTCCTCTGTCTGCTGCGGCGTTCCCCTCCTCCCCCAGCATGACCCGTCCGGCGGATCTGTTGTCACTGAGTATGTCACTGACACCCAAGTCCCTCAGTGGGGAATTCCAGCCCCCTCCTTAACCCCTTCACTGCCAACCTGCTGGCAATTACTCCTGCCAATTTTATTTTTGGCAAAGTAGGCAATATCATTCTATATTAATAGGAATACTTGTTGATACTGATGGCACCTAAATAAGAACCTTCCAGAAACCTGAAAATATGGATCTGAATCTCCTTCCAGACCTGTAAACAAAGAGTGGCTTGAAATCCCAAAAAATAATGATTTTCTCGGTAAAGGTGCAAATGTTTGTCTCAAAAAGTGCCTGGTTTGAGTATTCAGGTCACAGTGAAGACAAATTAGAAGCAGTTTCTAAACACCCAGGTTCTTGGCCGCTGAGGTGTGAAGCGTCTCTTTTGACCTGGAATTCCCCTGTCTGACCCTCCGCTATCCGTACATCTCACGCTTGCTTATCACATTCCCCTCTCGCATGACTTCCTTTGTGCTGCTCAGTTTTGTCATTCAGGACCACTGCGCTTGGACAAAGTCGCAGCATGCACACCACATGCGCTCACTCGAACAGGGTAGGACCGAGAAGCAGCGGCTTAAAGGCAGTCACACTCCTAAGGAATCAATGCAAGGCAGGTGTCTCAGATCTGGGGCATCTTAGAATGGTCAGCTTTTAATGGTAATGCACAACTTGAAATTTGGTGTAAGTTTCTGATGGGTATTAATACAGTTTCCAGCAAACATGCCAAATTCACCATCCATCCCCGCATATCCGGTGCGGACCCACTGTCAGCTTGGAGTGTATTGTGGCAAAGACTCGTAGTAGAACAGAGACGGAATGCCGGTCCACACCCTGACTGCTGAGATACCGATTCTCCTTAACAGCGTGGTTCTGGACCATATGGGGAAACCAGCACAAAGAGAGGGAGAAGAGGGGGCTGTATGTGGTTCGGAGGGCTAAGCCCCTGGGCCTGTGGTCAGAAGATCACTAGTTCAAGCCCAGCCTTGGCAGAATAGTTACATGTCTGTGGGCACTTGAGCGAATCGGGAAGAGAATTTCCCTCTTATCGAAGTATCATCAACATACAAAACCAAGACTGGGAACTGGACAAAGAACCCTGGACATACTTACACGTTATTTATTTAGCAGATAAAAGCCACAGCAGGGTCAGAAGATACTTCAAGCAATTGGGGCTTTAAGGCCTTTGCTCAAGGGCCCGACCGTGAAATCACTCTGCCGACCCTGGTCTTTGAATCAGGAACCACAGGCACAGTATCCTAACACGTCACACACCACCCCTGTGCTGTAGGTCAAGAGATAAGAAAGACCAGGATTCCTGTAGGGGTTCAAATCCAGCCAATTATCTTTCACAGCTCTCCATCATACATCTAGGGACCAACCCAGATGTATCGGCACAGTGTTTCTGCGGGGGCGATGAACACAGAGGGGGTACATGAAAGTTCTGCAATGTAAGAAAACGTAAATAAAAACTGATGTTGGCATAAACAGTGATTGGTTGATTAACCTAAGACATTAAGTAGATGTCTTTGAGTTTCATGTTTGCATCAGAGAGGATAAAAAAACATGACCAATAGGCATCGATTTATTAACCATGATTAATGATTTGTCTTCTCTTCCTGCAGTAAAAACAGCAAAAAAACACCATACAAAAATCAGCTTTATTTGAGAATATAAAAAAAAAATCAACAAAAACACTGTCGGAGCTAGAGGGGCCACATGCCTGTGGGCGTGGCTTACAGAGAGAGAAGGGACGTGAACCCACCCCGTACCGTATTGCCATACCACTCTCCCTTGAATTGTCCTTCATGGCTCCTCAGTGTCCTGCGCTCTCCTGCTCTCCTCATCCCTTTCTCCACTCTCCCCCTCCTTAGGTCCTCCTTAAAGTCAGCTCCTCCGACACGCTGGGCACTCGTTACGCTTTTTAATATAAACCCATTCTTTAAAAGTCCCATTGCTGTGGGGGGGGG
>JAODKC010000002.1:26075675-26093326 GCA_026777985.1 Mormyrops attenuatus
TCATTTGTGGTGGAACAGGGAAAGGACTAAGCTACACAGGGCTCCGGCCCTCCAGGAATGCAGTTTGACACCCCTGCTCTAGAGTGTTTGTTTATTCATCTGTTTTACCTATATCTACTTACATCTATCACAGAAGATATTTTTCTTCTAATCTTTTAGATATATTACCACTCAGTCAAATACAAGCCGAGTTACTCTGTGAAATCTCACTACAGGACTCTCATTTTTTCTGTTTCACTATCGATTTCTAGTAGCAGAAAGTCAGTTTTATTTACTCAGTATCTTTTACACAGTTTGATGGCTTCCCCTGTACTGTCTAGAATGTCTGAAGGAGATGTGGAAGGGCGATATGGGAACAAAGGGATCGGAGAGCGAGGAGGTCGCTAGTGAGCCCAAAATGGAGATACATGATGCCGGAGAACTTTGAGAAGGCATGGGACCAGCTGACTGACAGACAGGGAAATCATACCAAGATCCTCCTTCCATCCTAAACATCAGCCATTTGCAGCCCAGGAGTGGCTGACCCTAATCCTAACCCAGGATCTCCTGGGTTACTCTCTCGTGCCCTTGGGGTAGCCGGTAAACCTGGATATGCACTGCTAGGAGCCTGTCCCAGGATCTCCTCCATGATCCATGTCAGACGAGATGTAGGTCATCCATCTGAAGGCCAGTAGCCTTCAAGGAGGTGTTCTGTGACCCTTCTTCTCTGCATGACAGGCTGCCGGCTGGACATCAGGTCTGGGGGACTCTGAAGCAGCAGTAAGTGTTAGTGGCAGTGTGCATGGTGTTTCACCAACCTTCTCAAGACGTTTTTAATGATCAACTGGTGGACAATTTTATAAACATTTGATAATATTTTTATTGTGCTCCTGGAATGTGTACTACTTTATGTTAAAGGCAATAATGAACATTCTTTGTTTAAAGTAGTTACCACATGGTGGCGCCAAATTTTTAATTTTAAAAATCCACGTTCATTAATGAAACAGTCACAGCCAGGTTTCTTGTAGATCAAGTTCTTTATCAACTTCAAGTTTCAAGTGTATAAGAAATGCTTTAGGTGACATCCTATTTTGTTTTTATCATCCTTGAAAATCAAAACGGTGTTTTCTGCTGACAAATTTGTTCCGTTCAATGCTTTTGCAAATGCAGAACTGCCAAACTTAAATTTATTTGTTAGGTGTCCGAGGAATAATAACGATGAAGTAATGAGTCACCCTGAAAGTAATTAATAGATTGATGTGAATGTAATGTTCTTTCCCAAAAAGTGTTAAATTATTTTGTGTACATGATATTCAAGTGCTCAGCTGAGTCGTTTTGGTTTTGTGATTTAAATGTTTTAGCCAACAAAGCTTCAAAAGAGGCTTATTGAAAAAGGTAAGGGAGAGCGGAGTGTCTTTACTACAGGATGTGACTATAATGTGAAAAATCAGTTTAAAAATATGATTAGAAGACCAAACTCTCCAGTGTAGCGTTTTTAAGCCCCATCGGACCATTGTTCCATCAGGACTGAAATGTTAAAATGCATACAGCTGTCTTTGGGAGAATGTTGAAATGCTGAGGGGTTTATACCGACCAACACTGTGATGCGTTTAATATTTTTTGCCAGGACACAGCGGTCAAATATAACAGGCGACGTACTTCTATCAGTTTTGAAACTTAAATTAGCTATTTTTTCATTCCTCCGAGACGACGTGGCCCATTGTATCCCTGTAATAGTTTTGTTTTCCCACAAGAAGCTTGTTGTCTCCCATTCATAACACTGTGTCTCACAACTGATGTCGCTGCCAATAAGAAATAGTGCAATGTGCCGTTAATACCCAAGACCCAATATACACTGCAATTGAATATTTTTTTTTTTATGAACATGTTATTTAGCTTTTTATTGCATTAAAATGTATTTTATTTACTGACATTTTGCTTATGTGGTTGTTTACAATGTCAAGTACATTCAGGTCTGACTGTGACGTGCACAGAAATGCATATAAATGCATTATGCAAAGATGTCCAGTCATCTGAATTTATACTGCAATAGGATACAAAACATATAACAATGCACAGCTGTCAGCAAAGCCCTATCAAATTGATTATTTATCCCAAACTTTGAGTCTTATGGGTACCATTTATATTAAGCTTACTCTGAAAGACTTGGCTGCATTATACTGTAAAAAAAGTACCATAACGTTGATAAAGATCAGGGTAAACACTTAAGTGAAAGTTTATGAATATTCCAAATGTGTTTGTGAGCTAGCAGCACAGATCTTCTGTGCATTTCGAATTATCCTTTTTCAAATCTATGTTTTCAGTATCAAATAGTTTCTGCACAGAGGACTATGTATCATCAGTGATTAAGTATAACACAAAAACTGAAAGTCGAGTTGTAAAACAAAGGCGTCTACTAAATAGATCTAGAAGTAAAATTTGCATATTGGGGCGTGGTGTTGTGGTAAACCGAACAGGATTTGTAACCAGTTACTCCCTGTTCATCTGTCACCACAATCTGCTGTGCTGGAAGTTCAGAGTAACGTTCAGCATTTCTACATTGTGAAATACAGTGTAAAGTAAGAAAATTCCTATTTCAAAATGTATTACTAGGCGTATGGATGCACAGGAAAGGAAAACAATGAAACAATCACACTAGATTACTTAGGCCTATGTTTGTGATGTTTTAAGCTGAATTTCACAGATTGAGAAATTAACTATGTAGGTTTGGAAATTTGCTTTTTAGGGTGGATGGATGGGTTTTACATACAAAGAATTTTTCAAATGGGCAAATGTTTGAAATCGAATAATGCGGCTGTGTTTGCCAAACAAACCACAGGAGTGTAATTACTTTTGACCGTTAATCTTCAGCATTTTTTATATAAAAGTAATTTTTCAAACTCAGTGTCAAATATTGCCACTTTTTCCAACTGTGACATGAGGACGTGTATCATGATTCAGTTACCAGCATCGTGCCTGAATTTGCGTCAGCTGAAGAGTTGATATTCTGCTCTAAATGAGAATTTCACCCAATGATAGTTTGTTGTTCCGCGCCAGATAATGTCCTCTTTTTCTAAATAATTCCATCCTCAGACAATATACCATTCAGTTCCAATTTTGTATTGGAAGTCCATGCAGAATCAAAATTCACTTTATAAATCTTCATTATTTTCTGATCTAAATGCCAGCGCAGACCACATGTTTTCCCAATAGTTTTCTGTCTTTTGATGTATTCAGCAGTGAAATCTGATTATGTTTCAATATTTAAATGAAACGTCCTTTTGTATCTTTCCCCGGTTTCTGATCGTCGGTGCTGCATGAAACCTTGGTGCTATGTGAAGGCAACATACAGAGATAATGGCGAAGTGCTTGCTGGGAACCCTATGAGCCTGCCACCTACCAGCCGTGATCTATAAACCAATGAACTAAAAAGAAATGTTTTTGGGGTGTGGATTCCTGTGATAGGGTGGGGTAGTTGCATCATGGCTTATTCCTAAAATCGGGAATGAGCTGTAGTGATGATGTTCATACTGCACACGCTCAGTTAGCCCCTCCTCCTCCCTGGAAGAAGGTAGCCACATATGACCATTCCTTCTGCAAAAAAAAAATGTATTTTATGATCTAAGAGTTCAGTAAACTTTCACACATTAATCTATTTCCAATGTCTTGATTTTGACTTAAAAGATTCTAGTTCAAATGCATTAACCAAAACGTGTTATTTTTTACTTAAATGTTTTTCCTTTTACCAGTCTTTGTCTTTCTACGCCAATTTAACTTAGTGAAGAACCTGTCTGTGCACATATAAAGAAAATGAATTGCAAAATTATGTTAAAGAATGATTTTATTACATATGTTGCAACGGCCCCTGTGGACTGTTACAATTGTCCCCTATTATAGGGTCAATTGCAACATTTGACTTTGTCTATTTAAGTATAAATTGTACGTATATTATTATATGTACACATGTTACAGCAGAGTGGGTGGGTAGCTGACCGATGTGGGTTTATTGTATTAAAAATTTGTCTCTCCGATGCAAACAGTCTCTGAGAAATTGAAGGAAAAAATGTTGCAACCGTCCCCCTCTCCCTTATAGTAAACATATTTGGTCCGGGCCATCCATTGTGTCATTAGCTCTCTTTACCTGAGCCCTCACTAGCAAACGAATTATTACAACAACGGAATGAATGGCTTTCGTTTTCAGAATTGAGGTTTTTGGCAGTTTAATGGCCTATAAAACCTGCAGACACGGCCGGCCATCTAAACCATGTCTGCGAACATTCAGCGTAATATATAACACGCCGTGTGAATTTAGTTTCTCACACTAAACGAATGACTGGTGTATATAACCACAATGATATTTAAAGTGTATCGCAAAACTTGCGCAAGGAGGTCAACCCACCGATTTATAGATGGATAGTTTAGAGATTCAGCCAACCTTTCAGGAATGACAGGTGTACGAGCAGCCTGCGTTAGCAGGAACAAATCTGCGGATACCCTCGTGTTGCTGAGCTCCCTCCAAACTTGGCTGTTCTTTTTCATTTTGCCTTTTGTGTGAGTGCACTTCATTTTGTCGAACACTGTATCCAGGTTCATGACTTCATAACAGTAACCAACTGGTGTGATAAGCCAGTGTCCGTGAACTTAGGTCAACAAGATGTTTGTGGGCGAAAAAGGATTTCCACCGAATCCAGGCCAGGGGGACTGTAAGACACGAAAACATCTGAAGACAATGATGCTCTGCGCAGTCCTTGATTGCTTGCTGTTTTTATTTGGAATCGATTCGCTTTATATGCCATAAAACTAAACATATTTTTGCCAAAACATTACATTTTTTATCATCCATATCGTAATTTCATAACTGCTTTTAGAAGTACTCCACATCCAATTCTAATTCTTTCCTCGTTTCATTTTAATTTTAAAAAGATTTTGCTTTTTAATTTCCTTTCAAGGCTGTTTTCCAAGCGCCTCGGAGCCCTTCCTGCACTTGAACAAACGCCAAGGGTCCTCACACACACCTGGGGACAATTCCTCAAGGGAAGTCATCAATCACCTTTTATATGCTTCTCTGGAAAGCCGTCTCATTTTTTTCTTCCTTCTAATCGCTTGACCCATTCCCTTTCACTTAGAATAATTTCCTCCTCCGTTTTCCATCTGCGTCAATTTTAGTTCACGTGTAAGTCTTTATTTGACTGAATTTTGTTTTTATGTCTGGTAGTGAACGGTATGTCAGTTGTGGGAAGCACTTAAACCCAAACGAGAAAGTAACTTCCAAGCTCAAAACAATGGTGAGAAAGCTGCGATGATCCTGAAATGTATATAGATTATGTGATCTTTAAATCGCCCGCCAGTGGTGAAAGCTACACAGACAGCGGTATCCCCACTCTGGCCTCCGGCTGATCTGCAGCAGCTTGTGCTGCTTTACGTCAGGACGGGACGCCCCCTGGCGCGGTGGACCCGGTCGAGGAGGATCCGCTGCTCAGCGATCACAGCGATCGCGGCTAAATAACTGCCCACTTGTTGCACCCCAGATGAACGCGCTGGACACGGGCGGAGTGTGACCACGCATTGCGACGCGCATGGTTAGTGCAAAATCTCAATCCTCTTAATCTCTTTCACCCGCCAGTCTCAGCCAGACCTACACACTACGTAACGGAAAAAGAAGATTAGACTTAAAAATTAAAAGTGTAGGACGAGGCTATGACCATTGCAATTAGTCCCGATTAAGATATCAGGCCTCACATTAGGGGTCTTAGGGACTACTTGCAGTAGCTTCCGGTTTGTACAAAACATGTAATGCATGGAGTACCTATTTGCAAGAATTGCAGGCAAAATGGAAAATAAAAATCGCGCGATGTTGTGCTGAATGTGCTTGCATAAATTCGTACGACTCCGGCAGTGTCTGCTAATTATACCGACTTTTCCTAGGCTAAGGAGGCTTAAACTGTACCTCAACGCTGTCACTTGTTAGATGAATTGTGCATTTTTCTAAAGGCTTCCTGTTCTAATTTGTTAGTCATTTGCTAGTAATATGCTAACATTTATACCAACACAATGGAAATAACAATATAATTTTATATTACAACCACGCAATGTCAGGTATATAGGGAACGATTTTTGGGTGCTAAAATTAAGTTTTACAGCAAGCATCAAAAATCTTGATATTTTTACGAGTCTGGTTGAACTTGAAGCAATGAAACGTGGTGTACGTAGCTAACTGAAGAGAGTCGATCGATCAAAGATATTAATCGTTTCCTGAGTGAGTCGTTCATGATGCTTTTGTTTGAGACTTAAAACGCTTAATTAAACGTTTGATCCTCAAGCGTTTAATAAGCTCAGTGCAACTCTCATTTTAAGAGGTTACTTGTCCCAGTGTTTTGTTCTTTTTATCAGGGTTTTCTGTTTCGACAGTTAATGAAAATGTTTTGTTCCCATAGAGGTTTTCCCCCCGAATATGTTACTGACATTAAAACCGGGTGTACTGTTTATTAAAGTTGGGTTGGTGTAATTCCAAGCTGTTAAATTATAGCAATATGACAGTAACAAACATCAACCTTAATATATAAGTAAATGCTATTTGTTTCGAATAACACGTTATTTACAGTTATTTTTAGACTATCTGGAAATAATTTTTTATGACTGACAAACTGGAGATTGACAATGATCACTGGAAGCGTTTAATATTTATAATTTTTGTATTTTACGATTATTCTTGTTTATCGTCTTGTTAGTGTCGTATATATATCATCTTTGTTGTTTTAACGCGACATTGTTTTAACCTATCAAATGTATAAATAACATTTATACATTTGATAGGTTAAAACAAAAATATTTAATTATATAAAATAATTAAATGAATAATTGTTACAAATTATAGGCTACTATGCATTTTATATTCGAATAATGGTATTTTTAAAATCACTTTAAACTTCTAAATTATGCTTCGTATATACTTGATGCTAAATGATAATTATTTATAGCAGCACAATTTTCTTATGCTTTTTGTACCTCGTCCAAGGTATGTAACCATTTTCTTTCTTTTATAAATGTTGATGCATAGGGTAGCCGCTCAGAAAACGGTTAGCTACTGGCTATAGCCTAAGTGTACTACTGGACGTAGCATATGTTAACTTTGATGTCTGTTTACATATACAATACGCTTTGCTTTAGACAATACGCCACGCACATAAATTTATTTAAAAAGATCAATAAAACAAATCAGTTTCCGTGTGGCAAAAAGTAATAGGGCCTAATTTATCGTCATATTTATGTTTGGTCAGTCTTCAATTTAGAAATACCCTTCTGTTCGATTTGGAGTCTGAGCACAATAATTAATTTTACATCCCGTATGGCAATTAAATGCTAATAACAGAATTCTTGTTCTTCCACAAATTAGCAGTTCACATGTTTTTAGAAATGGCGTTAGCCCAGTGACCTATTTCTAATGGATCATTTTCTGTCTTACTATTTATGTTGTTAAGTTACAAATTGTAGTAATAATAGTAATCATTTATTGATATGTGTTTATTTTATTTAGACTATCACTGAGGTTCATTTTGTTCTATTCCCCCGTTCCCGTTTTTACTGTTACAATAATAACGTTAACAGTCAAAACCTTTAAAATCATGGGTAGTTGTTAAAGTGTAGTCGCCATATTACTGACCTGGACCCGTGGAGTTTGGATGAAATATTACATCTCATTATTATTTTCGGTCGGTGCTATTACACAGCTCATACATAATATTAGCTGAAGTGTTACGAGAAAATATTATGCATTTACCCTTCAAGTCTTTGTTCCAGAGCAAAGCAAATAAATATAACCGCGGTCTTGTATTCCTAAAAATATCTTTACGGCCTTTGGGGTAGGCCCCGCTAGGTCCGAATGTGTCAATAAAAATAAAATAAAAATAAATGTACCAATTGCGGTTACCGTATTTTTCCTTCGTTTGTAATGTCGTAACTGCTGATTGTCCAAAATAAAAGATATGACTTATTTGTATAGTTATATATTTAATTTACGCAATTCTAACGTTTCTGTTGTTTAACGTTTTAACGCTTTGATATGGAACGGGAAAGAAACCTTTTGGTCACAACATATGATTTAAGTAATAGAAATGCTACTCTGATTTAAATATCTGCAGTTATTCTAGTCTACAGGCTTCGGCGAGCCAGACTACGATTAGCCCGTAGAAGACGGAGGGATTAATAGATCTTTTATTATTGTATGATGTTTTTTGGGGCCGAATCAGATAATAACGTAATTTAAATTTGTGACGTGGCATCATCACACGGTAACATCTTTTATATTTATTACGTTATTTAGGTTTTTTTTCTTGTTTTGATCTCGGCGTTACCCTCGTAGCGTATTGTTTAATCTCCTGGCACGTCATGGTTATTTTTCAGTGACTGTCATTTAAACAGTAAAATCCCTAAATATGTCTATAAAAACATTTATTTATAAATTGTATATTAATATTTACTGTTAAACATAACGTGGTAGGCTATAATAAGGTACCCTATACTTTATCCCAGAGCGTAAGAAGAGGGGGCATGTACCCCCTAATATTTAATTTGGATTCATTCATCCCAAAATAAATACATCTTTGTATTTAAATTACGCAGTTGTATCCCCGCCCCAACATCAAACTGTCGAATACGCAGTTACTTTCTCCTTTTCTGACTGCAGGATTTTCACCTGTGCTGCCGGCTTGCCGAGGCGCCTGTAGCGCCACCCTACGGCGATATCCAGATGCGAGTCTGCGATCTAAATAAAATCTTCGTTAAGACGGGGAGCGTCGACCTATTAACGCGTGTAATTATAGCGGAGGTTATAGCGGGCCTCCTTTCTGTGTCTCTTTTTTTCTTGACTCTTCCTTTTCCCCCATGCAGTTATTTGGAAGAGTGCGGACCTAGATGAAAACAGCGTTTTGCTAAAGATACGAGCAGCGATAATCCATTTTCTTCGGGCTGTCAGTGTACCTCCCTGACAGGCCACTAAAATTAGATTATTACCCCTGAAGGAGGCTGGAGGGTTGCTCCTCCGCGCGGAATAACGCGCTTGTTGCTGAGAGTAGGAGAGCGCTACCTTACGTATGTCCTCGGCGGGGTGGGTTTCGGTCGGGCTAAGGACCATAGAAAATGGACAAAAGTGTTAGGGCACTCGCTAATAGTCACAAACTGGTGCCTAGTTGTACCTTGTTTGTTTGTCTGCTTATCGGACCTGTTGTGTTTTAAGATAAAGGCTCAAGGCTTTATCGAGAGTATTTGATCATACAAGCTACAGTATAAGTAGGAAGCTTTAAGAGAGTGCAATTTCGTATTTTAAGTTTGATTTATAGTACTATTAAGTTTATCGTTTGTCCAAGTACTCCTCACTAATGTGGAAAGAGAAATGTTTTATTGCAGAGTTCCTTTGATTCCCGTGAGGTTCAGCTTATAGATCTGTTTAAAAAAATATACACGTTACTGTGTCAGGTTTCATTTTTCTTTCATTAGTAATAAGTAATTACAACTGTCTGTAACAGCTGCATGACATCTTGAGCAAAGTCTCCGTGGTATTGGCCCAGGAGATGGACCCCCCCCACCCCCACCTTATTCCGCCTGTAGAGTATAGCCCCATCCTGCCCATGACCAGGAATTTTAAAATGTGTGAGACATGTTAAATCCAATTCATCTGCTTCTAATGCTGTCCAAAGATGGGGATTTGAAGCAGCTAACTGGAACGGAGTTAGCTGACAGGTACCAGGCTGCAGTTAGCTAACCGCTTAAGAACTCCCTCCCCACAGAAAAAGAAGGATTCGGTCAAAGTGAGCGCCTTCCCACCCCTGAGGTCCTGATGAATTCACCAGAACACAGACTTTGAATGGCAGACAAATTGAAGGGATTTTCAGACCAGAGTCCGGGGTCTGTTCCGGCCCCCACCGTGTGCCCCCCCCAAGTCCCGGCACTCTCCGTTCGCTCAACCCCCTGTCCGATCCTTCAATGGATCCCACCCCCCGACCCGAGGGTTTTTTTTCCTCTGGGCCCTCAATTCTGGAATCGATCATGGGCTGGTCCTGTGGGACCCACATGTGCTTCTGCGTGCACCATTAAAATTCACCATTCCAAAAACGGCTTAAATGAACCGTCCTGTCATTCTGACGGGTCTGCAGTTTTGCCGGGGGTGGGGGTGGGGGGGGTGGATTATAAGTTTCAGTTGTATGTTAATTGCAATTTTATGGTTGAAGCTTTAGCCGTGTCCCAGTGTTTGTTTAAGAATATTTTATCCAGAAGTGATCCCCACATACCCCCCCTCCCCGATCCCAGATGACAGGTCCTGCAGCCGTGAGGAGATCGGCATTTGGCACTCAAAAGAAGGTGTCACTAATTCCCATGAACAGCGTCCATTCGTCAGGTGCTGCTAATGGTCTATGTTTAATTAGTGTTGTAATGTGCAATATGAGGAATGGAAACGAACATGATTCCGAATCATTCATAGGTCAGGAATCTCTAACCCCCCCCCCCCCAGGAAAAAGGAGGGAGGTTCATCCCTGAATATCACTGCATACCCCCACCCCCAGCATACAAACCCTGTACATCTGCAAACGTCCTGTGAGCTGACACCCCTTTGAAATACAATATTCAATTAATCAGGCAATTGATTAAAGGGTCTTTGCGCGCTCTGAGAGCGTCCTGAGTTCCCCACAAGCATGTCCTGACGCATCCGAAATGATCGGGATCCACGCCAGTCCTTGGGGTATGCATCGCTCTGTCCCCGGTGCAACCTGTCTCCAATGACAACACCAAAACAGTTCCTCCTGACCTGGGGAACGGAACCAATCCTGTCCCCCCCCACCCGTGTGCCTCCTCGGGCCCAGAGTGCGGCCTCGGGTTTCAGACGCTGCTCTAATTGAGCGCACTGACTCGGCCTGTGACCCTGGAAATGCGTGTCGCTCCCACAGGGTTGGTTTATACACTGCTGCTGACTGGGCTGTCAGTGTCAAACGCTTGTTAGGAGACTATCAATCTTCGACAGTTAGGAACGCACCCAGAAAGAAGGGGGCAGGTGACAGACAGACATAGGAAATATACAAGATGGGGAGGGAGGGATCAAGAGGGACAGAGAGAGAGAAGGAGATATTTATACATGTATAAATCTGTGTGTATATATGTGTGTGTATATATATAAATGTATAGATAAATGTTCACATGTATATTTAAATTGTTTTATATATAGCTATGAGAGGCACAGGAGTGTGTATCTGTGTATATCTATTTTGATTGAATATCTTTAGTTTTAAGTGCAATGTGCGTTTTTTTTATGTTGCTGTAAGACGCAGTAAGAACCCACAGCCTCCCGGTACTCTTGAGCAGAGGAACAATAGGGCAGTTAATCTGCCATGAGTCTGTGGGTCACGGGATGAACATCGCATGCTCCTGCTGTGTACAGTAAGCGCAGCACCGGCTAGATTAAGGCTCTGGCCGCATGTCTTTCTCCCCTCCCTATAAATTTTCTCAGCCCTGCTAACTTCCCCGCTTTCTTCCCTTCCCCCATCCATCTCTCTCTCTCTCTCTTTTTTGCTTTCACGCTCTTCCTCTTGCGTGAGCGTACAGAGAGTATTCCCGGAAGTACAGCAAATCTCACAATTCAGCTCAGCTGGTGTAAAAGACACACACGCTGACCTCCTGTCACCTGACCTCCTGTCACCTTCCGTGTCCCCATCCTCGCCCGCAGGTGGCTTGTGCTGATGCGTCAGACGATTGCAGGGTGTTTTTGAGGCATCAGGGCACTTGATGAACATGTGAAAAACCAACAGCAGGCTGTTGGGGACGAGGCGGACGGGGATTGGATCATTGGCACTGCAGCTGTAAAGTGATACCTAGAAATGTTTGTTTATTTTAGCAGATGCTTATATCTGAAGCGACATGCTTTTTTTTTTTTTTTTTGCAAAAGCGAGGTCAGACACTTCCTGGAGCGGTTGGGGATTAAGGGCCATGCTCAGGGGCCCATGCTCAGGGGCCCATTGGTGACCGCTCTCTGCTGACCTACACAGCATTTCGATCATAGGCACAGCATCTCAGCCCACTGAGCCATGTGTTGTTTACATTGTCCTGTGCTGTGTAGCTCTTTGCATTGTCTGAGTGATGCACGCTGGTTTGGCTGCTGGACAGACATAGGGGGTAAAGACATTCTCACTCTTTTCTTTGACACCCTGTGTCCACTGGAACTTCGTTATTCCTACTTTAATGGCGCCTTTCCACCCACAGGCACTGTGACATGACACTCTTTCCCCACTCCCCTCCTACCCTATCCCTTCTATTCTTCCTCTTCTCCCTCATCCCTTCCTCCCTGTTCTCTCCTTCCCTATCCCACTCCATTCTGCGCTGGAGTTCAGCCCAGGACCCCTGCTACCAGCTGGATGGGCGTCCGCGGCATTGCCTGTCGGAGTTTATAAATGCCGCTTACAGTGTACCAGTGCAGGTCTCTAATACACTGGGTGGCCCTGAGAGAAATGTCAGTTCACTTACGGACCTCCACAACCCCCACAACCTGAGCTGTTGGCTGGGGGAGGAGCTCAGCGGGGACTGGACCCTGACTGTACCCCTGGGACGACGCTTTGAGGTCACCTACGTCAGCCTGCAGTTCTGCCAGCAGAGGGCGCCACCTGAATCTCTCTACATCTCAGTCCTCAAGTCCATGGACCACGGCCGCAGCTGGAGGCCCTTGCAGTTTTACTCCCCCGACTGCATGGGCTCCTTCGGGCTGGTCCCCCGTACCTCGGCTCTCTCACGTCATCAGGAGATGGAGCCCTTTTGTTCGGATGCTCGGCCATTGCAGAAACAGCGAGGGGGGCTGGTGTTAGCTTTTTCTACCCTGGATGGGCGGCCCTCCTCCTCGGATTTTGATAACAGTCCCGTGCTTCAGGATTGGGTAACCGCCACTGACATCAGGGTGGTATTCCACCAACAGGCAGCCAGGAAGGTGGAACCTTCCCTCGATGAGGGTGGGGCCTTGAGATGGAGGGCTGGGTCTTCTCCAAATGGGCGTGGCCATGCCAATAAGGCAAAAGGTGGGATTGTAAATGGGGGTACAGGGGCGAGGCTGCCAGATTTCGGTAAAAAAGGCACCAGCATGAAAACGTCTGCGAGAGACAGAAATGACAGGTTTGATAAATCCTGGAAAGTGAGTAACGGGCGGACCAGGCAACCTAAAGATGGACACAACATGACCCAAAAAGATGAGTCCCTAAGGCGTGCTGTGGCTCTCTCCAGGAAGGGTGTGGCTAAGGGGAAGGGGCGGGGCCGGAGGAGGAAGGCGTGTGTGCAGGGAAGGTGTGATTGGACGATAGAGGGTCCAGAGAGGGGCGCCACAGAACGAGAACTGAGAAGGCGGAGGAATAACAGGCAAATAAACAGCGCGCCACAGAAGCACTGGAGCAAGGACTTCCCGTCGGCCTCGTCCCTGCTCTCCCGGCCCGCCCTGTCCCTGTCCGACCTGCAGGTTGGGGGGCGGTGCAAGTGCAATGGCCACGCCTCCCGCTGTCTCCGCAACGTCCAGGGCCGGGCGGTCTGCCTGTGTGAGCACCACACGACTGGGCCTGACTGCGACGCCTGCGAGCCCTTCTACTGCGACCGGCCCTGGCAGCGTGCCACGCCCAGCCACCCCCACCCCTGCGTCCGTGAGTCCCCCCCCCATGCTGCTGTTTGTGCATATGTCACTGTAACACACCCCGGGGAAATGCCGTAGCAACCTAGATTTTTAGAAGTGAATTTAATCCAAACTCATGCCTGTAATATGTTGTGTATGTCAGCTTGTTCTGAATAATTAATACTGGATAAACAGCTGATTTTGTAAGTCAGCAAGTCTGTCCCAAAATGCACAGGGCACACCAGTTAGCAGGTCACCAGTGCATTGCACACTTACAGACACAGTTACGCTCCATGTGGCAGTTAAGTGACTCTGATTACCTTTGTGGACTGTTAGGGGCTGGGTGGGAATTGGAGAACCTGGAGGAGGCCCTTAGAGATACAAGCACCCAGCTAACAGGGAACATTCCTAGAACTACAGCCAGTGTTCAGTGAAGGTCTTCTCAGAGCTGGCAGAGAACATTCTTACTGTAACTTCAATGGAAGGTTATTTCCACGTTTGGCACCAGGACGCCCTTTTAACATAATTGTTGAAAAATATTGTTTTAGAATAAAAAATATTTTATAATAGTGCTATATGTATATACTGTGAATTCACCAACCAGCCCTGGACTATGACCATAGAGATGTAAAGCCACAGCGCCACCTACTGCTCTCCCACGGCCTTTATTCATTTATGTAGTAGTAGTAGTAGTAGTAGTAGTAGTGGTGGTGGTAGTAATAGTGGTAGTAGTTGTTAGTAGTAGTAGGATAATGTTTTGGGAACATCAGGAAAACTTTTGAATGTTTCCATACCGTAATCATAATGTTCAGTAAACGTTCCTAGAATGAAAATTTATCTGGGCAGAGCCTACAAAATCCACAGAACCCAAAGTTTAAAATGATACGTGAAAAATACAAACTTTTTATTACCGTAATATAAGGATCGCTGAGCCCCAGGCTGCTTTCCAGAACCTTCTCTGTGACGCCCCCCCATCTCTCCTCCGCAGCGTGTGAGTGTAACGGCCACTCCTCAAAGTGCAGGTTCAGCATGGAAGTCTTCCAGCAGTCTGGGCGCCGCAGTGGGGGCATCTGCCTCAAGTGCGGGCACCACACCGCCGGACGGCACTGCCAGTACTGCCAGAACGGCTTCACCCGCGACCACAGCAAGCCGCTGAGCCACCGGAGGGCATGCCGACGTCAGTCTGCGTCTGTGTGCCTGTTTCACATGCGTCAGTCAGTGTGGTTGTGTGCTGGATAGTTCAGGTCAAGAAAGTACAAATCCAGACCAAGATTTCATTTCAACCAACCAGTTGAGTACTCTGTGAATGTGACTGGTTGGTTGAAACAAAATCTTGGTTTGGATTTGTACTTTCTGAACCTGAAATTTACACCTCTGTTGTGTGGCTGTACCGTGAGATTTGTTTTCCGAACCCTGTGTTGATATTTTAGAGTAGAATGTTCCCATAAAGATGGCAAACCCTGAAGAACACCTTTTATTCATCTAGCCATGGTCCAACCACTTATCCTAGTCATGGGGGGCCTGGAGCCCATCCCAGACAGCACAGGACACAAGACTGTGCTATGAGTCCATGCACTATTGGTGATTTAGGAAAGGCTGTTAGCATAACTGCATGCCGTTAGCCTGCGAGGAAAAAACCCTGTGGTGAAGGGGAATATGCAAACTCCCTCACGGAGAGCAGAGGTGGGATTTGAACCCCCGACCCTCAAAGGTGGAGGCATATGGGCTACCTAGTCAACCACCCCAGCCTATTTGGCAACGTTATACTCCGTAAATGTAAACAAATGTGTGTCAGTGACGCTAAGCGTTTGGGGCGTTTGCTAAGTGTGGAGTCCCTGAGTTACAATGTAACACAAAATACTGGTGATTAAAGTTATACTGAAATTCATACATACAGACCCTATGAAGTCTGCTTCACTTTAATCTAAACTTACTGTGTCCTGTTGCCCATGCTCTGTCTGTCTGTATAGGAGGCGTTTGTGTTTGAGAAAGGCAGCTGTATTTCGGTTTATTTCTTTGCTGAGAGACGTTGTTAGAACATCCTTAAAATGTAACCTTAAACATACATGGTCAACGTTAATGAAGACAGATTGTGAATATAACCCCACAGAAACATGTCTTTGAGATATGTAGTTGTTTTATTAAGCTATTTGATGATTTAGCTTACAATGTTTACTTCTGCAGTACATCCCCAATAATTTGTTTAAATATCTCTGTGGCTGGAAGAGAGATCTTAGAGCTTGTGTTGGGTTTCTGGTGAGTTTGTCTAAACTTTCACGTCAAGCTTAAACAGAAGTGATTATCAAAACAATGAAAATGTTTTAACACACAAGCAGAAGTTGTTAGTTATAACACTGCATTTTCTTGCTTGTAATTGTATTTGATGTTTATTCTTTTCAAATCTGTTCTATCACCCCACTGCCTGTATCTTACTGGTCCCCTCACTCTCATTCTTTCCTCTTTTCTTTATCTCTCTTCTCATTCTCTTCATCGATCTCTTTCCCTTCTCAGCTTGCCAGTGCCATCCAGTGGGGGCAGTGGGGCGGTGGTGTAATCAGACATCAGGCCAGTGCCTCTGCCGTGATGGGGTGACCGGCCTGAGGTGCAACCGCTGTGCCCCGGGCTACCAGCAGGGGCACTCTCCTATTCGGCCCTGCCTCCGTAAGTGTCAGCCTAGCATGCTTTGTGTCTATGCTGCTGTTGGTAGAATGGGTATTAGCAGGGTAACTACTCAACACTGGGGAAGGATTATTAACCTAAATATGCCAATGGAGGTAATTTAGTTAAAAAAGCAGCTACAGAATTTTTATTACCTAGAAAAAATGTAAGGAGGTGTTTAAAAAGTTCAAACCGCAAAAGCAAATAATTTTAAAACAATTTGCAACTTAGAAGCCAGGTATCGTTGTCAGGCATTAAAGTGGGCAGGTCTGTAATTTGACAAAGGTGAGGAAAACTTGTAGTGGATTGAATTAGGATACATATAATTACAGGGGAGTTATTCTTACCTAATAGATGAAGTGCTGTGTAGTTTCTGCCTTAGGAAGCGACTGTGGGAGGGCAGCGAGAGGCAGGTAGATTAGAGGACGGGCCAGAAGCAGAGCTTGATGTGGAGAACTCTCCAGTGATAATCAACATTACCATGTCACGTTATGTAATGCTGCTGCTTGAATTTAAAAAAAAAGAAGGAAATAACACACCGTTTCTTGCATGTTATGCTCAAAAAATGCCTGAATAATTAAGAGAGTTGGGACAACCTTTTTCTACCTTGTGCTGGCGCAAAGTCTGATTTTCCCCCGTCAAAATAGCAAAATGGATTTGGACATGCCCATAAATCTTTGGTGTTGCTTTGTGCTTTACACTTTGCATTCGATCGTCAAAAGAGAGCCCACAATGTGTATTTATTAAAGTGGGTGGGACCATGTTTCGTTTCCTGGCCCCTGATTGGTCGATTGCAACCGTCCAGCTGCCAATCCACAATCCCAGATTGTGTCTTTGTGTAATCGGAACAACAAAGAAACCCTTCGTTATCCAACGGGTCCCGTCCTGAGGACCAGGATGATCCTGTGCTAAAATCAGGTCTGGCTGCCTTCAGCATCTATTCCAGACTCTGCTGGTGTGTAATGGCTAATCCACGTGCGTCTCCCAGCTGGATCGTCGCTCTCCCGCTCCGCGGGCCGCGGCCAGGGTATGCGCCGGAGGCCCCGGCACCTGTTGGGTTCGTCAGCTCCTCTGTCAGCCACGTAGACACATCATTCTTCAAACGGAAAGACACACTGAAAGAAAACCATGTTTGTTTTTAAACCGGTGGGTCCCAGCGGGAACCCAGCATCCGCCAACAAAGCCTCTCCGCTTTGCGCATTACAGCAGATCCCTCACGCTCATTTCAGCATGATCAACAGTTCTTATAATATCTTGAATGATTGTGTTTACTAAATTTATAGATGATCTGAGGCCAGTGGCGCCCCCCGGGCCGGGGGGGGGGGGGGGGGGGGGGGGGGGGGGGGGGGGGGGGGGGGGGGGGGGGGGCGGGGGGGGGGGGGGGGGGGGG
>JAODKC010000002.1:26124353-26140148 GCA_026777985.1 Mormyrops attenuatus
GGTAGCTTTTGTGTAGTGAAGCTTAATTTATTGTTGAGTAACTGATAGCTTAGCTCACTACACTTTACAAGTAGCTTACCCAACACTGCCAAAATTATGTGGACACCAGCTTGTCCAACATCTCATTGCAAAACCAAGGATACTAATATGAAGACGGTCCACATAAAGTTGTTTTTATAATAGCCTCTGCTTTTCTGAGAGGTCTCTCCATTAGCTGTTGAATTGCTGTTGGATGATCTGGGGTGGTTTTCCCAAAGCCTTCTTAACGCTATGTCATTCGTAAGTTCTGTCTTCTTAGAGGTCACACTGAAGGTGGGAAAAGTTTTTAAATGATTTATCGTGGTCTCGTTCTTTTGCATCACAAAAACCTGGCATTTTAACAGGGGTGTGGACACTCTTTATATCCGTTGTATGTTAAGTGCAATGAAGTACAAGTGCATGCATTCAAGGGAATAGATAAATATAGTAATATATAGATAAATATAGTAAAGCTAAGTGTTACATATAACCTCTACTAGTGCACATATATAAAAAAGATAATGTAGAGCAGCTTGTGCTATTATTATGTTTTAAAAGAGGATTGAGCAACAGAAACTAAGGTTTCACTGCCATTAAAATCAGAAGGTGGCTGATAAGAGCCCCTGCGATGGGGGGGAGACTGGGAGTGAGCAAGGCCTGTGACTGACCTGAGACATATTATACAACAGTAGATAAGGATATTCATAAAAAAAACAAGTGCAGCTGAAGAACTATGAAAGTCGATCCTGACTCTTGGCACATAAAGGAAAATTACAAAACGCAAGAAAGGGCAGCCGCCAATAATGGACAATCGCTGGAAGAGACAGAGGGAGATCCCTGGGCGCCACTCTCACATCATCTGTCATTAATTAAACATGAGAAAATTCAGTGAGATTAACTCAACTGTGTTATATTCTCAGAAGACAAATTGAATAAATCAACTGAAAAAGAATGTTTCCTTTTCAAAATACTCATTCTAGTTGTGTGAAATCACTGCCTCTGAGTTCATTCAAAGATGCATAAAAATGAACACTGACAAAACATTCATTTAATATGCATGTACATCAATGTAGAACTTATATGTTTGACAAAACATTAATATGCTTTTTACATTAATAAAGGACATATATGACTAATGACACATTCATTTAATATGAAATGTACATGAATGTAGGATTTATGTGTTTAACAGTATCGTCATTTGATATATATTTTGTATGAATAAAGGACATATATGTCTAAAACAACATTAAGTTAATATGCATTGCATATTTATTTTGAGTGTCATGTAAAGAGCTTATATGATTTGGATAAAACACATAAGAGTCATATGTTGTTTTTAATTCTGTTCCATATGGGATATCTGGTACCGTACCACCCCTTGGCCTGACTTGACCCCCCAGTGACAGCTGAGGAGGGGGTTGCTTCGGAGGTGGAAGGTACACTGGGGACCACAGGGACTGTGACTCATTCAAAGTGACCAAAGCTTCATGTTGTGCAATTAATTTGGGTTTTACCCGTTTTTTTTGCCCAGAGGTACATTATGCAAGTGTGTCGTGGATGCAGGACTGGTTAATCCAGGGCTGTGACATCCTGCTCAAACACCGTTTAATCAGCTAATTACCAGGTTTAGTAGGTTTAGCTGAACATTGAAATCTGCAAGTTTGGATTCTAGCCCTCCAGGACTTGAAATGGGGAAGTAGGGAAGCCAGGTGTAAGCAGTTGACTTTGTGGTGTGTAGCTTAAAGGCCAATTCATACTATACTTTTCCGTGTCTGCACACAGGGGCCTATAGTGCACTACCCCAGCTCCCCAAAAAAACATCTGAAGGCCATAATGACTATGATGTTATATTAAAATGTTAATGTTGAAAAATTTGGGATGCATTAGGCTACCTGCTTCAGCCCCATATATGCCCATTGAAAATGAACGCATTTTAGTACAATGCAAATATTAAAGAACCACATATGTGTACTACTGAGCATTAACATGTATTTCATGGTGTGGAAGATATGGTAAATGGATTGCATTTATATAGTGCATTTTTTGCTACTCTTCTGAGTACTCAAAGTACTTCACAGTTATGCCTCACATTCACCCATCCACACACCGGTGGCAAAGGCTGCCATGCAAGGCGCCACGCTGCACACCAGGAGCAATTTGGGGTTCAGTGTCTTGCTCAAAGACACTTTGATGGGGTCAGGAGGAATCAGGGGTCAAACCTGCAACTCTCCGGTTGCCAGATGATAATACTACCTCCTGCGCCACCATCTTCCCCCAATGATGGGGAATATGATGACTAGTTACCTATAAGTATTGTAATGGTGCAAAAAGTCAAACTTTAGAGGCATGTTATCAATAACCTTTATTGGAATGTAAATGTACATCCAAGCTTAGCTGCAGGAATTTGCAACGGATGTAAGATAACAAAAATGGACAAGAAAATTAGTGTACCCAGGGCAGGCTTGTATGGTAGTCTATATACAGTAGACATTAGAGCTCTCAAAATGAACGATTAATCCAAGTGGTTAATCAAAAAATAAAAATAAAGAATAACTCAATCCTGATTGATACTTTCCTGCTATGCTCAATTCTATAGCTAATGGCAACAATGTCAAATTTAACTAGAAGAGGTAACAAACACTTTCTACATCAGGATCTACATCAGCCAAGCACAGAACATGCAACAAAGAGTTACCAATAGGCTTTGTTCAGCCGCAAAAGCATCTGGTTCTCAAAGCTCTTTGAGCCAGTGTATGCCCTTCTTGGCCTGAAGATCAGCCCTGCAACACTGAACAGTCTTTCACAGGCTGCTGAGGCAGGGAGTGCCGTATTAAGCTTAAGTGATAGCTGGCACACAGCTGGGAAGGACTTCAGTACCGCTACTGTGTCTCCTGGGCACCCCAGGTAGGCATCCAACTGCTGGGTCGTTTCAAGAGGGCCGGTCTTCTTCAAGGAGGAAAAGAAGTCCTCTTCCTCATTGATGTGATTCTCGGCACGACAGTCCAAGTGGCTTCTGATATAGTCATGGCCTGTGGAATAAAAAACAAAAGTCATGACAATTTAGATTACACGACAATATTGTAATTGTGTATTGGATAGAATTGTGTTTGTGTGTGTGTGTGTGTCATTAAATGTCATTTCAAACTCATTTCACTGTCTCCATAGAAATTACACGTATTAAGGGGAAGTTAAGAAGTGAGACACTTACCAGGTTTGAGAATATTTTCATCACTTGTCCAGCAGGTCTTAAATTTAGGAACTAGAATGGCTGCTATTAGCTCTGGATCTGCAAGGATCTGCAAGCATCTCTCCGAAGCATTTTTCAAGGCCTGAAAGAAGTGCAGCAATCAAAGGCTCACAGAACTTGGAGGCGACGTGAAGTTGCTGAAGCTTGGTCCTGACTCCTTAGTAGAGTTATGGTGGGGACCAAGCATCCCATCTGCACACTGGTTTCTCCCTGAAGAACATCAAGTGCCTTTGCAACTGGGCTCACTGTCTTCGCATATTCTGCAAGAAATGCAAGTTCCACTGGAGTAAACCTGTACAAATAAGAAAAGAAAAACACAACATGGAACATTTAGAGATTTCCCGTGAGAACAAATGGTAGCTCAGCCACTTATCTGGCCACTGTTGATTGAATTATCTTCCTTATCACCCTTGTGGTGCCGAGTGGAACCCTCATCCTCTCCCTGACTTCCCCCATGATCAAGAATTGCTAACACTGTCTGTATCGGTCTCTGTCAGTCACGTGTCTGCACTGGCCATTTTGAGTGTCTGCACTGGCCATTACATCGCAGATGTAAACACATTTGGTCAACAAACTTAATATTTCATATTCAGTGTTTTTTTCTCCACAAAAATGTAATGTTTTATGTGATCAGCAATTTTCATTACCACACACTTTAGGTGTTTAAGAAAGGAAAAGAGTGAAGAACACCACAAAAATGTCATTGGACATAACTTTATTGGTCATATTTAAAATAAAATATAAGTGGCAAGCAGAATACAGGCTCGGTATACAATGAGTTTATACAGATCCTTCCAGACATCATGTGAAAAGTTAGAAACCGTTCTTGCAAATGTTTATAAGCTTAAACTATAGTCGGGCATTGGTTTGTCAGGGAACAGCACACAGTGACAAGCTTACCCAGCATTGTGGTTTATAATCCATGCACGCAAATATACACATACATGCACTGATAAACATGTCATTACAGTTCTGCTGTTTACTTTTGTCTTTAAAAATCATTCACTCTGTAACGCTAATTTAACACAAACAGATTAACCAGTTTCTGCTGCCCTCCCTAGTGAGGCTAGCTTGCTAGCGTAGGTTAACCAATGTGAAAATATCACCTTTAGAAGACAAAAAAATGCATATTCAGTAATACTACTTAAACAAAAAACATCTTACTTACCTTTATGAAAATGCCGAGAGCAAACACGCATGAAAAGAGATACCGTGTTGAAAGTGATCTCCGTCCGTCTCACCGCTGCGGCCCAGGCCACCCGACGCCTCTTCATTACCTCCTCTACCTGCTGTCCTGCAGTGGGAAACCGAAAAAATCTCATGTTGTGGTCCATCTTTCTGCCATATCTACCATGTATGGCAGCCTTTCACACAGCACAAGTGTCCCATCTTACCAAAGATAATGCCGCACGCAAATGCTGGCACTTGAGTTGTATACACCCACAATGGCGATTCGACCCACAATACACTGCGGCTATAGCGAGTGTGACGTCAGCTGTCAAAGACAGATTCAAACATTGGGACATCTTTACTACTTTTCCTTACAGTATAAAGCAGAAAACAAAGGATATGGAATCATGTTTACGACACGTAACCCGTGGTTAAAGTGTGTCATTCACACCTGCTACTTTTTTTTAAGTTAGTGGTAGCTGAGGACACAAAGCTCTCCTGTAAACGGCTGAACTTTACAGAGCCGTTTATTGTTGTAGGAGATTTCAACCATGCAAGTATGAAGTCAGTTCTCTCTAAATACCATCAGTAGGTGAACTTTGCAACGAGGAAGGGAACATGCTGAACTATGTTTACACAAACGTCACTGGTGCGTACTGTGCTGAACTCCGCCCCCACCTCTGCTACTCAGACTATGTTCCCAGCATACAGACCGCTTGTCAGACATGTCGGGCCCGTTCTGAAGCAGACAGAAACATGGCCCCCAGGAGCCATTTCTGCACTTCAGGACTGTTTTGAGCACATTGACTGGGACACGATTAGGGAAGCTGCAACCTACAGCGGCTCTACCAACCTGAAGGAGTACATGGCGTCAGTGACCAGCTACATCAGTAAGTGCATTAACAACGTTATCGTCCATTGTCACACGTCCTAACCAGAAACCATGGATGACTGTAGAGGTGTGCTCACTGCTGAGAACCTGACACACAGCCTTCAGGTCAGATAAGGCTGCCCTGAGAACAGCAAGGGACAACCTGTCCCAGGCCATCGGAGTGGCAAAGTGTGCACATGCTCAAAGAATCCACAGCCACTTCCAAGACGCTGGGGATGTACAATGCCTGTGGCAGGGCATCCAGACCATTTCCAACCACAGGAAATCTCCACCTGCCTGTGACGGTGATGACTCCCTTCCAGATATGCTGGATCACTTCTACACACGATTTGAAGCACAGAATGACAAAGCAGCGAGGAAGACCACACTGCCCCCGAATGACCAGGTGCTCTGCCTGGCCATGACTGATGTGAGGAGAACTCTGCTCAGAGTCAACCCACAGAAGGTCGCCGGAGCAGACAACATTCCTGGTTGTGTGCTCAGGAGATGTGCAGACCAACTGGCAGATGTCCTCACAGACAACTTCAATATGTTTCTGAGCACCACTGTCGTTCCAACGTGCTTCAAAGTCACCACTGTGACAAAGACGTCTTCAGTGTCCTGCCTCAGTGACAACTGTCTTTTCACACACAACAAATGCAACTCTCCATCCGCATGTAAAGCATCCAGAAATCCTCCCAAGAGCCAGTCATGTGTCAGGGCTGCTAATCAAGCACTATCACGATCAAGAGCAGCACCAGGGTCGAGGAATGACTATTAATGAACTGCGGTCTAATGGTGAATGGATCTTAGGTTGCAGCAAGGCAGTTTCCTCCCATATCTACAAGTGCACAAGGTGTAGGAAATTAAGAAGATGCACTGAAGAGCAAAGGATGGCTGACCTCCCAGAAGAGCGCTTAGAAACATCCCTTCCTTTTACATTCTGCGGAATGGACTGCTTTGGCCCATTCTATGTCAAAGATGCTAGAAGAGAGCTTAAGCATTATGGGCTGTTACTGACCTGTATGTGTTCCAGAGCGGTGCATATTGAAATGCTTGACGACCTAACCACCGATGCCTTCATTAATGCCCTGCATTCATTCATTGCTATACGTGGAGCTGTCCGCCAAATTAGATGTGATCGAGGCACAAATTTTGTTGGTGCAAGACGGGAGTTCCTTGAGGTATTGAAGAACATGAGTTCGGAACAATTAAAGGAGCACGGATGTGAGCTCATGATGAATCCTCCATCTGCAAGTCATGTGGGTGGCGTGTGGGAAAGACAAATTCGCACAATAAGAAGTGTCTTGACCTCTATTCTTGAGCAGTCAGCAAGAAGACTAGTTAGCACATCTTTTCGAACCTTTCTCTATGAAGTCATGGCCATTGTGAATAGTAGGCCTCTAACTACGGAACATCTCAATGACCCATTGGGACCAGAGCCTTTGACACCAAATCATATTTTGATTATGAAGTCCGCGATTGTAGCTCCACCCCCTGGAAGGTTCATTAAGGAAGATCTCTATCTTCATAAGAGATGGCGGAGAGTACAATTCTTGGCTAATAATTTTTGGGTAAGGTGGAAAAGATGATCACATCACGGAGAACCTCACTTGGACCCTCAACACCAGCTCCACTACCAAGAAAGCCCAGCAGTGTGGTTTTTCCTGTATTTCCGGCTACACTGAGGAGAACACGCCTCCGCCCCCAGTCCACACCGGTTCTACAGAGGGACTACAGAGAGTACCCCGTGTAGCTGCATCACAGCTTGGTACGGGAATTCCTTCGCCTTGGACCGCAAGACCCTACAGAGGATAGTGAGGACAGCAGAGAAGGTCATCGGGGCATCTCTCCCCTCTGTCGCAGACATTTACACATCACGTTGCATCCACAAACCCACCAGCATTGTGGACGACTCCACACACCCCTTCCACATCCTCCTCTCCCTCCTTCCATCTGGAAGTTTCTGTAATCAACTAATAATAAACTTCAAACTAGTACAGTTATTGCTTAGTCGACTGCACTGTATATTGTCTTGTCCTGTAATATTGTTTTGTTGCTCTCTCGCTATCTCTTTGCTCTCCTTGCACTCTGTATATGTCTGAAATGACAATAAACCTTCTTGACTTGACTTGCAAAACTCATTTGTGGGTTGAAAAAAAGGCATCATGTCATGGGGTTTGTCACGTATGCAGTACACTGCCTTTTCCTGTAGGCGGTCTCATATTTCCTGTTTAGGATTCCCACAAACAATATTGGTTTTGGTAAACAACTGGGGCAGCTGTAAGGGAGGGATGGCTTGCTCAGCTAATGAAATTAAATTAAAAGAATTCACACGAAATGACATCAAATTAAACAATGCTTTATTTGCCATTTGTATGAGTATGAGTACAGGCACATTGGAACTTATTTTAGTTTCATATGTCACACCTTGCTTTCCTTTGTGACATACAAACACATATACGTAAGAGTGAAGCTGGGGTTCAGAGTCCAGGGACAGATGTGCAGGGGAGGAAGTGAAACAGTCTGTAGAAGTCAGTAGAAAACAAATAACAGAAGAGACTTCCGGTTTAATATGAAAAAGTGAACTGAACCAGACAGGTGTTTGTATGTGTGGGGGCACACTCAGCCAAGCTGTTTGTATGACATACATGTGCCCAATAGAGCTTTAAGTTTGTGCAAATTTTTAAGACAGACATGAAGTTTATTATCTAATTATCTCAGTCTTGCGTTAAAGTGTTTTACTTCTTCTTTAAACAGGAACATGGACGTCTGAAATTAAATCACAGCTGAATACAAAGTATTCAATTGCATATTTTCACACATGACCAGGCAACACCACGACTGGCATCATGTCACAGGAACTTCCTTACTTAACTTGTTAGTTCCATATTTAAGAGCTTCCCAGTCTTCCCAGTCCCCTGTCCCGTCATTGACATTGTGTACTCCGTAGCACTTGCCCTAGCCAAAATCAAAGCCAAAATCATAATCCTACATTATCATTTTATTTTTATTCATTTCATGTAATTAATTTCATTTCTATTTCCGTCTCACGCAAACTACATATAAACAACACTGTTGTTCACACTACATACGTACTGTACATAACTTTATGTAACATGTAGCTGTAACTGCATACTACTGTAATCTATAATGCTGTTACAACAGCCGGCAAAAGCAATATATATTTTTTTCCCCTATAAAGGCGTTCATCCAGAAAGAAATAAGCCGATCTCTGCTATGGTGTGGCTACATGGCGGGAGATGCGGAGCTTCACTATATTGCCAAAAGTACTGGGACACCTGCCTTTACTCACACATGAACTTTAATGACATCCCATTCTTAATACATAGGCTTTAATACGAAATTGACCCACCCTTTGCAGCTATAACAGCTTCAACTCTTCTGGGAAGGCTGTCCACAAGGTTTAGGAGTGTGTTTATGGGAATTTTTGACCATTCTTCCAGGAGAGCATTTGTGAGGTCAGGCACTGATGTTGGATGAGAAGGCCTGGCTCGCAGTCTCCGCTCTAATTCATCCCAAAGGTGTTCTGTCGGGTTGAGGTCAGGGCTCTGTGCAGGCCAGTATGCACTGTTCTTGAGCTAATCTGACGGCCGCAAGCACACTGCGTTGTCCATGCTATGTGATTTTACATGGCCTACCACTTTGTGGCTGAGTTGCTGTTGTTCCCAATTGCTTCCACTTTGTAATAATACCGCTAACAGTTGTGAGATGTAACGGGAGATGAGAAAAGTAGTGCCAGTTGCTACAGTAGGTAACAGACATAAAAGTTGATAATCTATGTTGGATTGAGACTTTGGGATTTCCTAACCTGAGATAAGAAGATAGAAGTAAGATAAAATAGGATAACTAAAATGATTTAGGATTTGCTTCTGTAATACCAAATTGGGGAAAATCCAATTGTATACTCTTGCTGTCTTAAAACTTAAGATTGGAAGTTTCTGTAATACAGCCCCTGAAGAACATACAGTGCGGATAATGATGGGAGCGCTTTGGAAAATAAGCCTGTTGAGAAGTAGAGGAGCCTAAAACACTGCTGCAACAGGAGCTGCGCACAGGTATGCTGCTGCTCAAAAATCCACAAGGATTGAAATCACCTGGAAATCATTACTATGGATAATTTTTCAGAGAGCACAGACAGGGGTGTAGTCAGAGATGAGGGGGGGCTGAGTCTTCACTAGGGCAACTGATGGCAAACCATTCATGACTTAAGCCAAAAAATACATATTTATAGGCCTAACAATGTGCCAGAGCACAGATCAACAATTTCACATAATGTAAAGTTGTATCAATGAGGGTCATTCAAAACAAAATGTCCTAGTGTAGAGATCAGTGTCTCAACTAAAGCCACGAAAACTAATTTCTTTGCCTTCGTCTACCACCAGTTGCTGTTGTCATGTCTTACCCTCTGCCTGATCCTCTTGTTTCCTCCCTGGCAGGGCTTGTTGCTCGTTTAGCCTTACCTCTTGTTCCTGCCCTCATGTTAATCACTCCCAGCTGCCTCCTGTTTGCTTCCTCGTTGGTCTTATATTTAAGTGCCTCCCAGTCTAGTCTTCCCCAGGTCTGTCATTAACTTTGTTGAGTTGTGTGCTTCTCTCCTACCTTCCTGGTCTTCCCTGTGTTGAACCCATTGTGGTCCTGTGTATATTCTGTAAATTTGTTCATGCTTCAATAAACTGCCTTTGCTTAGAACCTCACCTGCTCCTGCTTCTTCAGGTCCTGCATGCATGACTGCTGTACTGCTGTGCAGTTGATAAATAAACTTTGGCTTGAAGCCAATATTGTCACAATTACTGTGTCTTCGGTTTCAATCCCTCTTGTAACTCAGTCACAGGATTCATTGTCTTGATATTTTTCCAAATATCAAATGATTGTGCAATTGTTGGGGTTGGGGGGGGTGTTGGAGACGCATATAGCACAAGGCTGGGTCACACCCTGGATGAGAGGACCATACACTATATGCATTCCAGAGACACTAATCAAATACATAAGAACATAAAATTACAAATGAGAGGAGGCCTTTCGGCCCATCAAGCTTGGAGGGAATTTAATAATTTAAATTTGGCAGGATCTTGTTAAGTACAGATTTGAAGGAATCTTGGGTTTTAGCTTGCACTACTCCTTCAGGCAGACTATTCCATACTATAATTACACGCTGTGAGAAGTAGTCCAAGCAGATCCAAACTAAAGTGCTCCCCCATTAATCACTGGAATGTGGGAGGAAACTGGGATAGAAAAGGTACAGTGTAGCTCGCTGTGATAGGAGGCCTAGACATAGACCAATGGATAAAGGTGATTGTTTTCCCCTGTCCTGATCCAGAAACCGCTGTTTCCCCTGTCCCCAAATAAATCACTTTCTCTTTCTTACTGTAGCTCAGCTCAGTGTCAGTCCCCACTAATTACAGTGCCACAAACAGTTATGGGGGAGGGCCGGTATAAAACCAGGTGGGCCAGTCCCATAGAAATTCAGTTGGTGACAAAATCACACTACAGTCACATAAAATCACACTACGTGCTTTTTATCAGGTTCTAAATGAACCGTGGCATTCCTGAAGCCATGTGGGCAAAGATAAAGAAAAATGCATTTGCCTCTCACCAGCACATTTCCTCTGCTTGATTCAACCACGCATACCTGTGAGACAGAATCGCACCTGTGAGGCACAATTGTAAAAATCAGTGGGTTTGAGTTCCTTCTGGGTGTGAATTCCATTCCTTTGACACCAAATCATATTTTGACTATGAAAAGATGGTCACATCACGGAGAACCTCACTTGGACCCTGAACAGGGCAGGTCCCCACGTCACTGTGTTTTATGTGCGCAGGGAGTTCAGTCACGTGTCACTGTGAGAAACTCAACACACAGTAACTTGGAGCAAAGGAAGCAGGCGCTGCAGTTTGCTGGCGGGAATGCGGCGTATCGAAACCACGCCGGGTTTCCTGGAAATGCTACGGGGGGGGGGGCTAATGATTCACAGAACTCAAAGATCATTGATGGGCTTTATTGTTAAAAGCTGCACAAAAGAAGAAAAAAAAGACAAAAACAGTGCCGGTGGTAAAAACTGCAAAAGCAGAATATACATGGCAGGGACCTGTGTGTGTGTGTGTGTGTGAGCGGGTATACCTATCCTTATGGGGACACAATGTCTAAAAACTAAAAAAAAAAAACTAAAAATGCAAAAACTCTAGTATTTTGCTTGGCTACTTATGGTTATGGTTAGGACAGGGTGGGGGTTAAGGTTGTCATAGTTAGCGTTTTTCCCACAGAAGTGAATGAGTGGGCCCCATAAGGATAGGTATACCCTACTGTGTGTGTGTGTGTGTGTGTGTGTCTCATGGTATCAATGCTCCCTGATGGGCAACAGAGAGACAGACAATGATGAATGTAGCTGGGATAAATATCGGAGGACAAAACAGCTTGACCATCGCATGTTTTCAAGGGGCAATGGAATAGAAAATATGGCTAGGAGCAACTGCTTAGGAGCGTACTGTTCAGTCTGCCCATGTAATGTAAAAAAGAAATATAAAATATCCAGATGAAAATGAGGAATCTACACTTCTAAGGTTAAGATATTATTTTAATAAAAAGCTGATTAATATATGAGTGAAACACTTTTGCAACATGGGTTGTTATGGATTTCTGTTCCCTTAAAAAGCGTCACTTGTGTGGGAACAGGGCAATATGGGTCCTGCCCTCTATGACACGACCTGCTGGGTGATGATAGTGGTGGTGCCTCCCCTTTGCGCCTGTCTCTTCACCTCCCGAGACATCTGGCACCAGGTGCAGGGATAGCAGAAGCAGAGCATGCAGCAGTCATCGCAGAATGAGCCCTGAGGGGAAGAAGAAGCACCATTAGATCCACCAGGCCACCTTCAAAGGCAGCAAACCCTTTACCTAACCCGAGTAACTGGTCCGTCCAATCAGCTACAGGAAGCTGGAAGAAAATCAGGTTAACTGCTGGGCTAGCCGATGTTTAAAATGTGAACATAGACCTTGATAGATCAGCAGCCAGTCTAGAGTGACCTCCTTCATCTTGATAAGAAGCCTCACTACAGGTGCCCCCCCTCACCCCCGGCAACAAGCTTCACCGCCAGCCCCCACCTTCCGACAAGCTTCAGTGCCAACGCCTCCCCCCTTTCCGACAAGCCTCGCTGCTAACGCCCCCGCACCCACAGCACGTACTGTTCAATATAAAGTGAAATTGGATCGTTGTGCTTTTTATTGGGTGGTGTGTAGGTGGGGGACATTTTTTCCAAACCTTGCATTCCTGTTTTTTTTTTAAGTTCTAGTAGAGAACATGATAAAAACAAGGATATGTTCATGCTTGCAAAAAAGAGCCGTTACAGGAAACTCCACCATCCTGTTCTGCAGCTAAAATAATGTCAGTCTTCCTGCAAAACCATCATCTTCTTATCCTAGAATTGTGAAATGACTTCCGTTTTTTCCGTTTTTTTTTCTGTGTGAAATTGTTAAAAAAGCAACGAAATCAGCAGCTTTCAGGCTCGCTTGTGTTATAGCCCTCTCTTACTCCCCATGAGTAAATCTGGATACATTTAGTTCCTGTAAACCATTGGCTTTGTGAAAACTGTCATGCCTGCTGGGTTTTAGGTATGAATTACCCCCCCCCCCCACCCCGTGTGGGAGAAGTTCTTTTTCCCACCGACCAAAATTAATGGTTAAGCAAACTGGCATCTCTAAATTGCCCACAGTTTGTAATTGTGTGCATATGTGGTGGCCCTGCAATGGTCTGGCATCCTGTTCCAGCTGTCTTCTGCTCTGTGCTTCCTAGGCTCGACCTGGAGGGAGGTCTACCTCGCCTGACTCCACTGGAGGGCTCAAGGCTTCACCCAAGGTCCCACTCACCCTGGATGTCACCTATTTGCCTCCCTACCATCTGGCAAACCCTACAGCGCCATACAGATACCAACTTCGAGGCTGAAGAGCCGCTTCTGCTGAAGGGCTGAGGCCAAACTCCAATACTGTTAATGCTGCTACCTTGGACTGTTATTTACAGACTCGCCATTTTATATCTATACAATGCCACCTTACTTATTACCAAAGATCCCAGGCTTTTGTTAATTATTCATTGTTATTTATGGTTTATTTTTTTCCGTAAATGTCCTTTGACGTCTTTGTTGTTGTTTACTGACGCTGCTATTAGGAGGAACTAAATAGTATTTCATTGTATGTACACTGTGCAATGACAATAAAGAATTCTAAGGGTAGTCCCCAGGCTGTCCCCGACCCTGTACTGGATAAGTGGGTATGGGAGATGGATGGATATTTTAGTACCTACACCCACTTTCTGAAGAAACTAGAGACAACTCTGTCCATCTGCAGGGAATTATTCCTTCTACCCAACCCCTCACCCTTACCTGGATGCCATAGCGTTCCCTCATTGACTGGCGGAGAACGCAGGACACCACCATGCAGAATGGGTCCAGTACAGGGAGGAGACAGCACCAGCCGTACTGAGAAGCTGTTTGGCACTGCATGCAAGGAAAGCACCAAGTTCCACAGCAACCTGTGAAAGAAAAAAAATGTGTGGTAAACAACAAGTGTGATAAACACAGATGGTAGTACGCTGGTCTCCCCGTGCAGACATGTTTAAAACTATAATCATGTAAACATGCTAACCCACATTTGGAATTAAAAACACATAAAATATGTAACTCTGACATCCTCAGATTTTACACGAGAAGATTTCAGCTTTTGCCCAAAGGTGGTACTCTGTCTGTTGAGGGGCTACGCCTTTTTGCATGTTAGTGATCAGTAATGAACTATATCATTGTGGCATTAGACTAAGAGCTGAATGTTTCGGGCACTCGAGTGAAGAGAGGTGCAGAGCTATCAACCCATTATCCCTTGATGGAGAGCTGGATTGGGCAGGGAGGGGGCCACGTGGATTAAGATCCATCCATCCATTTCCTGAAACCACTCAATCCCAACTGGGAGTCACTGGAGCCTATCCTGGGAACAATTGGCACAGGCAGGAACAAACCCTGGGCAGTCACCAACACGCCACAGGGTGCACACACTCACAGGGCCAATTTAGACTCACCAATCATCCAATCCTGCACACTTTTGGACCGTAGGAAGAAACCAGAACCCCCGGCGAAAACTGGGTGAGCGTTCGAACTGCACAGAGAAAGGACCCAAGACCGACCCCAGAACCGTCTTGCTGTGAGGTGGCAGTGCTAACCACTGCGCCACTGTACCACCAGATGATCAATATAAGAAGAGAATATCTGGCTGAAGCTTCTGTGCAAGATGAATTCAAGTCACACTTCCCGAAATGCAGAATGAGGTCAGGGCCATTGAGTCTGAATGAGCCATGTTCAAATCCTCAGTTGCTGTAGTGGCTGCAAAGAGCTTTCACCCAGAATGTAGCTGGTGACCATCATGGCAGTGACCCTAGGTCCTGCTGGTGGGCACCTGTGGAGAGGAAAGCTGCCAAACTGAAGGAGGAGGCCTTAAAGACAACACTGGCTCAGTGCTCTCCTGAGACAGCTGAAAAGTACTGTGTGGCTAGAAGCAGCTCTGTGGATACTGGTGACCACTGAACCACTTTGAGGAACTTCCCAGGGATTTCTCTTCTCACAAGATTGTAGTGTCCAAAATAGTTTATTACTGTAGCAGATGTTGCTATATGTTGAGTCAGTGGTTTCACTGATGGAAAGGCTGCAGGGGTAGATGAAATCCATCCAGAGATGCTGAAAGCGCTGGATGTTGTTCAGGTGACATAGCTGACCCACGTCTTTGTGGTTTCATGGAAGGAGAGCGAAGTACCTCAAGACTGACAAACAGGTGTACCTAGGACTCAGGTCAAGGAACAACGGACCACGTCTTTTCTGTTGGACAGCCGTGAATGGTTTGCGGGAACAAACACTCAACATGTGCTTCTTGGAGTTGAAGAAGACATGACGAGGTGGTAATATAGGAACATGGGGTAACAGGGCCACTTCTGCATGCTATTCAGTCCCTGTATGGGTGCAGTAAGAGCTGTATCTGCATACACAGCATAAAACAAAGCTGTTTAGAGTGGATGCTGGTCTCCATCAAGGGTGTGTCTTGCTGGCATTCCTGTGTGTGATTTTCAGCCTCATTCTTTTCATATCTGGAAGGGACTGGAAAGCACTTCCCTGATGGCCACAGATAATACAATGACACACAGTACAAGAGGAAAGACACAAGGGTAAGTTAAACTACAGGTAGCAGGATATACAAATGAGGCTGGGTCACCAGGTTTGTGGCTCTTGTGACAAATTAGGCTACTTCAGAAACAAATTAAAGAATAAAAATAAAAAACGAATCCTGCGATGGTGTTTTTAGGCAAGTTGATTAATAGACTGCAGTCTCAAGAAACGAAAAAAACACAACATGAAACGTGGTCAATACACTCTCAGAAAAAAGGGTACAAATTTGTACCTTTGCTTGTCACTGGGGCTGTACCCTCAAGGGTCTGCC
>JAODKC010000002.1:26140248-26153871 GCA_026777985.1 Mormyrops attenuatus
TTTTGTTTCAACCACGGTCAAATAGTACTCAAGTGGTTGGTTGAAACAAAATCCTGGTCTGGATTTTTACTTTCTGGACCTAAAATTGCCACCTCTGGGAATCAGGCAAACATGGAAAACTGGGGCAGAGGGGAAACCCTTAATAGCCAGTCATTCCCAATAATACCTCACAATAAAGTGAGCCGGCTGAACCGGGAATATAGGTGAAGCAATCAAGGGCCACTGGGAACAGGAGTGAGCACAACTGCCTCGGTTTGCTGAAGAAATAAAGGCCTGACAAGGAGGTGTGGCTGCAAAACAGGATCAGAGCCCATCCTTACAGCACTAGTAATGGTACTATGTATATTAATGTAAGCCACAGGAAGACAGCTTCAAGAAATCAATAAGAACACAAAGGGTGGGGGAGCGAACTTCTAACCGCGGATGTAAGAGGCAACAGCGGTACCTACTGAGCCACTGGAATTAATATCTATGATTCCACAAACCACCATTAGGGGTCAGTATAAATACATTTCATAATCTATTATCCAATCCCTGATTTACATTTTTTAGTAAATTCCTTCTCAAAATGCTGTAAATTCCTTGGCCAGTTCTGATGGCCAAGATCGTCAACACATCTTTTCACTTTCAAAAAGAAATAATAAGTCCGTGATTTACCAAGTGTTTGTTCCTGAACAAAATCTGCACCTTTTCTTAAAGAATAAAATTTAATATTTACCTCGAGCCACATTCCTTTTAAAAATATGTCCATAATACTGGGGGCAGCGTGTGGCTCCATGGGCTAAGCCTGTGTGCCTGTAATCAGAAGGTCACCGGTTCATTTTTTCTGTTGTTTAATAAATAAGACAACATGGGGACTCCACAACGAAACTTTGTAGTCAATAGTCTCATCCATAATATTAACAAGGGTTTTTGCAAGTGTGTTGTTGAAGCTGTTCCTTTTTCCAGAAATACTCTGAATAAAACCCAGATGCTTTATCACTGCCTGATTTTACATGAGGAAACATCATGTTTATGTTTCACTTGGCCAACACGCTTGCAGCCGACAGAACGAATTTGAATGAAAATATATGTTAAAGAGGCCTGTCATCTCGGGGGGACAACTGGGGAAGTTTTCCTGGGCCCGGACCCAGGGGGGTTAATGGGGGAGGGCATCGTAGGGGCCCGGCTGAAGTAATTTTGTCCCATGTGCGGGAATTATGTGTGGTGGGTTTGGGTATTAATGTCAATAATGTGACTCATACCAATGTGTTCAAAGTTATTAGTTTATGCTACAGACACATCAGAACCTACATGCTTTGAAACATAATGCAAAACTACAAATCTGTAGCACAATGCTAGATATACAAGGCTTATACTATTCGAAATTTGCATCCAATTGAAAGAGAAATGAGTGTAATTATAGTAATGCGTCACCACCAACTCTGCTAATCAGCTAGGTTTGCTAATGCTAACATTAGCGGTGCGCCTTTATGGTGCTTCCTCACTCAGACAAGACAAGACAAGACAATACTAGGTAAGATGGAGATGCCTGTGCACATCGCTATCTTTGTTCATAATTATTCAGTT
This sequence comes from Mormyrops attenuatus, assembly GCA_026777985.1. Classification (NCBI taxonomy): domain Eukaryota; kingdom Metazoa; phylum Chordata; class Actinopteri; order Osteoglossiformes; family Mormyridae; genus Mormyrops; species Mormyrops attenuatus. The sequence goes on from JAODKC010000002.1 coordinate 26,141,818, forward strand.
TATGTTGTTACGATGGAGTGAAAGAAGCAAATGGCAGAAGATTAATTACAGCACTGCTATCTAGCAGTCGGGGGGTTGAACATAGCACAAAATGAACCACTGTCTGCCATGAATCTTTGCATGCAAACTATTAATTAAAAATCCATACAGTGTCTTTGAGAATCTATACAGACAATGACAACACATAATATCGCGATAGCGGTATAGATATATCTCTTTATTTTAGGCAAATTAGCGATACACGAAATTTCCCATCAAGTGTGCTAAATATTCAATTTTAAATCAAACCACATGTGAAACATAATGATTCCTTGCCCTTCCTGTCCATCAAATTCCCTGTGAGTCACTAACTGAATGGGTCACTTTTCGTTTTTGAATTCTTGGATTCTGTGCAAAGTCACGACAAAGCACTCACCTTACTTACAACCAGGAAGGGATAGTTTTAGTCTCTTTTTAATAGAGCCATAATTTTAAGAAATGATAAAATCATATTGATATAAACTGAACTGTGTCGTTCTATACCTCGTTTTGATAATATATCGATATACATCCAAATCGGACCATAATTACTTACCTTTTTTATGCATATTAAATGTTTAGATGTAGAACAGATTGACATTTATGAAACTTAGATCATGCAGAAATATGCATAGAACATTTTTTCAAGCACATTAAACAGGCAAACTACACTTTGAAACCAATAGAGTACATGTTTCTTTGTTCTCTGTGTATGTGTCAATCAAACTGGAAGAAGCCTGGGAGTGGCGTTGAGAGTCTGCAGCTGTACATTTTCATCAGAGGTGGAGATTTCAGGTCCAGTCAGTACAAATCCAGACCAAGATTTCGTTTCAACCAACCAGTTGAGTACTCTGCGACTGTGGCTCTTTATACTCAACTGGTTGGTTGAAACAAAATCTTCTTCTGGATTTGTACTCTCTGGACCTGAAATCTTCACCTCTGATTATCACACCTCTGATGATGAAATATATGTCACGTCCCCTCACCTGCAACTAAATGCACACAGAAAAGTGAAGTATGAATTGGCTTTCAGTGTCACGCTAGATGTGTGAGTTGATAACCCTGTTACCTTGAAGATATACAGTGATTACAATAAGTGCAACACTACACTAAGCCGATTTCCTTGATCTCTAAATTCACAAGCAATCATTTGAAGACACAACGAATATTTACTATATGTTCCATTTTCTGAAACCGCTGAATCCTAACTGGGACTGAACCCAAGCCCTTCTTACTGCAAGGCAGCGGTGCTAACCATTGTGCCACCACACCACCCAAACTTAAGACTCACAAAAAAATATTCTCCTTCATGTACCCCCTTACACTACAGTCCTTCCATTTCACTTTAGTTGTTTTTTTGCCACAGCTAACTCCTGGAACAGTAACGACCTCTGCATGTATGACAAACCACAATATGCCACTGCCTGAGCATGCTTGTGAAGTTAACATCCCCTATTTAAAGTGACAAAAATCCTGCGAATAAGAAGCTAATAAGTAGCCAACATTAGCGTTGTCACGGCAAGTGTATTCTTGTGAGATTTTTGTAGACATTTTGTGGAAATTAGGTCAAAATAGAAATGCTACAGTATTTGATACAACAGCAAAGAAGTGTTATCATGGAGAAAAATATGAGAAATAACACAATCAATTACTATCCTGATATACGCGTGTATGCATCGGGCATATGTTTTATAATTATGGCTTTTTTAAAGGTCATAATAAGCTGGACTATAATGCGCGAGGAGCGACTCCAGAGGCACGCGCGCTTCGTCCTCATCTTTCACCTTTTATTTTCGGCGCTCGTCTATTTTGCGGTATGCTCTGCTTTCTACCTGCAGATCTACCTTCAGTTAGAAACCTCTGCCGCTGCCTGCAGGACCGTTATAACAATTCTTATCTCCAGCGCTTCCAACATCCTTCTCACCCCTACCGCCATGGCTCTGGACCGCTACTACGCTGTATGTTTCCCGCTTAAGTACAGTTCCACATGCTCGTGGCAGTGGCCGTGGTTCACCAGACTGTTGACTTGGGGTTTGGTGCTGATCATTCCCAAATTCTCTTCTTTAAGTTAGATGATGTCACATATGATCATGTCACGCCCACAGGGGCGGGGCAGCACAGCGGATAACAATCGCCTCCTTTTCCACTACAATACTTAAAGCACGAACACACAAACAGCAGTTGCGAAGTATTGTTGCCATGTTTCGGACCATTACTGAGCATTTCTTTGTCTTGTGTCTTCCCTGCCTTCCCCGCCTGCCTCGTCGTACCCTGCCGTCTCGCCTGCCTTGCCTTCCTGCCTGCCCTGCTTGCCTCGCCCGTTCCATTCCATCGTCTCCTCGTCCTGTCTCTCTCTGTAGGACTGATCTCCCCGGCTTCGAACCTATTGCGCCCGACCCAATGACCGTACCGGATATCCCCTTTGGCTTTGTTTGCTTTCGGCATTGTCAGCTCGCCGTCTATCTACTCCCAAACTTTGTGAACTTCTCGTTGCACAGCCTGGAGATGTATGAGCACTGGAGGAAAACGGAAATATGTCAAAAAAATGGAAAAAATAAAGTGCGCTGTGATAAGAGGCCTGGACATAGCCCGATGGATGAAGGTGATTGTTTTCCCCTGTCCTGATCCAGAAACTGCATTTGTTCCTATAGTTTTAATTACTAATTAAATAGTGGTAATTAGTAATTAAAGTAATTTACTTTAATTACCACCCCTGTCCCCAAATAAATCACTTTCTCTTTCCTCCTGTAGCTCAGCTCAGTGTCAGTCCCCACTAATAACAGTGCCACAAATAGTTATGGGGGAGGGCCGGTATAAAACCAGGTGGGCCAGTCCCAATAAAATTCAGTTGGTGACAAAATCACACTACAGTCACATAAAATCACACTACATGCTTTTTATCAGGTTCTAAATGAACCGTGGCATTAGTAAAGCCAAAGTGGACAAAGATAAATAAAAATGCATTTGCCTTTCACCAGCAAATTTCCTTTGCTTGATTCAACCATGCACACACATACCTGTGAGACAGAATCGCACCTGTGAGGCACAATTGTATGTCAAATGGGTGGGTTTGAGTTCCTTCTGGGTGTGAATTCCATCTGGGCCATCACATGAGGTCCCCAGGGCGGGTCCCCATGTCACTGTGTTTTATGTGTGGAGGGAGTTCAGTCACATGTCACACATAGGTTTGTCCTGTGTGCTCCAAGTTACTGTGTGTTGAGGTTCTAAGGAAGCAGGCGCTGCAGTTTGCTGCCTGGAATGCGGCGCATCGAAACCACGCCGGCTTTCCTGGAAATGCTATGGGGGGGGGCTAATGATTCACAGAACTCAAAGATCATTGATGGGCTTTATTGTTGCACAAAAAAAAAAAAACAGTTTTGGTGGTAAAAACTGTGAAAACAGAATATAAGTGGCAGGGACCGTAAAGGTTTGAGATCCCAGGTTGCATGTGTGTGTGTCGGTGGACTAATTGTACAACTTCATGATCTTTCTAAACATCTAAGTATAGATTTGATGTTATTTCTGCCTGTGTGTGTGTGTGTCATGGTTTCAGTTCTCCCTGAGTTGAGTAATGATGGGCAAGAGACAGAGAGTGATGAATGCAGCTGAAATACAGCCTGACCGTCACAAGTTTTTAATGGACAAAGGAACGGAAAATATTGCTAGGAACGACTGCTTAGGAGCGTACTGTTCAGTCTGCCCATGTAATGTAAAAAAGAAATGTAAAATATCCAGATGAAAATGAGGAATCTACACTTCTAAGGTTAAGATATTATTTTAATAAAAAGCTGATTAATATATGAGAGAAACACTTGTTTACATTTGCATGGGTTCCACTTTGGGTTTATAGATTTCTGCTCCCTTAAAAAGCGCCACTTGCCCTCTATGACACGACCTGCTGGGTGATGATAGTGGTGGTCCCTCCACTTTGACTATGTCTCTTCACCTCCCGAGACATCTGGCACCACGCGCAGGGATAGCAAAAGTAGAGCGTGCAGCAGTCGCTGCAGAATGAGCCCTGAGGGGAAGAAGAAGCACCATTAGATCCACCAGGCCACCTTCAAAGCCAGCAAACCCTTTACCTAACCCGAGTAACTGGTCCGTCCAATCAGCTACAGGAAACTGGAAGAAAATCAGGTTAACTGTTGGGTTAGTCAATATATATAAAAAGTGACCATAGACCTCATCTTGATAAGCAGTACCAGTGGAAGCCCATGAGGAGCCCTAATAGGGTTGGGAAGATAATCGGTGTTACCATTAAATATAATATTTTTTCCTTACAGATTTTTTTATCCAGCTATATCGATATAATCGGAAAATGTGTAAGAGTTTTCATTGTTAGTTACAGAGACGTCACGATTACTCGATTAAACTCGATGACTTGATTATTTAAAAGCATCGATAAAAAAAAATCCTAATCGATTACTCGGCAATACGGCGGAAGTAGGACGGCGCATGCAGAATTCGGATCTAAATAAAGAGTGAAAACATTACGTGCGTGCAGTGCCGCCCCTTGCCAAATTGGGGTCCCAAGCAGAATTTTTTTTAAAAATCCACTAACAATCTTCCTTTTCCTGTGCACTCTTTCCTAACAACTTTTATACAGCGTTCATAGCGGTAAATTGATCTTGACAGCTGTTGATTTTACGTCTAGCTTATAAATTGAAGAACAGTCATAGACTAGTAAGCACTTGTCGCTCTGGAAAAGAGCGTCTGCTAAATGCGGTAAATGTAAATGTAAAATGACTGTATCACAAAATGCGATTTTGGTTTACAACCTTGCGGTGTCAGATTACTCGTCTCTTTTTTTTTTCTCTCCTGCCTTGGGCTGACTTGGCGCTGTACGTGCGCCTCACGGCAGCGATGCGCATCCTTTGCGCATTTGCAGAGAATGCGTCCCCTTTGCGGAAAATGGGGCCCCCCATAGATCGTGGGGCCCTACGCACGGCGCGTGCTCTGCGTGTAGGGAGGGGCGGCACTGCGTGGGTGAATGAAAACGCAGTCGACAGTATTCCATAGCAGGAGTTTAATATCAGCACAGAACGACTGCAATGTAAATACTGGTACTTTAGGAGAAAATTAACTATATAGCCAAATAGAACCAAAAACCTGGCAAATAAGTTTGTGGTGCCTTGTACGTGTGTCAGCAGACCGAAATTCAAGCCAACAAATCACTTGTTTCTGCTCAATATCGAATCTCTATGAATACAAAATATTTCCACATAACGGAAAGCGAATGTCTTTTCGTGGCCAGTTCTTCTTCACCTTTCCCATCTTCACTTACTTTCGTTTAATTTCTCACAAACGCGCCACAAGAGCTATCAGTGAGTCTAACAGCAAGGACGTGAATGATTACACTCAGGGACGTGCACAGAGCTGGGCTAAGGTTGCCCGGGTTAATGCCCGCCTGCCCAATTTGACTCCAGCTGCCCCTACTAGAAAAAAATATTATGTATGTTTTGTCGCGAGCTTTCGCCGCGCTTAGAGGACAAAAGATGTGCAGGTCATCTTCGTCAATAAAATGCTTTTTAATTTGCCGCGCTGGGCGGAGCTCAGTCACATGCATTAGCAACTCAACAGCTTCACAACTTAGCGCAGCTCCCTGAACGGCCCGTTCCCCTGCACCCGAAACGCTTCATGTAATGAGAGAAATGCATATGGCAGTAACGTTAACGTTACAGACTCACTCTGAGACTAGTTACTTCACCATCAAGCTATTCACTTCCACTCAATAAAGTTATCGGCAAAGCGAGTGGACGTGGCTGGCTTCTGAAAGCTTTGGTTTTCCCAACTGTCATATAGTTCAGTGGGCTGAGTGTGTGGCTCACACTGAGTCCTACTGGTTGGGGTTTGAGGCTGGTTTTTGAGGCAGCCTCATCAGTTTATTTTTGTTTCTTGAATTTTCCATATTAATTTTCTTGCTCAAGGTAGTGCTTATGGTCTGTTCCTTTCTGGTTCTGTTTGATTATCCTTGTGTTTTATTCTTAGTGTTTAATTCCCAGTTACTGTTTCCTAGTTTTTGGTATTTGTACAGCTCTCTAGTTTCTATGCCCATTAGTTATTAGTTCCACCTGTTGCCTGTTTCCTTGTGGTGGGGTGTTTGTTGATTGGTTAATTGATTCTCTTACACCTGATCCTTTTTTGCCACATTTTTCTGTGTATTTAGTGCCTGCCCTGCTCTCTTCTCCAGTGAGTCATTGTATTAGGTTTCTGTGCTGATGATGCTCTGCTTGGTTTCCCTAGTCCTGCTACTTCGTTGTGTTTAGTTATGGATTCTGTAGTTTGTCAGTCAATTTTCTTTTCCTGTATTTCTTTTGACCCCTCGTGGTCCTGCTATTTTGAGTTCTTTGTTTAAATCAATACACCCTTGTTTGTCTCTGAGCCGCAAGTGGATTGTCACCTTTTTCTGCCTGCATCATGCCCGGGGTCTGTGACAGTAATTTAATTTGTACAGTACTATAATTTGTAAAATGTTTGAAACACCTGTACTGTATTTTGAAATTGTCAGTAAAATTAAAGTAAATAGTGATGCTGTTTGTTTTATTACCTTGTGTATTTTATTACATGAATATGTCAATTAGTTGGTAATCTGCCTGAGACATGAAGAAAAAAATGTTATAATAGGCATCCAATTATAGCGATCAATTTCCCCCAGACAGGCGTGATCACTATAAGCGGTTTCCACTGTATTTTGGTTATAAATAAAAAAGGTGAGACAGCTGAAACTAACATTGTCATCTGTGTAAAAAGGAAGTTATCAGGAAAAAGCAATTCAACAAATATGCTTACGCATGTGAGAACGGTTCACCCTGCAGAATATGCTAAACGGTCTCTACTAGCACAAAATCGTCATAGTAGGGATGACCCCTCTTCATCACAGTGTGACCCTGAATAGGATAAGCAGTTACTGAAAACGGATGGATGTGGTGGTCCTGCAATGGTCTGGCATCCTGTTCCAGCTGTCTTCTGCTCTGTGCTTCCTAGGCTCAACCTGGAGGGAGGTCTACCTCGCCTGACTCCACTGGAGGGCTCAAGGCTTCACCCAAGGTCCCACTCACCCTGGATGTCACCTACTTGCCTCCCTACCACCTGGCAAACCCTACAGCGCCATACAGATACCAACTTCGAGGCTGAAGAACCGCTTCTGCTGAAGGGCTGAGGCCAAACTCCAAGACTGTTAATGCTTCTACCTTGGACTGTTATTTACAGACTCGCCACTTTATATCTATACAATGCCACCTTACTTATTACCAAAGATCCCAGGCTTGTGTTAATTATTCATTGTTATTTATGGTTTATTTTTTTCCGTAAATGTCCTTTGACGTCTTTGTTGTTGTTTACTGACGCTGCTATTAGGAGGAACTAAATAGTATTTCATTGTATGTACACTGTGCAATGACAATAAAGAATTCTAAGGGTAGTCCCCAGGCTGCCCCTGACCCTGTACTGGATAAGTGGATATGGGGGATGGATGGATATTTCAGTACCTACACCCACTTTCTGAAGAAACTGTCCATCTGCAGGGAATTTCCGCTCACCCTTACCTCGATGCCATAGCGATCCCTCATTGACTGGCGGAAAAGGCAGGACACCACCATGCACTCTGAATCCAGCACTGGGTACAGGCAACACCAACCAAATCGAGAGACTGTTTGGCACTGCATGCAAGGAAAGCACCAAGTTCCACAGCAACCTGTGAAAGAAAAAAAATGTCTGGTAAAAAGCAAGTGTGATAAACACTGACGGTAGCACGCTGGTCTCCTCGTGCAGACATAAGTTTAAAACTATAACCATGTAAACATGCTAACCCACATCTGGAACTAAAAACACATAAAATATTTAAATATGTAACTGACATCCTCAGATTTTACACGAGAAGATTTCAGCTTTTGCCCAAAGGTGGTACTCTGTCTGTTGAGGGGCTACGCCTTTTGGCATGTTAGTGATCAGTAATGAACTATATCGTTGTGGCATTAGACTAAGAGCTGAATGTTTCTGGCACTCGAGTGAAGAGAGGAGCAGAGCTATCAACCCATTATCACTTGATGGAGAGCTGGATTGGGCAGGGCGGGGGCCACATGGATTAAGATGATCAAGATAATAAGGGAATATCTGGCTTAAGGTTCTGTGCAAGATGAATTCAAGTCACACTTCCCGAAATGCAGAGTGAGGTCAGGGCCATTGAGTCTGAATGAGCCATGTTCAAAGCCTCAGTTGCTGTAGTGGATGCAAAGAGCTTCCACCCAGAATGCAGCTGGTGACCATCATGGCAGTAACCCTAGGACCTGCTGGTGGAAACCTGTGGAGAGGAAAGCTGCCAAACTGAAGGAGTAGGCCTTCAAGGCAGCTAAGGGAACAAAATATGACAGTTTGGAACCGGCACTTCCCCTGTTTTGGTACCTTGTCATGGTGGTCTTGATGGCCACTGAGAGCTATGCTGGTAGGCACTTTGCCCCTGGCAGGTTCAATCAAGCCAGCCAGGTTTCAGTACAGAGACCAGATGAAATTCAGCATCTGGTCCCCCAGGTTGGGGGTTAGGCATGGGGCCAACGACCCCACCCCATAAAACTACCATCAAGTTATGGAAACAATGACAAATGCTACAGTTATGGACCCTTTAGTGGACTTGAGCCTAATAACTGGCAGTATGACTACTTCTGATGAATGCCCCCAGCAGGAAGTCAGAGGTATGACAGATTGCCTACTCAGGCCCAAAACTAAGATCCCCCTAAGAACGTGGCATGTCCGCACCATGTTTGAAACATCCAAAACAGCGTATATCATCAGTGAGATGAAGCGGTACAGGCTGGACATTCTTGGGATTAGTGAATGGCAACGGACGGGCTCTGGACAACGAATGAACAGTGATGGATCAGTAATACTGCACTCTGGACAAGAAAATCAGGACATCTATGGTGTGGCCCTTATTTTTTCGAAAGAGAAGGTCAACAGCTTAGTGGAATGGGAACCATTGAGAGACTAGCTGATCAGAGCATGCTTCAGCTCTAAATATTGCATCCTACAATGTTATGCACCAACAAATGAGGCAGACGAGGAGGACAAAGATGACTAGAATGAGGCATTACAAAGAGCAGTCAGTAAAGTCCCTCAACACAATATTACATTTCCATTTTTCATTTACGGCATTTGGCCGATGTCCACAGCCAGAGCAACTAACATAACACTTACGTAAGATATGCTACTGATACGGGTGATATGAATGCCAAGGTCAGAGCTGACAATACCGACTGTGAGAGAGCGATGGGAAAGCATGGATGTGGTGTTATGAATGACAATGGCGAACGTCTTGTTGACTTTTGCATAGACAACAACTTTGTAATCAGCGGTACCATCTTCCTACACAAAAACATCCATAAAGCTAAGGTGGAAGTTGCCTGTCAGTTCCACCACCAACCAGATTGACCACATCTTGATCAACAGGAAGTGGCGCAGGTCCTTTCTTGATGTTCGAGCTTGCCGAGGAGCTAATGTTTACACTAAGCACTACCTTGTTACTACAACCATCAAGTTGAACCTCAGGAAAGTGGTCAAGCATAAGGTACAGCGGAAACATTTTGATGTTGCTACGTTCACATCCCCAACCACCACCAAAGAGCTTGCACCAAATTAGCCCATTTGTAGGAGAAGACTGACAGACTGAACCCCTTTGCTAAGCAAACTGGTGCACAAGTGATGTGCATAAATGTCAACCCTAGTGCACCTATTACAGTAAGTGATGCTCGACTTGAATACGTTGAGGAGTTTACATATCTTGGCAGGACAATGTTAATAAGGACAATGCAGAACCAAAGGACATCAGAGCAAGACATAGGACAGCACACAGTGCATTCGCAAGATTTCCACCATCTGGAAGTCCAAACAGTACAGCCTAAGAATAAAGGTCAGACCAGATAGAGGCAGATTGAGGCCTTTCAGCACGAAGAGGATTAATGTTGGAATCTGCAAGCAAAACTACAGCCCTGTTAGCTTCTTAAGAGATATGTGGACTTTAACAGCCACTGAAAAACCTGTAAATTCAGTTCAGATTGTTTAAACTACCCAGTACACATCAACCAATTTTGAGCTGGTTTCAGGCCATATTGTACAGTTTTTGTGAAGTATCTCAGCTGGAAACTGGGGGGCACTATCAGACATAACAGCCAGCTCTCTGATGCTTCACTATTATGCTTGTCAAACCACAAAAGAGCCTAAACAAACAATTCATTTTAACATTTGAGGCCGTTTGCGTATCTGTCACTGTGCATTTTAAGCACAAATCATTGACTAGATACAGTTGTAAATACGTTAATATAAATGGTTGAAGTGAGGTGGCCAAAAGTCTTCGAGTGAGATGATCAAATGGGCAAATTATAGCAACAGCATATATTGACACATAGAATTTACCATAAGGAATATATACGCACTTTGACTACTCTTGAACTATGCACTTTGACAACTTGAAGGTGTTCAAGGAAAAAAATTCTGTTTAGCAGCACTTTCATGCGCAGGGAATGTGACAGGTCCTTGCACGGTGCCAGACTTACAGGTATTCATATCAGAGAAGCAGTCGCACAGTCCTGTGCTCCAGGCTCCAGAGCTCTGTGCAGAAGAGATTGTGGCGATCTGCTGTGTCACTGCCATGGTTGGTGGTCACTGCGGATTGTGAAAGCTTAAAAAACAAATTAAGTGTAGCGGTTAACGAAGAAGTATTAATGAAGTGAACATATACGCATTTGCATATAATATAGTCATCAATTTAAGAGAAAAGCGATACCAGTCGCCAGTGTAAACTTGCCTCTCACCCCCTTTGCTTTGTTATGTTCAGGCATCTACGTTTCAATAGATCAAAACTAGTTGAACTGAAACAGGTTGGTGAAGATGGAGACTGACTAGTTCCTGTGACTAGCCACACCCGCTGTGATATGAATATACATCATGCAATAAATAAATGAATCCCGTTAAATCATCAAGTGGCATGCACTTACCAATGGCCCATCATTAAAGGAAACTTTGCATATTCTAAGGGAACTATGCACTATTTGGAGAAAAGTATTGGGACACTAGGCCATTACACCTACAGGAACATTTATGGCATCCGGTTCTAAATCCTTAGGCATCAGGGAGTAGAGTTGACGAAGGTGGGGGAGTTTAAAAATTTCGGGTCAACAGTTCAGAGTAATGGGGAGTGTGGAAGAGAGGTGAAGAAGAGATTGCCGGCAGGGTGGAGAAGAGTGGTAGGAGTGAATTGTGACAGACAGGTTTCAGCAAAAGTTTACAAGGAAGTAAGGTTTACAAGATGGTGGTGAGACCAGCTATGTTGAATGGTTTGGAGATGGTGGCACTGATGAAAAGACAGGAGACAGAGCCATATGTGACAGAGGTGGATTATGGACGTGGTGAGAGAGAACATGCAGGCGGCTGGTGTGAAAGAGGAAGGTCTGAGAGGAGGTTTATGGATGTGGTGAGAGAGAACATGCAGGCGGCTGGTGTGAAAGAGGAAAGTCTGAGAGGAGGTTTATGAATGTGGTGGGTGAGGACATGCAGGTGGCTGGTGTGAAAGAGGAAGACCTAAGAGGAGATTTATGGATGTGCTGAGAGAGGACATGCAGGCGGCTGCCATGAAGGAGGAAGACCTAAGAGGAGGTTTATGGATGTGGTGGGAGAGGGCATGCAGGCGGCTGGTGTGAAAGAGGAAGACCTAAAAGGAGATTTATGGATGTGCTGAGAGAGGACATGCAGGCGGCTGCCGTGAAGGAGGAAGACCTAAGAGGAGGTTTATGGATGTGGTGGGAGAGAACATGCAGGCGGCTGGTGTGAAAGAGGAAGACTTAAGAGGAGGTTTATGGATGTGGTGAGAGAGGACATGCAGGTGGTTGGTGTGAAAGAGGAAGACCTAAGAGGGGGTTTATGGATGTGCTGAGAGAGGACATGCAGGCGGCTGCCGTGAAGGAGGAAGACCTAAGAGGAGGTTTATGGATGTGGTGAGAGAGGACATGCAGGTGGTTGGTGTGAAAGAGGAAGACCTAAGAGGGGGTT
>JAODKC010000002.1:26153971-26172244 GCA_026777985.1 Mormyrops attenuatus
CCCGCCAGCCTCCCCCCCCGCCGCCGCCGCGCCGCCCCCGCCCCGCCCCCCCCCCCCCCCCCCCGCCCGCGCACCGCGGATATGAAAGGCAACAGCGGTACCTACTGAGCCAGTGGAATTATTATCTGCGATTTCATAAAAGAACATAAGGGGTCAATAGTATCACACTTAATAATCTGCTTTTCCATTCGCTGCTTTACGTGAATACACGAATAAATTCCTTCTCATGGCCAAGATCGGTTACACATTTTCACTTTCAAGAAGAAAGTGACCTGCGCAAAATGTACACCCGCTCTTAAAGAAAACAACTTTTTACATTTTCTATTTGAATTATATCCATAATTTCCACACTATTAAATTACTACATTAAAATTTACATTTACAAATTATGGATATAAAACTTTAAAAAAATTCTGTTTGCCTAATGGCCTGTTGTTTTACGAAAATAATTATACAAGGTCTCCACAACTAAATTTTGTAGTCAACAGCCTTTTCATTCACTTCCTTAATTCTATATTTTCATAACTCATGGGGAAAAAAATAGTTGCGCTGTACAAAAACTTCGGTATGACTTCTACTCTTACTGTCACTATGTCAGTATAATATTGGTATGGGCTTTTGCAAATGTGCCGTTGAAACTGTTTCTTTTGTATAAACAGTCTGAATAAAACCCAGATGCTTTATCACTGCCTGATTTTGCATGAGGAAACATCATGTTTATGTTTCACTTGGCAAACACGCTTGCAGCCGAAAGAACGAACTTGAATGAAAGGTACGTTAAACTGGTTCCGGACTCGGGGAGACAACTGGGGAAGTTTTCCTGGGCCCGGACCCAGGGGGGTTAATGGGGGAGGGCATCGTAGGGGCCCGGCTGAAGTAATTTTGTCCCATGTGCGGGAATTATGTGTGGTGGGTTTGGGTATTAATGTCAATAATGTGACTCATACCAATGTGTTCAAAGTTATTAGTTTATGCTACAGACACATCAGAACCTACATGCTATGAAACGTAATGCAAAACTACACATCAGTAGCACAATGCTAGATATACAAGGCTTATACTATTCGAAATTTGCATCCAATTAAAAGAAAAATACAGTAACTCATAACAATTCTTTTAGCTGCATGTTGAAACGGCTAAAGTTTAGGAACTGCCTGTCACTAATTTCTATACTTTGTGGCCCGACAGACTAACAGAGTAAAAAGTACCTTACACTCCTATAGCTCTATATTTTAAGCACAGATAGTTATGATGAATCATTACAGATCAGCAAAAGAAAATACTTTAACAGTTAGTTTGGGATTAGAATATGGTAACATTGAAGATAGGATGGTGGCTTTGGGTCAAACATAATTTCAAATGACAAAATACTGTAACTTTGAGCGATGACCAAGAAAAACATCAAAGTAATTAGATATATAAATAATCATCCCGGTAATTCCATCTTTCTCAGAAATATAATGTAGAAACTTAAATTTCATTCATATAAGAAAATAAACTTATTAGTTGATACTTTCATTTTAAGAAAGTTTTGATAACTATGCATTCATATGTGTCTGTGCGTATATATTAATATCTAAACGAAAATGTACTGTAACCACATATTAAGTAACTACAATAAATATATTAAACAGTTAATACTATTTAGATACACCGGGTGACTTATAATATTGAAGAGTTATCCAGCAATAACATTAATAGACAGTAATAAGTAGTAATAAGTAGCAACAAGTGTCTAGTTTATGGGTCTGCTTTCTTGCATGTTGTACTTCGGTAAGATATTAGACCATGTGGGTGACGTCATTTTTTTAAGGCGGGTGTTGTCAGTCATTCCGATGGGGCAGCGTTCACAGCAGAGAGGAAGCTCTCAGCACAGTGTTAACATGAAGAAGCAAGACGTGTAGGAAGACGACCCATCGCGGAGTGACGATTATATAATTGATCTAAGCCTATTCATTTTAAACGGCGATCAAAGAAGCTCGGAGCAATACAAGAGTATTACGATGTAAGAAGATTTTTGTGGACATTTTGTGGAAATTAAGTATGTAAAATCTGAAATGCATTTGAAACTACAGGGCACTTAAAACTACAGCAAAGAAGTGTTATCATGGAGAAAAATACGACAAATGACACAATCAATTACTATCCTGATATACGCGTGTATGCATCGGGAATATGTTTTATAATTATGGCTTTTTTCAACGTCATAATAAACTGGACTATAATGCGCGAGGAGCGACTCCGGAGGCACGCGCGCTTCGTCCTCATCTTTCACCTTTTATTTTCGGCGCTCGTCTATTTTGCGGTATGTTCTGCTTTCTACCTGCAGATCTACCTTCAGTTAGAAACCTCTGCTGCTGCCTGCAGGACCGTTATAACAATTCTTATCTCCAGCGCTTCCAACATCCTTCTCACCCTTACCGCCATGGCTCTGGACCGCTACTACGCTGTATGTTTCCCGCTTAAGTACAGTTCCACATGCTCGTGGCAGTGGCCGTGGTTCACCGGACTGTTGACTTGGGGTTTGGCGCTAATCATCCCCCTGAGTCTCATCTTTAAATTGGATGATGTCACATATAATCGTTGCGACAGAGAGCATCTAAGGAAAGGCGAGATTCACAAAATACTTTTAATATCTTCTTGTTTAGCTGTGATCATCTTCAGCTATATCAGGACTTTTCAAGAGAGCCGACGCCTGGGAGTGCTGAACCGGCGCAACAGCGTCGCCTGCAAAACTATCGCCCTGCACGGCACCCAGCTCGCCGTCTATCTACTCCCAAACTTTGTGAACTTCTTGTTGCACAGCCTGGAGAAGTACAAGCACCTGGAACGCCAGGACAAAGAGTTGTATGGGGTGGTCATCTTCGCCTTCTGCAGCCTGGCACAGTGCATCGCCCCCATTGTGTATGGGTTGCGCAACGATGAGCTTCTGCAGGACATGCATCGGCGATTCCCTCAGCTGTGGTGCAACTTAAAGAGCCTCGTGGAATGGACCGTGCGGACCACGCGGGTGAGGGTGCAGTCCCAAGCAAGGTGAGTGGCCAACACAGGCAAGAACATGGGCGTGAATTCTGGGGGGGATGTAACCCCCCCTCCCCCCAATAATGCCATTAGAGCCATTAGAGTACGGTGGTTAGGCAAAATGGGATTAAGTTGGGTGAACAAACACTGTAGGAAAGGAAAGAACATGATAAATTAGCGTTTTAAGAAAAAAAGTTATGAAATTGAATAAACAGCAATATGTGTAAGTTGTTAAGTTTAAGACATTTGCTTCTACACTCTTAGAAAAAAGGGTAGGAATTTGTACCTTTGCTTGTCACTGGGGCAGTACAGTCACAAGGGCCCGCCAATTGTACCCTTAGCTGTAGGTGATTGTACCTTTTAAGGTATACAAATGGACTTTGAGGAACATTTTTGGAGGTACATTATTGTTGTTTGTACCTTGGGGATGAGGGTACAGCCTCAGTGACAAGCAAAGGTACAAATATTTACGCTTTTTTCTTGCTTTATGCTTTATGAATGAAAACAAAGTTCGAAAGTATCTAGGAGAAACCAGATTATTATTCTGCATCATTTTATTTCTCGTTCCTTGTCACTTGTTATTTTCAGAAATTATGAAAATTTAGTTTATGACTCCACATTCTCCAGAAGCACCGCCTTTATTGAGTTTTCATCTGAGCATCCAGCATGCTCATCAAGTCTCAGCATTAAATGCGGGAAACCTGTGATCACAGGTGGCTCAATGCATATAGACACAATAGCTGTGTAAATAACCAACAGATAACTAAAACAAGACCAGGAAGCACTAGAAAAGGCCTTTCCTGGCAAAACATGGAACAGAAGGCAGTGGCATCATGTTGGTTACACAGAGATGGTTATGGAAGCCAGTGCAAACATTAGGGATTTGTAAACATTAACAGGCTCGATTTTGTTTCAGGGAAAAAGCCATTGCTTCGGAGATTCTCATCTCAATACCGCCTCCTGTAACACCTGTATGACTGGAAAGATGGCATATGAGGAAATGGGGAAAACAAAACACAGCTTGATGAACGTATCCTGGGATAGCGGGATGTACGCCAGAGGGTACGGATCCTTACCGCCAGGTGAACACGTGTCCCAAGTTGAGGATGCCACTGTCAGCCCTGGGGACCCGCTGTCCCGGGCGAGATGACCCAGCCAGAAAAGGGAGACCAGTCACTGGACCGGTTCATGGAGTTTTCTCTACATATGAGTACATGAGGAGTTACACTGCGTGGAAGGGCCCATCCTTGGATGGAAAACTGGATGTAGGCAGTTTTTGGATGACAACCAAACTCAAAACTCAAAGTGAAATTATGTGAAATGTTACGTACTATTCCAAGGTCAACCTGAGATCTTTCCTACATTTATGGACAACTACATACTTAAGTCTGTATATGTTGGAATACATTCGTTCTTATGAATATCACTGTGTTATATTATATTTATGCAGTATTTTTGTATCTAGTATTACAATAAAATGTCTTATAAATTAGTTATACATCATTTTCTCTTTTTCAGCTTGAGAATCAGACTTTACACCCATGAAACGACTGTACAGCTTCACTGTGTAAATACAAGAGGAGAAAGTAACCAGATATTTCAGATCCTCAATCATATTTGGTTTAAATATCATTTATGACAGGTATATTTAAAAGGTCATTACAGGAGGAAGTGGTTATATAATGACAATTATAAAAAAAAACGTTCAGATTGCTTACTGGGGATTTGTACTAATGGTGGCAGATCACCTGACTTGCGATAATCGAAAATCTTTCATTTTACTGGTTCGTTTTTTATTGTTTTTTCTGACCTGATCTGTGGATGTTTTCACACAAATCAGGTATCGCATCTCCGGGAACTACACAAGTGCCCTTTTTCAGATGACACACGTGTTTCTGCTGTTAGCCATGATGCCTGCTCTTCTCCAGTAGCCAAGCATCTTTAAACACAGTTTGAGTGGATTAGACTATGTGTGAGTGAGATGGCGTGTCCTATCTGAAATGATTCTGGAATATTCTGTGGTTCACGGAAACACTAAATGGAAAAAAGAGGCTATTGAGAAAAAATAACAATAATAATGATGATTAGTATTAAGGATGGATTACATATGCGTATGTGTTCTTCACAGAAAGAACCGTTTTTCTTGGTCATAAAAGCTGCCTCAGGTTTTTTTTTCTGGTGTGTAGGACAGACAGCAGAGGCTGAATTTTGCTGAATCAGGACCAGTAAAACCCCTAAGATTGCTGCAGGCAGCCATCCTGTGCCGGTTCTGCTGTGGCTTATCCTCCGATGGACAGCATTTCATAGACAGGCACAAGAAGTTAAGGAAATGCAACAAAAAAAAAGAAGTTTGCCTTGGTAACGTGGGAGGAGAGATGAGAAATGAAACCTCACCAAACAAGTGACATGTTCAAGTTAGTTCAAACTAAATGTGATCCTGGCGGTCCTGGGCTGCAGTGTACTTTGTGCCGTCAGACGGTGTGAGATCCAGACACTCTACACCAGACGGCAGGGGACACCTCTGTGACATACAGAAGTCCCAAAGGCAGAATCCACCCCTGGCACTTCCTACCTAGACCAATCAACGTGAAGGTGGAAGAACTTTATAGGGCTTCCCGGCTGGGCACAGTATGTCCCATATTGTGACACTGACACAGAAGTCTATCTGAAATTCCCTTAATCTGAGATAGACTGAGACGACACCCTATGTTCTTTAATTTCTGATGAGTATTGAAGACACTTGATGCTGGTTGATGTGAGCAGTGCAGATAAGATGCTTTCATGTTCTCACATTAGTGACACACACTGTACTTGCACCATTGCGTGGGAAGTTCCCAGCATCTCAGAACAAGAGCATCCAAAAATTCACGTGAACCTGGCATTCTCTGAATAACTGTTGCATTGATTTCAGTTTGATTGTAACACATCGAGTATTTTAAGTTGCCCAGATGGCTGTTCGTGTTTTGCGACGTTCACCTTCTGCGTTGTGCTACATTTGCCCTACAAATTGTTGACAATAAAAATATGTGTTTCATTTATTTTTCAGAAATGAAAAGTGAGAAACAGGAAAATAGGGGAATGGGAAAAACCACGGTATTTCTGGAGAGATAACTGCCCATTGTTGAACAAGGCAGATCTTTCGAAATAAGGTGCATTTCATTTGGTCTCTGTAGTTAAAAGATATTCATATTCCACCAAACAGAAACACAGCAAAAAAAAAAGTCCACAAATCTTTGAACAGGCCTTAGTCAGATGGGGGATTTGCTGGCTGCTGTGAATTTATCTAGAAACAGCCCCACCTCCCGACGGCTGAATTTGTTTTCACGGCGCGTTCTTTGGACACTTTAAGCGAGAGGGAAATTCTGAGGGCTGCAGGATGAACCACAGTCCCGCACTTCCTGCTTCAGCAGCAGTAAACACAGCCGAGCTCACTGCACTTTGCAGCGGAAGGAAGGATTATTGCAGCGTACTGTGCCAGTAATAGCTACAAAAGTCACGCAGAAGGGCGATTGCGAGCAGCACATGAAAAAAAGAAACGAAAGACACATATTCAGTAGCCTACATTTCATTAACGCCACATTATTAAACGCTCTGTCGGCTACATGCAAAAATTGCAGAGCTCTGTTGGCACCTCTGCCCCATTTACAGAGTAACAATGAGTACAAACACCTACACACGACATCACAACCTTTATTCCTGCACACTGTCAATGGCAACAGAAGCCAAATAAATGTGCCTTTGAAAAAGAATAAATATTAACCAAGATCCACTGCTCTATCTGTGTCCTATGATTTAATCTGCCCTCAGGGCAGAATCTGTTATACATTAGCTACTGAACCAGTATCCACCTGGGACATTAACTACATGAATGTGCTGTGAATAGTGTTGTGGTGCTTTTCTTAGTTTGTTTTTTTGCGGCCTCTGAAATTGCTTGAAGCATTTTGCATCCATCTTTCAGCCTCTTATGCTGGTCAGGTTTGGAGGAGTGGGGGTGAGTGGAGGGGATGCTGGAGTTATCCCAGGCAACACAGGGCACAAGGCTGGACTACACCACAGGACGCGTACATGTACAGATTGAACACACCACAGACAAGCCTAATTGTCAGTGTAATTGTATTGTCTTGTGGTGTAGTAAGGGAGGCAACCAGAGCAGCCAGAGGAAACCCCAAACCTGGGAAGCCGTGTTTACCAACCCGGTCCTTGAGGACCCACAGACGGACCACATTTTTGCTCCCTCCCAGCTCTCTAGCAAAAACATGGACTATCTGTGGGTCCTTGAGGACCAGATTGGGAAACACAGCCGGAAAGCATATGAAAGTGACCTTGTAATGAAAAATATTTCAAGATGCAGCTTGTTGGGCTGGTACGTCAGGTTAGGTCTATAACCACAGATAGATTTGGGAAACAGAAGTCTGTGTTACTTAAAAAAAACACAGCCATCAGCAAGGATAGTGACAATGTTTGTAAAACACCAAACGGGAGCGCATGAAAAGCCAGAGCAGCCAGCTTATGAAAATTGTCACGCCGAGGGCAAGGACTGAACTGAAGCCAGGCGTGGGGAAGAGCAAAAGGGGCTTTATTAGAGAAAAGTACGATACAGGTGAGGAAATGGAAACAGACCACGAGGGGGTCAAAACAGGGTAGGGAGGGTCAGGCAGGACCACTAGGGAGCACATGCAGGTGACTGGACTGGGGAGCTTGAGACAGGGAGGCACTTTATACAACACTGACGAGAGAGCAAACGAGAGGCACCTGGGGTGATCCACACAGGGGCTGTAAAGAGAGGCAAGATTAAACAAACAACCGGTGTGGCTCATTAGAGCCACATGAGGGAGAGAATGAGGGGGAAGGGATGCAGGGCATGATAAAAAATCATGTGATAAACACACTTGGGGGCATACAGTTAGAGGCACCTGGCAAGCCTTTCATTTCCATATGTGTAGTGAGCACACAGGAAGAATGTCATATTTAAACAGCTTTGTTTACTGTCAGATGGGTAACGTGGCATACGTGACAAGAGAGAAAGTCAGCTGATGACACCCACACATTAAACCCGATCTATTTGTGTATGGTTATAACCAAAAGCAATGTAACGGTCTTTCCCCGTGCAACTAAATTGGTTACCCTAACCAGAGTCAACAAATAAAATTGAACGGTGAAGTTAGCGCTAACAGCCTAGTTTTAATTGGTTTTATTGAATAACTAATGATGTGTATGTTTACCAATATGCTATAATATTGGAGGGGCTGGTATCCCTGTAATTGGAAGGTTGTCAGTTCAAATCTCAGAGTGATGTCACCATTAAGCCCTTGAACAAGGCCCTTAACATCAACTGTGAAGGATACCTGATTCAGATAAATGGGCGCAGTGTGTAGCTCAGTGAGCTAAACCTGTGTGCCTGAAATTAGAAGGTCACTGATTCAAACCCAGCCTCAGCATGTCTGCAGCTCCTTAAGCAAGGCCCTTATCCCCCAGCTCCCTGGGCGCCCCAACCAGTGGTCGCCCTTTGCAGACCGCTTACTCTACAAAGAGCGAGTTAGGGGAGGCGTAAAGACAATTTATTTATCAATTACTAAAAGCATTTGGAAAAGAAATAACGAGTAAAACTGAAGCTCTGAACCCTTCAGACACATGCTCAGGAAACGGCCTGCTGAGTCTTACAGGTAAGGTATGAGCTGCAGGGCCTTGGCGTCTGCCACGATCTTCTGAATTGCCAAAAAAAAAGGAAGAATAAGACAGAAGAGGGTTGTAAGTTTAGAAAGAGGAAGGGAACCAGTCCCTAGGAAAGAATAAAGACAGAAGTTGATAGGAAGAAATGTTTTTTTAGCACACTCTTCTCTCCAAAGGAACGTACAAGTGAAGAAAATATCACATTGCAAACTTATTTCCTGTCAGTGTAAGCAGTAATCAATGGAGCAGGAGCTACACAACTTCTAACAAAGCAAGAGGCTAATAAAACTAACATTCAATCAGCAGAATTCACAACATTAAGATCATGGAGCGGCGAAGGAATACGGCAACCACAAGAGAGATGGGGGAGCCAGAAAGTACGATGGAGGGAAGACAATGGACAATGGAGCCTAGAGGTATAAAAGACAAAAACATTGACTGTTGGGGGGTCCCCAAGGACCAGGTTGAGAAACACTGGGTTGGATGACTTTGGGAAGAGAAAAAATCAGAACAAAAGCAACCCATCAGAAAAGTAGGATGGGCATGTGGTGCTCCTGCCACAGGGTGGGGGGCATCAAGACACACCAAGTGATAAGCACGGACAGGCGTCCATAAAAAGATGGAGTTGACGGTCTCTATCTGGCAGGGAAAAACAGAGGAACGGAAGTGTAGGCTGGCAAACAAGTGCAGAGAGTGAGGGAGAGTGCAGACATGCAGCGGCTCAGCGAGACAGATGGCGTGAGCCGCACCTGGATGGGACGGCGTGTACATTATGTACAAACTGACAGTGCAGTCAGACACCATCTTCAGCGGTGGCTGCAACGGCTGGTTTCACTTCCATTTGCAGGCCAGCAGCAGTGCCTACAGTCGCACACAGCAACAAGGCCATAGTCAGAAGCAAATGAATTCACCTAATATATCACCGTCAACATAAAAAGCAATGCTAATGACTAAGGCAACACTTAATCCCCAAACATAACATCAACAAATAAATTCCAGTTGGTACATATCAAATACAAAAAATAATTTGATGACTGCCAGCAGAATTCAATGCCAGCCCTCATATCTGCCCACAGAACCAATTTTTATTTGTTTGCTAGCAAAATATTTAGTCACTGAAAGTCTCTGATATTAGCTGGTTAAATGCTGTCACACTTTCACCAGCTGTGAGATAAAGATTGACTCAATCTATATGAGATGATACTGCAAACAGAATTTCACTTCAGGATATTATGCATGTCGACTGTGCACTTTGCCTACAATGTTTTCATGTCTATACTTTGTATACTGGCTTGCACTGTATGTTTCATTACCTGCACTTTGCACTTTGTCTATATACCTCTCTGCTCTATGCATAAAAAATTCTCCCTGGGATCAATAGTGATCATCTTACCTTATTGTTTACCTTATACAATTCCAAATATGATATTTTGTAATGAGTATTTTGACTTACTATAATATAGGTTTGCCATTTCTTGCGTGTGTGCAAGAGTCAAAAAGCACTAGTGTCACGCCAGATGCCTGAAGGCTGGCATCCCTGGCGATGCGTGTTAAGTGTGTGTCCCTGAGTGTCGTGTACATTGTTGGCTTCCCTGGCTGTGCTGTTGCTAGTATTAAACCGATAGTGGCTGTTAATAAACATAGTAAGATTAATGGCTCAACCCATTAATCTAATAATGGCTCAACCCATTAAACCCAGTTAGTCTACTGTGTCGAAAACATTCTGCACCCTCAAGGGTTGTGGAGTTTGTAATATTCGTTATCTACCCCCCCAAAATAATACCTTTGTTTTTAGGAATGTTTGTTTTTTAATACACTTATTGTAATCTGACTCCAAGACCAGGCTGTTTCTGATGAGTTTGCATGCAGTTTGAGGAACTTGCAGACTTGGGTGCGACTGCCGACTCCAGTGTGATGTGGGAGACCTTCCATGAAAAGACCCTGGCTTGAAAGGAGTGTGTGGTGTTCCTGATATCTTTGCAAGAGGACGAAGGTCCAAGCCTTTAGAGTCCCGGTGCTCCCTGTCTTGCTGTATGGCTGTGAGACATGGACGGTATCCAGTGAGCTGAGACGAAGACTGGACTCCTTCGGTACTGTGTCTCTTTGGAGAATCCTTGGGTACCGCTGGTTTGACTTTGTGTGAGGCACATTACCTGCATTGTGAGGGACCGTCAGTTACGGCATTACGACCATGAGGGTGATCCGGCTCGCAGGATCCTCGTTGCTGAGGACCCAAGTGGTTGGACCAGGCCGAGGGGACGCCCACGTAACACCTGGCTGCCGCAGATGGATGGTCATTTCCGGAGGGTGGGACTGGACCGTGCATCTGTCTGGGGGGTCGCCAACTGGGATCCCAAGGAGTTTTGTCATGTGGTGGGTGTGGCAATGCGCTGCATCAGCGCACGCTCCCCAACCTGACCTGACCAGACCTCACCTGTTGCTGGTTAACTTATTATATGTTCTTGCCAAATAAAATAATTTTTCTTAATAAAGGTTAGATTTGGTATTCCAAAAACTTTTTTCTAAAAATAGTTGCCAAAAAGTGGGGGATCATTTTATAATTGGGGTCATCTTCAGGCCAATACGGTAATGCCAACTCACCCAGATGCTCTCACCTGCAGTCCTCACTCTGAACTTGGGTAGCAAGCTCTCAGTAACGGTGCCAAATTGATAGAGTGCCTTGATTGGTCCATTCGGTGTGGGCAGGATATGGCACTGAGGAGAAACGGGGACGGTTCTTAGCATACGGCCCACACAGTGTGACTCATGTCTGTCTTGCAATTCATCAGTTCATCATGCACATGCATGTTATACAGACACAGAAAAAAAAACTGTTTGGCTGATTGACACAGAAATAAATCAATGAGAGGGCAGGACACCTGTGCCAGAGGTGTTTATCAATTCCAGCCTCCCGCTATACCACATATTTGGTAAATTCTACCATCACCACAGTACAATTAAACTAATTAATCATAAAGCCTCCCAGACGTGAATCACCAGGGCATCTAAGGAGGAATGAACATGTGCCAAAGCTTCCCTTACTTACCCCATCTCTATATGGTTGGGTGGCATTACAGTAATACGATATACTGTGGTATTATGGGTATTTTGGGCAAATTATACCTGCTCATGAATTTGATCAGGAAATACCAGAACTGTGCTGCTTTTTAAGAAGTCAGATAGCACCCGAGCCTACTTGTCTCTTCTTGGTGCATTTCCCCCCAGGGCACTACACCCATCCCCAGGCCCACCTTCCTGTGGTGGGGGGGGGGCTCCATCTTCAAGAAGCCATGCCTCTAGTGGATTCCAGCACATTTTTCCCAGCATCTTTGGGCCCAGCCAGTGGAGGGAAAAAATAAGAGCAGTCAAAGTGGTATGTACCTGGAGGTACCCACCATAAGTGAAGACACAAAAGAAAATTAAATAGTTTTAAATAGAAGCGCTTGATAACATTACTAATAGTGATGGGAGACTGGAATACAGGTTTGTACTTGGAGGAAAACTTGGAATACAGTGGTTGCACTGAGACACAGGGTTTCACTCAAAAATGCAGCTTTCAAAACAAATGTACGAAATATTTCTGTCACATATGCACGAGCCCCCTGGTTTGGCTGCAAATTCCTCTAACCAGCCACTCTGCCAAACATCTCTTCAGAGCTCTCAGAAGCTTATTCAGCTGGTTCTCTGCTTTCTCACCAAATGGGAAATACAGAATCAATACATTTTCATTCGGCAAAGACGAAATAACCTCCCTTTTCATAACCAAACAGGAAGTTAACTTACATGTAGTTTCTACCACTCATACTCCTCAAAGGGCGAGGCCTGTTTGCATTTCTTATGAAGCGCAACATGCCGACAGAGAGGTTCTCCCGCAGTCGATACAGGCACAGAACTCCTGCTCTGCATTCATACCTTGATGTAGTAACATTATCATTAACATTTAGCAGTAACTTTTATCCAAAGTCACAGCCCCTGGAGTGACCACGCCTAAGGGCTTTGCCCAGGAGCCTACCACTCTGCCAAGCCTAGGAGGCCGTGAGCAGGGCTTTGGATTCTGGAAGAAAAACTTAATCTTGGTTTTGTCAGACCATAGTACATCTTAGCCAAGTGCCTTTGGTGGACCTGGAAACTTCCAGATGGTTCCTTATGTACAGATATTGCTGGTCAACCCACAAGGCGATGTAGGGGACATTAGATAATATAGCCATCCTCTCGGGGACATACACTTAGATCATTTTCATTCCTTTCTCTACGCATATGTTTAATTACTTCTCTCACGTTTCCTCCATCGTACTTTGCTTTCAGTTTCACTTCTTGGCAGACCCGGGTTTTCATCTGTTAAATAAGAGCAGTTCATTCTTTAGCACATGATCAAAAGATAATGGTAAAAAAAAGACAGGTATCCTTGTTAGCTCAGTTTTTTTCCACATCTGCACTTGTATATGCAAACAGCATATTCCGGTTTTAGCCTTCGTTCTCCAGACGAAGAATGCATCTTGGCTTTAAATATTTTGCACTTTATAATCAAGATACTAACTTGGCCAGAGATGTGTGGGTATCAGCCAGCAACGTCTGAAAAGCATTTGCATGAATGCTTTTGCAGGGCATCGTTAATGCACGCGCACACAAGCACGCACTGAGGTCAGCCACCGCGTCTGTAGCATTTTCATATGGTTTATGGCACAGTGCCAGCTAAAACCATTGACCATACCCTGGAATAGGTG
Source organism: Mormyrops attenuatus (assembly GCA_026777985.1). NCBI lineage: Eukaryota > Metazoa > Chordata > Actinopteri > Osteoglossiformes > Mormyridae > Mormyrops > Mormyrops attenuatus. The sequence goes on from JAODKC010000002.1 coordinate 26,167,387, forward strand.
CTTTCTTGTGGGAAAATAAAACAGTGAACAAAAAGTGCTACAGCTGAGAGGTACCATGTGACCCGTGCCGGCTGATACTGCAGGGGGTGCACTCAAGAGGGTGACACTCAAAAGGGAAACTTGCCTAGGTTATGATAGGCTAAATAACAATTTGATAAATATTATTTTTCATGCAGATCCATTTAATCTGAATATGTCATTTTGGCTAAAGATTACGGCTATAACGGTACATGTATTTGTTATGTAGTTTGGCATGTTGATTTCAGTTCGGTCCACACAATAAAATGATTGAATACATTTATTGTCACAGGCAAAATTTAAATAGGAAGCATTATGCTAATTGTGGTTGTGAGTTGGTCACCACTAATGCTACGTTATCGCCAGTCACAATCGACAGTTTGGGAACGTTTCCCAATATAGCGCACCAGCAGTTTCGAGAGAGTAGTTAAGACCAAGACTGTCTGTCGGATATGTAGCTGGAAACACATCCAACATGCTAACTCATCTGAGAATACATCATCTGGATAGGTCTACGACCGGAGCAAGGCGGAAAAACCTACCATGCAACTTAGTCTCCCGGTGGCATTTAAGGTGCTTTTGCCAGGAAATTCTAACTGGGCTGAAAAATAACTTTAGGCTATATGAGTATTTATCACTACAGAAATTCCGCCATACCCGGTAGTAGAAAACATGCAATTTATTTCATTATGATTATCATGATCCCGTAGTCTTGTGTTTTATTTATTTTACATAACTGTTTTTACAGTGTGCAAAGAAACATCTCTTAAGTTTTGTTACTCAATCAACAGGCGCATCGCCTTTGGATTGCAACTGTCTGTCATTGTGTTTTTGTTTCCAGATTTAATAATAAATAATATCAAAATAAATTCTGTTTTCCCTACTGTGCCAAAGTTGCACTGAACCATGAATCCAAAACCGAGGTTTGTATCAAACTGTGAGTTTTGTGTACTAAACCTACACTGGAAATACACTTAATCGAAATCCTGTCTTGGACATGTGATCACATAGCCTAGGCAAATGGAACCTGCGTGGCCACCCTACCGTTTCACACTAGCTATTGCAGAACGGTCACACTGCAGACTGTCAGCGATTGGGGAGTTATTAATTTTCATAATAGCTTCATCTGTATTACAATGACCAAGCGGCACACTGAATGGCATTTCTTAGTTTATGTTGGTCTCAGCAGGGGCTCTAGGCCCCACACCTCCTTGATGCCCCCAGGGTTACTTTCTGCAAAGGTCCTGCCTTCTCAACCACGGCTCTGTCATGGGCTTTTTTGTCACCGCGAGATGTTTCCGCCTCCCACGAGGCACATCTCGCGCTCTCAAAATGACACTATTTCCACTGTGGTGCCAAGCTCGGCCCGTGGTGCAAACTATTTAAAAAAACTGAACAAAGGAACTCGGAACATGAGAGAAAAAAACTGTCAGTGGAATCAATGCCAAAGCAGATCACAAAAGCGACAAAAGGGAGTTCACGCGTTCATTTTAAAATGCCTGCTAATCCATCGGCTGATGTGGCTACATCTGTTATAGGTGGAAATTACTGAGTGAAACAGGCGATAAAAGATTAATGATCTTTGTAATACATGTAGAATTTCTCACTGGCATTGATTTATTTTCAGTATTTATTTTACTCTCTATGCTGCTCAGGTGCTCTGTATATATGTGAATCCCTGGCAGGGTGTTAGAGATTTTGGGCCCATGATGGAATATCATATTGGGCCCCCAACCTGGAACAATCTAATTACTTTTTCCAAATTTTGGAATTGTCCTAACGTTGTCCCCCTTTGTGGCACCCCTGTTTGAACCGGTGATCTTCTGATCACAGGCGTAGCACCTTAACCTGCTGAGCCACGCGCTGCCCCCCACCCTTCCTGCAATTTTGACTGGGCCTCACCTTCACCAAGCCTACCCATGCTCTGAAATGCATGCTCCTGTTACCATCAGAGCTGCTTCCTGTTAACACCAGCGAGGGCGGTGAGAGCAGAGCAGGGCATGCTCTTCATCCCAGGACACCCACTGCTGCTCCTTGGCCTCTGGCCCTGCCTGTGAGGGCTTTGCTTACTCCGTGTTATTATGCTTGCCACCAGGCTTTTCTGTGTCCGCCCGCGGTTTAGTGAATTAGTGCCTCTAACCTGCCCGTAGTGCTGGATTGAGTGCATTGATGCCTGACTCGCCGACAGGGACCTGTTATATTGCTGCAGAGAAGATACCTCGTCGAAGCATCTGACGGTGATGTGTGACCCAAAGCATTTATGAAGATGCCAGTGAAGCACTCCCCCATTTCATACAGAGTTTGCCATGCGGTGCACAGGCCACACATAGGCCAGAGAGTGACAGGGTCAGTTACCCATAATGCATTGCCCCACTGGTATGGCCAGGAGCAGACAGCCTGTCACTGGGCTCTTATACGATGGATACATGGTTATGGATACAAGCCAAACACCAAAATGGACAAAAAGATGCTGAGCCTTTTGATGGAGTCACAGTGTCTATTATGAGAAAATCATTTTCATTAATTTCTGAAATACTTAGACCAAGAAATTGCATGAAAACTGGGGAGATATTAAGTAAAAGTCTTGTGTGATAGAATAGGAGCTTAAGTTCCTGAATTCGCTTCTCATTTCGAACACCGCAGATTGCAACACAGCATTCCCTGGGTGTTTACAGCTCTCAGACCTCAGTTTAAAAAATGCAGTGTCACATCCGTGAGATAAGGGGACCACAGTTCGATAAAAAGCTGCTTACATGGCCATGACCACACACCATGTCGGGGGGGGGGGGGGGGTGATGTGGTGGGGGAACAGGCCGCAGCGTTTTGCTGCACCCCCATGGCCCCGGGGGGCCCAGGGCCCTGCTGACTGTGTGGGCCAGGAACCGAAGGTGGCGATGGGGACAGTGATGGGATAGGAGAGGCTCTCTGATACTGATTTCAGCCAAGGGAACCTCACAGAAGTCTGCAGTTATTCATATCAGCCCTCCACCATGGCCCGACAGGTCCCATTATCACTTAACTGGGTTATAATGGTATCCTATTCCTTTGACCAAAGATGGGGGGGGCTGGGGACCCTGCGAGATACATGCCTAGGGCTCACAGGACACTGTAAAGATGCAGAGAATATGTGTGTTTGTCTTTGTGATATTTATAACTTGCGGTTGCTGGTGAGGCTGAAGAAGGGAAGAAGAGAGGAAGCTGGGGGTGAGAGACAGGTGGGCGGTAGCAACTGTTGGCGTATGGGTCCCGTGATACACGGTGGCGATACTGAGCAGGTCCAGATCCCCCGGAATGGCTCCTCCTATCAAACTGGGTTCTATTGGCCATATGCTCCACAAAAAAGACAGGAACTGCAGGGTCTGGCCTGCCTTCAGATGGGGATGTGAAGAGCAAACCCACACAGTGCAAGGGCCGACATGCGACACCCTTAACAAAAGAGAAACAGTCGCAAGCACCCCCACCCCCACTGAGAAACGAAAAAACTGAAGCAGCATAAGGGGCCGGCCTGAAAGACGGAACAAAGTGGCCCAGAAGAGGCACCCCGATCACTTTCGGGGCTGGATGTGGGGCGACGTGAATCAAACGTTGAGAAAAGTTCACTAGAAGAGGGTGCAGGCAGAGACACAGGGCGGCTGTACCCACACACAGGAAGCAGTACTGCTGAGATGGTGGCAGAGCACCAAAGGCTGGGAATTTCCCTGAAAAAGAAAGAGCCATTACGGAATGCTCCGGGGCCGCTGTGAAACGTAGTCTGGCCCTACGGGTGAGGAAGCCAGACTGACAGCTGGGATGGGCGCCTCTGGGAATGCGGAGATGGGCAAGAGACCGCTGGGCCCATTTCAGCAAATGGCATAGGGCACCCTCCCACCCTTTGGTTAGGGTTCTGTTTCTAATTTTATACCTCATACCACCAAAAAGTCACTTGTTCTTTTCGTACTTGGCGAATGAAAGACAGACACGGGCATGCAAAGAAAGATAGACAGACAATAAGTCAGAGAGACAGACAGGCAGGCAAACATACTCATACACTCAGGGAAATAGACAGATTCAAATATGCAGACAGACAGACAAATTGTCACACACAGAGGCAGATGGTGAGACAGACTCAAAAATTCATACAGGCAGAGAAACAGACTCATACACTCAAAGACAAACAGGCAGAGAGACAGACTGACATACACAAAAGTTTTTGCACGCCATAGGTTTTTACCGGTTTTCCATTGATTCCATAAACTGCAGATTTTCTTATTCTTGTTAAGCATTGGAAAGTTGAGAGAACAGCTATAAATGAAAATATAAGTCAAATAAAACAAGTTTCCTTTATGTCGTAAAAAAGAGTATGTAACAGTGCATGTCTGACATCCTATTAACTGGTTGTGTGGTGATGGTGTAGTCAAATTCTAGGCTGTCCTTTAACTTTAAATGTCCTAGTTAACTGTTTCATTCCATGAAATAGAGCAGCATTTAATGTCCCTTGTAGAAAGAATGCCTTACATTTTCTCTGCTGTTATAACTGCTAGAGAAGGTTACTTTGATGAATCAGAGAGATGATATTTTCTTGCTAATAAAGGTACTGAAATGGTGAACATACTGTAAATTTATCTGTTGGCAAAGAATTTCGAGTGTATTTTTAGTAAATGTTAAGTGAGTAAAATGCAAATGTAGAAAATGTGTGCAAAAACTTGACTGGTAGTGTATGATGAGACAGACTCAACCATGCAGAGACAGAAAGACATACTCATAGACCTAGAGAGACAAACAAATACATTGTGAGAGACAGACAGGCAAATGGTAAGACAAAGTCAAGCATGCAGAAAGACAGGCAGACAGTTAGTGAGAC
>JAODKC010000002.1:26172344-26183451 GCA_026777985.1 Mormyrops attenuatus
AGGTTCCAACATGCAGACAGACAGGCAGACAGTTAGTGAGACAGGTTCCAACATGCAGACAGACAGGCAGACAGTTAGTGAGACAGGTTCCAACATGCAGACAGACAGGCAGACAGTTACTGAGACAGGCAGGCACAGACAGTATGGTGAAACTGAGCACCCATGGTCTTAGTGAGGATCCCTTTCATGAGGGCACAGCATTGCTGCCAAACTAACGGGCTGTTCAGGACCTTCAAGGCCACCTTAAAACTGCTCCTATGTCACCCAACACATGTTCTCACAGAACACATCAGCCATGTTCAACACCCTCAACCTCTCTGCTGGATTGGTGGAGTCATACGTCAGGGGGTCAGGCAGAATGGGGAACATAACTGTCCAGAATTCGACAGAGTGTTTGTAAACTAACCACTACACCATTACATGTGTTTTTAAAATGTGTCAGGTTACACAGCTGTTATTGATGTGTTTTTAAAACGTATAAATTGTTACTGACATTCATGAGGTCATAAGTCTGGTCAGATAAGCACGAAGGGAAAAAAAATATCATTCCCCATGCATTGTGTGGAAGGTGTTCCACCACCGTAAAAGATCACGAAGCCTGGAAAGGGACACATGAAAAATTTTCCTCATGGTGCGTCATTTGGGCACTAATATTAATGCAGCAATACAAAGAATAGCTCTATCTAGGTCCATCAGGTCACCCTGCTACCACTTTCTCTTCCCCTGCCATTTCACATAACCAAAACCTTGCTCCAAGATGAAGGCGAGAGCTACAATAATTCAAAATTTAAAAACTAACGTACACATGAATATACTTAACAATGCGTGCTCTACTATGCCACCTGGCGGACGCTGAGAGAATGCACAATATTTATGGGGGTGATATTACGGAGATTGCGTTTCAGCACATGGTGCAGTCTTTGAGGAAGAACAAAGTGGTGAAAGTGTGCGCGCATCTGTGGATCTATGTGACAAAATGATACAGAGAGATGCAATAAAACAGTACAAAACAGACTACAAGCAATATTTTAACAGAGAAATATATACAGATCAATTCTAGTGTTTTGATTTCTTTTTATTAAGAAATAATCATCGTTCCCTGAAAAATAGGTGTTGAAATCATCGATTTGTTTAGACACAACAAAGCCAAATTAAATTTGTAATTCTACCTAAGTTAACTTCCATTTTAAGGAACCATACTGTGACCTTCCATTACTTCTCATTTCACTAGGCAATAAATATATACAGGTATCCCCATTTAACATCCGCATTACGTGCTGTAGAACAGGATATTAAACGATTTGGATGTTGATCGAATATTACCATAGTCACTTAGAAAGTTTAGGCTACTTTGCCCTGCCGTAGTGTAAGATGCCTTTAATTACTGTATAAAGTAGTTTAGATACTTTGCAGATAGTACTGTAATTTAAACCTTATTATGGATTATTAAAGCACAATGTGAAAACATTTAATACAGTACAATAATTACACAAAGCCCTTCCCATGCATAGTAAACAATCATGTAGTAGTATGTCAATTTTAAGATGTTTCATCCTCAAAGATTCTTTTTTTATAAAATAAAACATGCTTCATTTTGTCCGAAGCCTAAACGGTTATACACATGCTAAACCTTTATTTAATTTATGGAAATTCACAATAATTATAGAAAATACAGTAGTGTACACATAAGAAAGCAATTAACATAAAAATTTGTAATAATTATAACAAGTATAATATGGTTAACTAGAATTCATTAAAGTACTGTAACATTATACGTCAGGCAGCACTGTACAGTATAGGGTCTTTGTTGGCTGACAATACAACCTACAGCCTGCCCACTCTCTACCTACCGCCTACCTGTGTAAGGATATATCGGTTGCATCCTTGCCAAACAAGACCAATCCCATGATTCATTTGGCCCCAAGTTCGTTCTTGGGAGGCAAGTTAGTAAGACCGGTTTTGCTAAGACCATGGCTGTGTCCAAATTCAGGAGCTACATCCTTTGAAGGATGTAATCTATAGGTGCGGCCTTTGCAAGCGGTGTTCTTCAAAGGTCAAACAGAAAGCGTTATTAAATGGGACAGTCTGGCCAGCAGATAACTTCCTGCTTGCATCACCAGCAGATCCTGCCTTTACCCTTGTGCCGGGACACACCTACTTGACCTCTACACAATGAATTTTGGGATATGTTGGGTTGTGAAGGATCCATCAGGTGGATCCTTCGCTACTTGGCAAAAGAAGGACAGTAATAGTAACAATCCAAGCATGTAGAGTTTTTTCATAATGATGCAATAGTAGATATTCAATTACTTCAATAATGATTGCAAAGTGATGCTTGAATGGAACTGAGCTATGCTTGTATACAAGCAGCAACTCTCAACTCACAGAGAATGGGATGCTGTTCAACAACGTGACGTTTGCAAATTAGACGTGATTGTATATTGTGCAACATTACCACACAATCTCGCAGCTGTTAATGATATTTCAGAGATCCAATGGTGGTTTCTGGTTTGATTTTTTGGCATCTTTGAGGTGAGGGAAAGGTGGAGTTAAACCCGACAAAAAAGGCTACTACAGCTAAGAATAACTAATTGTTTAATTAACAGCAAATTTTAAATCTTTAATGGAGCCCTAATTTTAAAAATATATTGATATAAACTCTATTCTGTCATCCTATACTTCTTTTTGAAAATATATCAATCATTGTTCCCCGGAAATTTCCATTGTGCTGTGAGCAAATTTGCAGAGTTGTGTTCAGAATTTTGAAGTGTTTTCTGAATTTGCAGCAGGTCGACACTTGGCCACCGTACTTCTACACTTTGCTTCAGACCAAATCCTCAAAGCAAAAGAGAAAGATGCATTTTGCTAAACACAAGGAGAGGAAATTGGTGCTAAGACAAAACAGAAATAACTACACTTACCACTATCTGCTATAGGGTAATAATATGAATCGGTGCCAGTGGTCTAGAAGATGATTTTAAAATCAATATTTTATAATAATTTAAATATTTCTTGACAAATGACTCCCGAGGGCAAAACTTACACTTAAGACTTACGCTTAACTCAGCGAACAGCTGGAAGTAACAGAGAACAAAGAGATGGACCTTGGGGACGTGAAGCTCTAACAGCGAGGGTCAGATCTCCTTCCAATCAAAGCCCCAGACGGCCCTTTATTTTCCATCTGAGGCCACCAAACAGCAGCAAGACTGTATCAGGCCTGCAGTGCTGTAAAGCTTGCAGGAGATTCCAGCACTTTAAAGCAGATGTGCTTCAGCCAAGCGTGAATATCTGTGAAGACCATCAAAACCAAGGATCTCGTTCCCCATGTGAATGCAGGCATCTCCTACTTCATCTCTTTTTATGACCGAGCCAAAGCTCGACTGACTACACATGTCCAATGGCTGCTGCTTAGTTGCGTATGAAAAGTATATATGATTATTTAAAGGGACCAATTGAGCCAGGAAATAGATAGATATGAAGCCCATATGGACTGTCAGAAAAATGGGTAATTTGTACCTTTGCTTGTCACTGGTGCTTATTTCACAAACTCTGTTGGGAGATAAAAGCTTCTATCTGGCTATAGTTTATTTTGGGTAATTTTTTTTTGTTTCATAAATATAGTAAGTGATGCAATATTTATTGCAAAGATCCCCCCCAATATCGTTCACCCCTATTTCCATTTAATGAACACAAAAGGCTTAAGAATACCGGTATCGGCAATACCAACAATAGTGGTACTGGATCAAATGTAATAGAAGAGACAATCAGTCTTTTCGCCCATCCCCACAAGTCTGGCGACGTCAAACAGAAACTGATCGGCAATGCCCGCGCATGTGCGGTTTACCTGAATTATGGGAATCGTGGTTTCGCGCTGCCCTTCCCTCGTGGTTAAAACATTTCAAATCTGTTTTAAACTGTTCAAAATACTTATTTTTTTGAAAACCTGTACCTAACAATTGAATCAACCAGATTCAAACCAACAAGAGATGCTCAGGAAAAGTAATTTTAAATGTTTATGGAAAAGAAAAATGAAAATGATGTAGCGATTCCGTGTCAAACACCGAAGGTAAGAAAAATCATACCAAAGTCAAATTAGTAAAAATTTATTTCAAATATTGAAAACGGTGATAAAGACAAAGCATAAATCATTGTTATACTTCGCAACACACACTTCCAAAGTACTCTTCCAATGAAAGCACCCATGAAACAATCGTGTAACACATGAAGTGGTAGGGATCCTTTGGAAATCTAATGGGTTCGTCGTTATTTTTTTATACTTCATCTAGCATCAAAAGTACCTTTTTTGGTATGCCCCACGTACCGTGGACCGTTATCTTCCATTGTTCATTTAAATTACACCGAAAGTTGTGCATATCTATCATCAGTATCTGTGCTAATTCAATGTTAAAATTCAGGTGCAGTTTATCTTTAAAGGCTTAAAAAGGGATATTTACACACAATATTCAGGCTTTTTAAAAATCGCGACCAGTAACGAAAGGAACGGTAAATATTACTTTCTGTATTAAATGAAATTAAAATTCACATTTATTTTTAATTGTTTTGGCTCGGCGGTGACTATGTCGTATTCAAAACAAATATTTGAATACAGTGCTGCGATTGCCTGAAAAAGGATAAATACAGCCATTTCTACCCGTTTCACTTCGGTTTCTTGGGCTTGGTTACACCACAGCTGTGACGGAAATGCATTTTTACTCTTCACCGAATACATATAGCCTTTTAAAGACTTTTCACCTTATGGAATAGTCAGTTCAGTAACACAAATGATCACGTCATTGCGGTTGTTATTTTTTTTTTGGGGGGGGGCTGAAATGCTATTTATTACCTTCCACAAAACACTAGAGGCGAACCATCAGCAATATATCCGTCTATCCAATATTCTAACATTTTCATTGATGTTGGGGGAGAGGGCAGAGTCATGTGTTTGTACTTCTTCTGTTTCAGGCACAGTCCAACCACGATGGACATGGGGACATCCAGGCACCCACAGCAGAGGTGTAAAGAAAGATCAGAGACGACTTCCATGAGACGTGGTTCAGAAGATGGTCGTTTGGACAAGAAGCCTACAGTGATCCGTGGGTCAACAGCGTTTGCTCTGTGGATGAACAGCTAGTCAGACTACTGGGTACCCTGCTCTGTCAACCACCCTACACAGACACACGCACGCACACCATTACATCACATCCACAAAGAACTCGCTGGGGTTTCCCATGGCCAGGTGGAAGGACTGCCGGGAGGCTGTGAGCTCGGGTGGAACGGAGCCCAGGTCGCGGGTGGGAGGGGCCCCAGGCGGCCCCCCCGGGGTCGTGGAGGGCATCAGGACCTGGCCTGGAGTTCCAGCAGGGTGTTGGGGGTGAGGGGGGCCGACTGCAGGCAGGGGGTGCTGTGGTACCATCATGACCATCATGGGGTTGTAGGGGAGGGGGATCCCAGGCGGGTAGGGCATGTGCGGGTGCGGGGCGCGGGGGTGCGAGCGCTGGCTCAGGTGGCTGTGCTCGCTGGGCGTGGCCGAACCGTGGTCACGCCTCAGGCTGCTGCGGGTGGAGTACTCCGATTCGCTGCCACTACCGGAGCGCGAGTCTGCCCCTCCTCCCGGCGATTTCTCCTCCCGGGTACCTCCCCCTGAGCTGCCTCCTTTACCCCGCCGCCTATCACCCTCGCTCCGCGTCGAGCCACTGCTCCGACTCCCTACGAGAAGAGAAAGGCACATGAGCTCAGCTTTCTGGAGGGAGGAGATGCACCTACAGATGATTAAATGACACCACTGGCCAAGCTAGTACCAAGCTGGACAGGACGACAGATGATATTACAGTTAGGAACCCAGCCCCCCTTCACCTTCGCTGTGCTGGCTTCCTGCACTCCCGGGTCCATAGCTGTAGCTGGACAGCTCGTGGTAGGCTGGAGGCTGGCTCGAGTAGGGGTGAGGGTACTGGTACGGGAAGGAGTGAAGCAGAGGCCAGGGCGTGGCCCCTGGCAGGGGCAGGGGAGTCAAGGTGTCCTGATCCGAAGCCCCACTGGAGCCGTCGTTATCGTTCAGGGTGAGATTTGCCATGTCTGGGGAGGTGGGGGGGGGGGACATGTTTGGTGAGATGGAAGACACTAGTACAGTGGACCAAATTTGTCTTTTTTTAAATATTTTAATAATTCAGGATTTCCAAAACTACATTATCCGTTTTTCCACAAGATAGATTCTCTGTGACCCTGTACCCTGATAAGCCGTTAGAAGATGGAAGAATGGATGAAGATGGAAGGTTAGGATGGAAGAATGGATAATAAAGGCATCAGATAATGGAATATCGCCCCCCCATGGCACTGAGTCTGGGTTTTCTCATTGACGCACTAGAAGCATCACAAGCGTACCTTTAAAATATAATCTCACCATGAAAATTTCTGTCAATTACTGACTCGAATTCACCTAACCATACGTTTTTGTGGGAGGAAATGAGTATCTAGAGCACATGTGCCAAACTCAAGGCCCGTGGGCCAAATCCAGCCTGCCATGTTATTTTATGTGGCCTGCGAGAGGTTAAAACCCATATAGCTGTGTTAAAATAAAAGGGTAGCGTACATTGACCCTAAACAACATCTCCCACAATGCATGTTCATTTTGTGACCCGCGAAGTGAAGGCATCCTGCCACTAGATTACAGTTTCCAAAAATGAAGACGAGAAATGTCAACAATTAATCACAAAATGCCCAAGAGGAGAAAAAATTGATGCAGAAGGACGGCATTTCAACGAAAGAAGAGAAAGCGAATATATGTTTGCGCTTCAAGGGGAAAAACCTGTGTGTCTTTTGTGTTACGAGGAGTACGATCTACGTCGGCACTTCGGCGCCAAACATGGAGATAAGTATGCTAAATTAGCATCCAAGAAAAACAATGCATTGTCCAAGAATTAAAAGGCAGACTGCAACTGCAGCAGGGAATGTTCACCAAAGATACAGCTAAAAATCACGCCGTACTTAAAGCTAGCTTTATTATGGCTGAAGAAATCGCCCGAGTGTCGCGGTGTTCTTCAGAGGGTGCATTTTTGAAGCGGTGCATGCTAACGGTGTGTGAGCAGGTGTGCCCTGACCAGATGCAGATAGCACAGACAACACAACATAACATGCAAATGTAATGTGTTTCGAGCAAAAAAAGAACAGTGTAATATTTGTGAAATGTAATGGTTGTGCTTCTATTTTGTTTGTTATTTTCAGAACATGACTGGATGAGGCTGGTGGATGATTTTGAATGAAAAACCCTCACTGTATCTCATTAGCCTAACCCCGCCCTTCCGATCCATATTTGGCCACTCACAGTTCTCACAGTCGCTCAGGTCCCCGAATATGTAGTAGCATTGCTCAGAGAAGGTGATCTTGTTGACGGTGTGGCGGATGAAGCCGGCCTTCAGCAGGTTGCTGGCATACTTGCGTGCCTCACGCCGGTCCTGGAAGCCCTCCACGTGGTGGTACAGCCACTCAACCACGTCTGAGCCTTGGGACAGCGAGCCAGAGGGCCCCAATGAGGAGAAGGAGAGATGGAAACGAAATGATGAAATAATATTACACGTGAACTGAAATACACAGACTGGCTTTCAGCGCGATACTTCACATTCTGACATTCTTTGCACTGTTAAAGTTTATCGTCTGTTATTTATTGTTACTTTATGCGAATGTCTAAATGCCTCTTTACACTCTAAATTTGCTTTTTCATCTACCGTAAACCTGCAGCTTCCTTTGGGATTAATAATATAATGATCTGTATGTCCATCCATCTCTCCTTGACATTTACATTTTATTTATTTAGCAGAGACTTTAATCCATAGTGACGTCCAATTGAGAAAGCAGGCTCAGACATGCCCCTAGAGCACAGGTGTCAGACTCCAGTCCTGGGGGGCCAGAGCCCTGCACATTTTTGGGTTTCCCCTTGTTTAACAAACCTGATTCAACTTCTTGTGCTAATTACCACATAGCTGTTGAGCTGAATCATTTGTGGTGGAACAGGGTAAGAACTAAACTACACAGGGCTCTGGCCCTCCAAGACTGCAGTTTGACACCCCTGCCCTAGAGCAACTGGGGGTTAATGGCTTTGCTCAGTGGAATCACTCTGGTGACCCTGGGATTTGAACCAGCGACCTGAGCACAGGAACAGCATCCCAACCCACTGGGCCACACAGCGCCCCGCATCGTCTGACTCCCTGCCGATTCCCCCCAACTCCCCGCTTGCACTGGCTGGTCCCTCACCCAGGAAAGCGTTGGGGATGGTGATCTTCAGCCACATGCGGTCCCTGACCTCCAGGCCGGACTCGGGCGACGCCATCGCCTTGGCCACCGACGCCATATCAGAGTGCAGGGACAGGTTGAAGTCAGTAAAGCCTGGTGGGTGGGGTCAGGAGATATGGGGGGTTACACTCCACCTCAAGGATTACTTCGGATGTAATGGCCCGGGGGGGGGCGGAGTCACACAAGCAACACACATGAGGCGTGACATCACTGTAATCACACACACAGAGACTCACGCTCGGTCTCGGTGATGGAGGAGCCGGAGGTGACTGAGCTGAGGGCGGAGCTGACAGGATAGGCGGGGTAGGTCCCCGTCAGCGCTACCGAGTGACTGACCCAGGCTGCCGGGTCAATGGGCCGGATCGGCTCGTCTGGATGGAGGCAGGCAGCGGCATTGTCAGAGAGGAGTGAGACAGTGAGCACAGACACGGGCCGGGTGGGGGGGGGGGTTAGCGGGACCTACTGCGGGGGAGCGTGAAGTAGCCCTGAGGGGACGGATCCCAGCATTTGGCCACCGTGAGGATGATGGGTCTAAGAGAAGGACACAGACCGGAACAGGCCATTTATGAGGTTACAGGGCAGGCGTCACCTGTGTGCGGGCGTGTGTGACCGTGTGAGACTCACCCCGGTTTGTGCACGATCTCCCTCAGGACCCTGACCGCATCATCGTTACTCATGTTCTCGAAGTTGATGTCGTTCACCTTGATGGAGATGTCGTCTTATCAAGGTGGGTTTGTTACATATTCTGGTAGCTCAGGTATATGAACCTTAAGTCATTAATTAAGCACTCCTCAAAGCCTTTAGCACCCCCTGTCTCTCATGCTGGTACCTGCAGCAGCATGTCCCCCGGTTCGATGCGCCCGTCAGCCGCCACAGCTCCTCCCTTCATGATGGAGCCAATGTAGATGCCCCCGTCTCCCCGCTCGTTGCTCTGGCCCACGATGCTGATGCCCAGGAAGTTGTATTTCTCTGTCCGTATAGAAAAAAGCCTGCAGTTAAAGGGGCAGGGAAGCCTCGTGGCGGGCCGATCATCACTGAAGCTTATTGAATACTAACGAATGTTGACAGGCTGTCTGTTAGAGAACACTGCTCAACCCAATTATAATTAAAATGAACAATTCATAACTGTATTTTAAATCAGGAGGTGGGTGGAGATAGGAAAATAAGACCAAAAAAAACAATTAACCAAGGTTAGGTGGAGGAGGACGAATATACTATGAGGAAAGGGAGCAGAGGGTACAGTAAGCATAACTCACCCATGTTGAGGGTGACAGTGATGATGTTGAGGGACATGGTGGAGTCTGTCACACTGCTGAACGAGGAGGCCTGGAAGGCGGGACATAAGGGTTACATTGTAGCCAATCACCGCCTCTCCCCAGAAATCAGACCATTCCCACGTGCGAAATGTGCTTCCATTAATAAATCAGGTAAACCCAGCCCGTCACCCTATGCCCTGCTTCCATCCCGAAGCTGCTGCCAGCTGCACCCACTAAGCCCCCCGCTACTGTCTCGTGTTGACAGGTGCAGTACCCTCTCTAGCCTCGGGGGGCGCTGTTTCCTACGCCGGCGATGGCGCTTCAGGAGTCGGGAGGCTGTGCTCTGCTCTGTGGTGCTGCTGAACCTGGTGGCAACAATGAACTTTTCTGATCGTTCTAACAGCAAACATTAGAAGTCACCTAAATACTACTGTTGATAATCGATCATCTCCTTAAGCTCAGATCGCTGCACAAAGTTCACCTCGATGCCACCCCGCCACAGTGACCGTAATCCCAGCCACTTCCACTGCCGGCATCTCACCTGCTCATGGTATCGTCGTCTTCCGAGTCACAGAAGCTGGTCGCATCCAGCTCACTGCTCATGAGCGTGCTGGCACTCTCGTAGCCCGCTAGGTGGCGCTCCAGGCGACTCTGCCCATTCATCCTTGGCCCTGAGGAGGGGCAAACGACATGAGCATGAACAGGTCTTAGAGCTACCCTACATCTACCAATTCCCAGAAGAGGGAGGATCAGGTCATTGTTCTCTCATATGTTTTAGCTTGAGAAAGTCAGCCAGGACTGAATGTCGTATCCAGTCAGGGCCCACACCCCTCACCGTGTGGGTCCTGGCTCTCCCTGTGCCGTGGCCGCTGTCTACGGCAGGAAACCAGCGACTCTGTGTCCGTGCGGTCATCCAGGGTGTCCACGCTGGGCGGGGCATTGGGGCTGCAAGTGAGGGCGGGGGGGAGGGGGGGTGCTGGGTCACAATTCACTCCAGGGAGACAGAACAAATACACTAACTCCCCCCCCACACACACACACCAGAATATAAAGTTACTTTGTTTGATATTACAAGAGCACAAATCCACCATTTTCTGTCCGCAGGGCTGGCCACGTCAGTGCCTGACAGAAATGTTTATCACCACACAGTTTTGCAAAAAAAAAACACTGACTTACAATATTTAGAATTACATTTTATCTGTCTATGCAGCTACATGTCTTAGCGGTGATTAAAAAGCTTTAAAAACACTCCTTTTCTGGGAAGAAACACTCCTCCAGTCTTCCCAGATCATTCGTCTCTATTGTATCTGTCACCTGAGCATCTGCCTTAGTCAGCACAGAAATATATTCCAGAAATGAGCAATAACTGTACAATTACGGTCCTGATTAAACAAATGTACAGCCTCTTGTGCCAATATGATAATATAAGGTGTTATTACATGAACTAATTAATCAGTGTGCATGTGGCTCCCAGTTACACAAAGCCAGCTGGGTCAGGGCTGCGAGGGGCAATTCTTACTGGAAAGATGGAGGCCTGGAGTCCCCGATGCCACTGACCCTCTCGGCAG
>JAODKC010000002.1:26194456-26211310 GCA_026777985.1 Mormyrops attenuatus
AAGCACTTCTTCACACAGCGTGTAGTTGGAGTATGGAATAGTCTTCCTGCTAGTGTAGTGCAAGCTAAAACCCTGGGCTCCTTCAAATCAGAACTAGATAAGATTTTAACAACTCTGAGCTATTAGATAGGTTTTCCCCAAACGAGCTTGATTGGCCGAATGGCCTCCTCTCGTTTGTAAATTTCTTATGTTCTTATGATATTTACTTTTTTGGTGACTCATTAGACAATCAGATATAGCAAAAGTATTTCGATTAGATAGATAGATAGATAGATAGATAGACAACATTGTTGTTTCATTACGTTTTACAATAATTCTAACATCCATGAACTTTAAATCAACAAGTTGACTTTTGGTTTAAGCAATATAATAAAATATCTGCATAACAGTTGAGTTGCATTTAGAGGAAATTTATTTGTTAGTTTCTAACTTCCCTTAGTTTTGGAAGATCTTGGGCCCGAACACCACCCCAATCACGCAGGTCATGACAAACAGGACCCATAGTGTAATAGCCAAAAGCTGGACAAAGAGTAGGGCCCGCCTGTTTTGATGTAAACCTTCTTCTCCGCCACCAGGGGGCACCATGGGTTGGCTCTCCTCCCTGGTCCTCATCTGCTCCACACGCAGGCTGACCGTGGGCAGGATGATGAAACGCGTATCCCGGGCCTCCAGGGAGAGCACTACCCGCTGGGTGACAGTGGCCAGCTGCCTGGAGGAGGAGACGGGCACACGGAAAGCACCGGGGGGCAGGCGCGCCAGGATGCGCGAGTTGCAGGGCAGTGAGAGAGCATCGCCAGCTTCCAGGGGGGTGGGGTGACGGCACAGGGGGCAGGGTATGGACGGCGGGCCGCAGGAACCTAGAGGCTGAGCGGGGCACAGCTGGATCCTCTGCAGGCACTCGGTGCAGAAGACATGCAGGCACTCCAGCATGCGGGGGCATTTGCCCCCCTGGTTGTACTCCTGGTAGCAAATGGGACATTCCACTTCGGCAGCGTCCCCGGCGGGCTCCTTATGGGGGGCTGTCTGAACAGCCCCTGGAACCTCAGCCATGGAGATGGGAATAAGGTGCCAAGGAAACAGATCAGGCCTGAATGCACCCATAGGGGCAGATAACCAGGGAAACACAGCATTCTGGGAAAGGCGTCAGCATGGAATGATGGACTTCAGACAGCATAAATCCTTCCATATGTGCGGTGTAGCGTAAAACACCGGCTTCGGGTCCACAACTCGAATAGAGATCTAGGGTTTTTGCCCTCCTAAGGAAATAGTTGTGGCCATGAGCCACCCAGCACAATGAACAGGAGTTATTCGCAAACTAAATGGAAAAAAAAAATCTCATTTAGCTACATGTTTTTATGGACATTAACCAATCAGATGCCAGGGATAAAGATGCTTTGGGATGCTAAGGACAGATTACTGCTACCTAAATTATTTATTTCAGACATAATAAGCTACTTAAAGTAACATCTATAAATCCTTTCAGTCACCAATTCTCATGTACTAAATAACGCAAATAAATTGTATTTTGAAAGCAATCTATATTTATGTTATTTAGCAAAAAATAAAAGTATAATAGTCGCTTTGCATTTGCAGTTGTCATTTTTTACGTCATATTCGATATGTTTCATTACTTACCTATCATTCAGAAATCATCAAAATTGATCAATAGAATTGCAGGTCGGCCACTTCAGCAAGAGTCCTCCTCGTATCTGTCCAATTAAAACATAATTTTTAAAGATGCAGAACAGATCATTTCCAGGGGCAAATTAACTTCTCTGGGGGCCCTAGGCTGAAATGGGTAGGACCCCCCCCCCCCCAAAGCAGGCCACTTAAGCTATTTTTTTGTAGAACTTACTGATCGGGGGTAGGAGGCAGCAGTTCAATCAGCCATATTCAGTAAGTTTAACTGTTCAATTTTCCCTGATATGGGGCCTCTGATTTTGCTGGGGCCCTTGGCTATAGGAAGCCTACATATTTATTTGATCCTGAGAATGATGCCTTCTCTAATTTTTTTGATAACCAAAAACACTGATTAGATATTATAAAGGAGCCGTTTCAGAAACCCATTGTAAGGAATAACCCATTTACTCACTGGAAACTCAGCCTAGCTGCACTTACAGCTAACTGACTCCTTGACACATCTTTGTAATGTGATATTTGCCTCAAATGTACATCACTTTGGGCAAAAACCACAGTTAAGTAAAAATAAATGTAAATGAATAATAACCCAGAAGGTCATTATAGTCGTACAGTTCATGACATTTATATGTTTGTCTGCAGGACTTTCATGATTTTTTTTCCTCACTGAATGATCATTTCAACAGGTACTGCAGCTGGCCCTGAGTGTTCCTCATCTGCCACAAAGCACTGGGGTCTTCCTGCCTACCGCCTTGGTGTTTATGCCTGTATGCCCTGGAGTTCAGATGCCTCCCCCGTGCTCCTCTCCGAGCTAAGATTATGCCAATCCCAGGTCGCCGGCAGCAAGGGCCCAGCCAAAGAAACCCTCCCTCGGGGGGGGGGGGGCGTTGCCTAGAAACGTGAAAATAAACTACAAAATACTTTCTCCGCATATATTCTTGTTGAGCTTTTATGGATAGCAACAATGAGAGCCCGTTGCTAAAATATAACAAAGTTATGGAAAGAAACTCTGGTAACTTCCACCTCAAAACTACGCCTTGGATCGCTTGTTGTTTTTCTCACAGCTGATGAAATACTTTGCAAGATGACAGTACTTACGCTTTTAGCCAGGTCCGTTTTATGAGATGAATCTTGATGAAGTTTCTTGCATTTCAAGGTCCTCAGTCACCATGTCCCATTACTTTTTCACGTCTCCAGTCTCATAGCAAATATGACCAATTCGCAGAATCACAGGTACATTTATCTTATTCAGAAAAATTATTTTCCATTGCCTCGTTCTTAACTTTTTAAGTCCTGTTCAGTCATTTTTTTTCTCTTTGCAAAGTATATAAGACATTGGACCCCTGAGCCCAAATCTTCCCTTCTCTCCTTCCCATTCGTTCTGTGTGACACTAAAGCTCACACTGTCTCTTGACTCCACACTGTCTGCTCTTCTTACAATCAGATGTCTGGTTACCCTGACATTAATTCCCTGGTAATTTGTGGGTTACTATGATGGGGAATATCACCAGAACCCCTCCAGCTCACCTCTCCTCCAGGACCAGCATGGGTAAGAAATAAATGGTCTTCCCAGCTCCAGAGGTCCTAGTCAAGACTTCATTCTAGGACAATTTTGCACTGATGTAGAGATCAGGGCTTTGTGGAGTGTCTCCAAAATAACAATTTTGCGAATGCATTAAACATACATCATATTCTGTCATTTCGTTTCTAGACAATGTGAAATGGTGACAATGTGAAGTGCTTTCCTACTCAAAGTGCTTTACAATTTATGCCTCATGTTCACCCATCCATTCATACACCAGTGGCAGAGACTGCCATGCAAGGCACCAATCCACACACTGGAGGCAATTTGGGGTTTAGTGTTTTGCTCAAGGACACTTCGATGGGGTCAGGAGGAACCAGGGCTTGAACGGACAACCCTCTGGTTGCCGAACGATAGCACTACCTCCTGCGCCACCATCTTCCCCACAATGAAATAGTACTTTTTTTTGGGCATTTGCACAAATATGAATACAGGTACATTGGAATCTTTATTTCTGCATATCCCACCATCTTCTCCTTAGAAATATACACACACACATAGGAGCGATAGTGATGCTTGGGGTCTGAGCACTGGGTCAGCCTTTTCCGTGGCATCCCTGGAGCATTTTTTAGGGGCGGTTCAGAGATTATATACCTATGAATCAGTTACACACCAAACGAGTGCAGGCATTAACTGGGTCCATGCGCCGTATTTGCTAAGTAATGGCCACTGTGTGACTGATGATGTCACACACCACATATTTCTAGGAGGTTCTTTTAGCGAGGAAGGTAAATAGTTCAAAACTAAGAGTTCCATTTAGTAATTTGCTTACCATAATTATGTCTCCTGAAAGGACAGAATGAGGCACATGAACAGAAGTGGAACTGCCTATTCAAATATCATAATTCATTCCTTCAAACACTATTTTTAGCTTAGCAGGAAGGGGAATTCCATTACAAAATTTCCTGGTTTTTTAATGTGTTTATCTTTTCAATCAGGATATCTTCTGTCTGACTGCCTTTTCATCCTATTATAGTGTTTATTATGAGATATTATTTGACCTGCATACAAAGACAGTAATTTCCCACTGACATAAGCTTTTGGAATGACTCATCGTTTCAGTCAATGGTATGAATTGAGCAATACGCCCATTTCTGGTCATTAATTTTTTTATGTAAACATGACATGAAAGATTTAATTCCACTGAGACCCACCATGAATTGTTCTGTCAAACACTTTCTCTCCGGGTGAGATTTGGCTCAGTGGGTTAGACTGCTGTGCTTGTAAGCAAAAAGTCATGGGTCCAAATCCTGTGTGGCAGAGGGGTTTAACTGTTGGGTCCTTGAGCACAGCCCTCAAGGGTTCTAGGAATCGGTTGACCCCGTTCCCTTAATGAAGTATGTTGTCTTTATATAAATAATGAAATGCAAAATAAAACAACAATATGAATGTCTGTGCAGAGACATGCCACAAGTCAGTACTTTAAACATTAAATAATAGCTATAGTACAAAACTGTCATGACGTATAGCAATCCCGTTCGTTCTTACTTTCTTATTTCTGTTACAGACTATTACAGATTAACTGTTTGTGTAAACAGTTACCTCATTGTGGCAAACTGGTTCACTTTCCTCCTTGACTTAGCTAACAATTGACAAACAGGTCTAACTCGGATGACTTATTTTCCTGTAATTCCACCGCTCCGGTAAACATACACACCTGAAAAGCGAACGCCATTGAATGGCATCCAAAACAACTGATTTGAGTACACAGATATCATTTCAGGAAACCCGGACAGTGGTAATATTTAACTTTATTATACAGTCTTTGGGCCGGAGGAAGCCCCTTTTCGTAGTTTTGAACTCTTTGATACCCTTAAAGTACTACCAATTTACTGGCGGAGTAAATAGTTTCCTGGAACCGTTTGCAGACCATTTAAGGTGGATTGGATGCTACTGTAAATAACATCTGCGAATATCAAAATAAGGTCAATTTAACAGATTTCTTTCATTGAGATTTTCCAAATTTAAAACAACAACCAATTTTGGGAAATATGCATCGGACTATAAAGTACTCTGGGAGTCACATGTGAAGTTTTGAACATGTCCTTGCATGGTAAGAAACTTTTGAAGCTCCAAGAAGACCAAGAAATACACAACACAATAATAATAAAATAATAATAAAAATAAACATTTATTAGGCTTGATATGGTTTTCATTATCCCCTGCCTTCATACAAGATTTTACCTAGTGTTCAGGATTTCCCCTAATGTAAACGCACGAGAAACAATTCAGCTATATATAAGCCTACAAATTCTACTTATATGATTTTGATTGTCGTATTATTTGTCTTTCAGAATACGTCATATAATCTACTCGGTAGCACTTGTCTTAGAACAAAACCCTTTCGGTAAATGCTTAGTTTCAGACGGTCCACCTTAAAAAGACAGTAATGAAAATGTAGGGCGTGTGTTTCGGAGGAGCGACGTCACTGGGTTCACCTTGCGTTAGTAAAAGAATGTTTGTTGTTTTTAATAATGGGCGTGTCATGCACCTTTCGCTATAAGAATAGTGGTAATTCAACACAACAGGCAGTATCGGTGGTACTTACGGCAAGAACTCAATAGGATCGGGATAGGAAAATGAGCTCAGACCTAGAGTGCGGTATTTGTTACCAGACCTACAACACGGGTCGTCGTCTTCCCAGAGAGCTGGGATGCCGGCATACTTTCTGCGAGAGCTGCCTGTCGGCAATAGTCCGGCAATCGGCGTGTCCAGCAGAGGCTTGTACAATTATCTGCCCGCTATGCCGCCACTCCACCCCCATTTCCGCAAGGGGCGATTTGCGACAGGCACTCCGGGTGGACGAAGGGCTTCTCGGCCAGACTCTGGAAGCTGGGTTTCTGGAGGACGAAAGTGACAGCGAAAGCGGGGGAAGTGACAGCGATAGAAAACCCGAGCCCGACCTGTTCAGCCCAAACCCGGCCTCGGATCCGGCTCCCAGGACCAGAAAAGGCAAGATCTGGCGCTCTCTAAGGCGGATATGTGGAAGATTTGTCAGTGACACCCGCCAGACTTCACCAGAGCATAGACACCGTAAGTGGATAAACTTATGTTAAATGTTTTTTACATCACAATAAGCAGTTAAATATACAGAACATGTTTAATTCTTGAATGGTTACAAACATAAAATGCAGAAAATTCTGATGTGTGTGTGTTTTTTAACTACCAAATAGGCTTCTCAAACATTCTGGAAGAACCATATGAATTACGATACAGTCGAACCATCTCTTATATGATTAACTTGTTTTTGCTGGTCGAGTTAAATATTAAAATATACACTTTGGTGTGTGCCCCTGTATAATAACGACCTGCCCTTTGTGTTTTTCCATAGAGTGCATGACCAACGAAGAAATGAAGGACATTGCGTTGATGTCGTGTTATATGATATAATAACCGAAGATCCCGCATCCGATCCGAAATGAACAAGTTCTGGGACCTCTGGGAACTGTCGAATAAAGACCACTGACATTTTTTTGCTACTTGGTATGGACCAAGAAAAAAAAACACTGTTTAACAGTATTAACCCACTTATGAGCCTGTTTATATAAATTATCTGACCAAACTATTTCACGCTATGCCTATTTATTGATAAAGGACCCACCCGTCTCTGAATAAGAGGCTATGAAATGATAACAGGAGATGTGTAAAAATACTGTCATTTTATGTCTTGTATTTCCACTTTGTTACACTGTTTCAATCCTTGTCATTCTTTGTGTAATTGATTTAATCGTTATTTATTAGACCTGTATTATCCAGAAATATACACGTTTCTGTAATAAAATAAAATACATTTTACAATTAGTGGTCCAATTAGTGGTTCGACACATTATAAAACGATGCATTATTCGATAAGGCAAAAGTGAGACAAAGTGACAGGATCGTCTGAAATCATCCAAAGCTGTCTGTTTAAAATATGATCAAACCTCAGAAATTTCTGAACTTCCCCAAACAAACGACCGAAACTATCTTATCAGCATTGGATTCCCTTCCTCAGCTGTCAGCTCCTACAATAAAGAAGGAACCTGCCGGTCACTAACAGACCAACCCTCCTGCAGAGCGAAAGGCAGTATCTTACCACAGTCTACGTCAAAGAGGCCATGCGGTATTCTCCTTTTGTTGGTAGATGCTGTCACATGTGTTTAACCAATATTAGCTGGAATTGTTAGAATATATACGTACTTTTATATTGACCAACACAATATGCCAAGATAATTCAACAAGTAAGCAAGTAATGATTTGCAGTAGTCAGGTAAATCGATGTTGATACGACGAGCCCGATCCTAAATTAATCAACCCTAAATGAGTCGAATTAAGCATACATGTTTAAAATCCCCCGAGGCCCACTGCATACAGCTTATTTCCCGACAGCGTGCGGGAAATCGCGCATGTAACAATACAAATTCCCCATGAGCTTTCAAACTTTTCGCGTAAGAGGGATGAACAAGACAAGGCCGTGAGAAACGTGCTGACACAGACCTCACAAAAGCGAAACAAAAGTGTGGTAAGTAGCGGTCCTGACGTCAGCGCTAAGCGCAATACTGCCCGGATGAAAACAGTTGAATTTGTCCTCGTTATATTCTTTGTTAAGACTAACTGATCATCATTACTCATTGTCCCGTGTTCACAGTGTTTAGACGCTGACGTGAGCGCCACGGAAGGTGAGGGTTCACCATTCTATCACTCATTTAGCTATGAGCCGTCGTATATTATATAAATATTCTCTGCATTATATATGTAGATCTCCTTTACCTAGTCACATGGGCGTCGTTTTAAGCCTATTCCCGAGTATTTTGGGCCCGGTGCCAATTATCCTCCCTCAAAAACAAAGAAGTCAAGCCCCAGGTAAACTTGACTTAGTCCTTGATGTTTTCAATGGCTAGAAACTCCCCTGCCTAGACCCATTTAGCTCTGTTAGGGAAACCCAAATAGGGGGAAAAAAACAGGAAAACAATAAACAATGGGAATGGGGAAAGAATGGAAATAAAGAGGAAATAGTCAGTTTTGGTAGTATTTAACTCAATATGCAATATTTCAGTCATAGCTATCCCCAGTTTAACTGATTTTCACAGATTTCTAAACCCACGTCATGTATCTCAGTCACATCAGCCCAATGCGGAGGACCTGCGTCATACCTAAATCTGTGTGCAGCATCTCAGATGTACATCTAACACCACGTTCTGTACATGTACACACCAGTTAAATTACGTATGAGACTCTGCTAGGGTCGTTTCTACCTATTCGAAAGATCAGGGACTAAGGCAAGATTACCTGTGGCTTGATGTTTTTAGGTGATCAGTGGTCATTGTTGACACACCACAGCACAACAAAGAAAGGTGTTCTCTGCATTTAACCCATATGTGACACAGCAGGGGGCAGCTAATTGAGCACCCAGGAAGCAGTGCTTGGGGGCGGTAGCTTGCTCAGGGTACCTCAGTGGTGCCCTGCTGGTCAGGGATTCGAACCAGCAATCTTTCAATTACAAGTGTGCGTCCCTAACCATTAAGCCACCACTGCCCACTTGAAGGAAGACTGGCAACAGAGTTCAAATACTGGACTATTGCTCCGAATGATCGGACCTAACGGCACCCATGGACTGTGCCATGAGATATAGAATAGAATAGACCCCTAGTCCTTCTCTTGCCCGACACAGCATTTCTCTTATAGCTCCACGCTAAGCAATGTTTGCCTCCATCCGCAAGCTTCCCTGCACATCACTCACCATCTATACTTACAGCAAGTACCATGCAAATAAGTCACATTTCCAGCAAAGAGATGACAGTTCAGCCCTCGTACAGGAAACTGTTACATCCTGTCACTTTTCAAATTAAATGTGATGTTGAATTATCTAGTCACGCCTCATAAAAAGCCCCTGGTCACTCAATCAGTCCCCCCCCCCCACCTTTCTCGTAGGACTTTTTTACTCCCATAATACAGATCATTAAAAAATTACTAATTACCACGGGTAATGGTTATGAGCTATGGGTAATGACTGAAAGAATGAGATCGCGAGTACAAGCGGCCGAAATGGGTTTCCTCCGCAGGGTGGCTGGGCTCTCCCTTAGAGATAGGGTGAGGAGCTCAGTCATTCGGGAGAGACTCAGAGTAGAGCCGCTGCTCCTCTGCATCGAGAGGAGCCAGATGAGGTGGCTCGGGCATCTGGTCAGGATGCCTCCTGGACGTCTCCCTGGTGAGGTGTTCCAGGCATGTCTTGCTGGGAGGAGGCCCCGGGGAAGACCCAGGACACGCTGGAGGGACTATGTCTCTCAGCTGGCCTGGGAACGCCTCAGGATCCCCCCGGAGGAGCTGGACGAAGTGGCCGGGGAGAGGGAAGTCTGGGTTTCCCTGCTGAGACTGCTGCCTCCGCGACCCGACCTCGGATAAGCGGAGGATAATGGATGGATGGATGGATGGATAATTACCACGGGCAGATTAATTGATCAGTTAGATGCCAGGGAGAGACGACAGCACAAACAAAGGGAAAACATGCATTTTACAGACACATACAAACAAATGCAAAAATCAACCCCCAAAATATGATTAGACAGCAACCGCTCTCTTGTTATGTGCTGCTTGCCCCAAACTGACCCCTCCCTGTAATTAAAGTTCAAGCAGCAGCCCGTTTCCTGGATCTAATCCACAAAGTTACCTTTCCATCGGCCTTATTTTCACAATGAGGTTTGAAATACTAATGGACTGCGGCAGGATTATTACATCTAACTGGGCTACTAAATGTTGCCATGGTGAAATTTTAATGTGAATATAATTTGACCTTATAGTTCTCACTGTTTGGCATTCTGACCTTTTTTTTAAGCCATCTAAAACGTATGGGGTGTTGCAGTGGTTAGTAATGCTGCCTTACACCTCTGGGACCTGGTTTCAGGCATTCTGCCCCCCGGTCCAGAAACATTCTGAAGTTAAGTGTAATTGCCAGATTGCCCATAGATGTGTATGTGAATGTGCCCTGCTATGGGTTGTTCTTGCCTTGTCCCTGTGGCCGACAGGACAGGACAGAGATTGATGGATTTAAAACTGACAATATACTACTGATTTATCGTTTAAATGATACAGAAAATAAAATATTCCATGTCATATGATAAAGGATTTTTCCAGAGGCGATTCTAGGGACTGTGGGGGCCCTAGGCAAACTAACTACATGGTCTGCTCCAACTCACCCTCTTCCGGCATGGTACAATTTAATCACCATGAAGTCTAAATTAGTAATACCAACAAATACAATTTAATAAACGCAAGTCCTTCATTCTCGTTTCTGTGAAAAACAGAATACGTAAATAAAGCATATTTGTCGTTGCAATGTAGGCTTACTATGTAGTCGCCTGCCCTCGGGGGCTCCCCTCCCAGCTCAGTGCCCCCCTCCCAGCTCTGTGCCCCATCCAACTGCCTGTCTTGCCTGTTCTGTCGCTATGCCTCTGGCTTTTTCTCACAGAAACCGCAGTAATTGTCGTCTAATTAACACTAGACTATGTGCTATTCCCATATTCCTAGTGTTGGGATCTGGAATTGTTTTGTGGTCTGTTATTTTGGTATTCAGTTCTAGGGTTGCTTAGCGCTCATTGGTCTAGACGAAGTTACCTCATGTTATTCCTCAAACAGTGGAATACGAACCAGACTCACAAACAAGAATAGCTTCTAAAGCCTCTTACCGCATTTTATTGCTAAACACTAAATTGTTTTAGGGAATCTAAACTGCATGTTATTGCTTTAGTAAATATGTTTCACTGATATTATTCCGCCTTCCAAAACTTCAAATCGATGTAAAAAATATATGACGAAATGGGCAAATCGAGCAAGTTGTAAAGAACTAATACACTATACTACACCGGGACGTCAGCGCTACGGCAAAATATGTTAAACTGTAGTTTCTCAGTTCATTGCACCACCTGCTGGAGAAAATGTATAAATCGGTGTTTTTTCCCCCTCCAAATATCTGCATTTCTAAAACTTTGTCAACATACTTTCGTCTGCGTGTGGGCTTTAGTTAAATCTGGGCCTGTTGATTTTACTGGAAAACCTAGTGAGAAAAAAAACCGTGCTCGTAAATTTGCTGCAAAAAGTTTTACTTGGTTTAAGTAAAAAGATATGACCTGTTAAACATTTAATTATACGAAGGTATTTATACAGGGCTGGGCTATTCTAGAGAAACTAAAACAAATAAAATAAGAAATACGAAAATAAAACAATTTACTCTGAAAACTGTAGAGCTACATCTACCTCCACCTACCGTGTTAAGCCGAAAACTCGCAGAGCCGAAATAAAGTTATTTTTTTCATTAGACCTTCGGCTTTTTGTTGATTGTTACTAAAAGTCCACAACTGATCATGTATGACCATTAATTCGGCTGCTGTATTAGGCAGGAGGGAGATGAGAAATGCTGATTTTATGCTCCCATGCTGTAATATATTATATTCGAATCACATCATGGGGCCCTGTATTTGGAGAAAGTGTATTTTTTGTACTGATTTTCATTGTGCTGTTGCGAGTAACGCCAGTTGCTAGAATAAATACTGCAGAGAGACTATTCTATAAATAATGTATTTTACATAAATATATGTCTATAAAAACATTAAATACACAGGCTTGCTGTGAAATTCCCCTCTCTCGGGGAGGGGGCGGGCGTCCACCCTCGGACCCCTCCTTCACTGGGTTAAATCCAGGTCTAAAATTTCATTGCTGAAGTTGCCCCACAAGTTTCTCGTCCTGTAGCGGTTTTCCCGCCACTCCTCAGGCCGTCACCCGATTTTCCGCATTTTATGGCGCGCCTCCATCTTGCCACACGGGGAATGATTCACGTCCCACGCTGCTTTCACTGCGCCTCCGCACCGCCACTCCCATTAACAGCGGCGGCTTTGTATTCGTCACAATGCGTGCCGGTTGTTTACATTCCTTCCCTAAGATTCCCGAAAGATTGGAATTTTTTTTTTGGGGGGGGGGGGGGATAAATAAATAAATTAAAGATGCTTCCCCTTCGCCAGTAGGCGGCAGTAAAAAGCCACAAACGGCTATAAGGTTTATTTGTGGGTCATCTCAGGTTATGTAGAAAACAGACCCAGCTAAGAACAGAAAATATGCACATGTACATTTTCGATACGAAGTCTGTTTTTTTCCATCATAGCGGACTGATTTCAATTTAATGTTTTGGCTACCATGCTTTACATTTAGTTTACCATCTATTTGGATAATTAGAATTTGTAAATGTATACAAGATATCTTTGCGTATATAATTGGCAGTGCTGACAATTTTTTAACTGCCTCCATTTTAAAAGCTCACACAGTTTTCACATGACTTCAAGGACGAAAAAAAAAAAAGCCTCAGCATCCTCTCACGCCACAGAAACGGCTCCATTCATGGCGACTGACCCTTGACCAATTCCCAGGGCTGAAACCCCGCCGTCGTCACGGCAGCGCGCTACTTTTGGGTTCCGACGGACGGCTGGGCCGGAGGGAGCGAAACGATCTTAACGGGAACGGTAAGGAACGATATTTACAATAAAGCATTAAGTCATTTGTCTATTAAAAGAACAAACATGGAATCTCCACATGCAATTTGACGTTTAAAATTTGCCGTGAGTATATAATTTGCTGGACAGCACGTGTACATGGTTGATAACTCCCAATTTCCCCGTTCGTCCTAATTCTTCTTCCTAAGCGATTTCCTTACTCCCTGCCTCCTCCTCTCAGCCTGAAGGGAGAAACGGTGCCTCCATGTGCCTGTGAGTGCGAGGGAGCTTTTAAGGAAAATAAGTACAGAGGCCCCTCAGTCCTTTACCTCTCCTACCCCCCCCCCGCCCCCGTGTATTTTTTTAACTGAACTGAGGAACCTGAATGTGAGACTTTACAGCAAAAGAGAAACAGAAACACAATCACGCTGCATGTTTTATTTATGGTATCCATACTCTGCCACATCGTACATGTCACTTGGGGAGTGGGGGGGGGGGCTGGAGAGGGGGTTAGAAGGAAAAAGGATAGAAAGCCTTTTTGTTTAGCTGTGAAAAAGAGGGAAGGATGGGAGGTGGTGGAGAGGGAGGGGGGAAATAGAGGACTGAAACTAAGCTAAAGGGAACAAAATGGAAATCCTGCAAAAGTTAACGTTCCCACAACTGACGTCAGTCCCATTTCATTTTTTCCCTCTTGGTCAGTTTCCCTGCTCCTCAATGTGCCAGGCTGTAAAAAAATATCACTTTGAACACAGAAGAAACACCCGCTGCCAGTTGACTCGACCAACACTGAACAATGGAAGGGGAAAATATTAACAAAGAAAAGGGCGCGTGGTAGGGGACAGGCATGTGGCGTCCCAGGAACGCGGGGGAGACTGCTTCAGTGTTTTACGAGTCCTCTGAAGAGCTAACGCTATCTGCAGACGGGAGAAGGCCAGGATGTGGATAAAGGGCTCCTTAATGAAAAGCCGCTTCCCTTTCATCCAGACTGAGCCGTCAAAGTTGCCCAGTCCCCGAGCCGCCTTTGTGTTTGGATTAGCGGGGGAGGCCTTTCCGCGTCACGCGCGAAAAGCAAGCTTCCTGTCACCACCCGTGCCAAAGGGGAAGCGATTCACAGACTGAACGGTTCCTGTATGAGCATCGAGGCTGTGAACTTGCGTGTTTCTCCTGCTCCGCACTTGTGGTTAGTTGAATAATGGAGTAACAGCACAGCTCTGTCACCTGAGACTCCAGGTTTTTTTTTCTTTTTCTTTATTGGAGGGTGACTGGAATTCACATCTTCAAGGACCTTGCTTTTTTTCCCGCCCTCCTGTTCCAGTCTCGCAGCCTTTCATTCATGATTCATGAATGCGCCGTGATCCCTGTATCTTGCGGACAGTGATTGGCCGGGCCGTGCGTTGACGTCGGATTGGCTCCCTGCTTTGTGCCGTTGTTGAGTTTGTGGAGCGTCAGATTCCGAGACTATCTGTTTTTTTTTTTTGTGCATGTGTTGGAACCTCAGGAACCCCATCCTGCCCCCGTACCTGAGGCAGCTCTTTCGTATTCTGTCCCCATCTTGCGCCCCCTACTGGTTGGCCATCTGCTTAGGGACATCACTCTTTTGCCAGACAGCTGTGCCTGTCATCACTCTTTCGTTAAGCAGGTGTTTCGCTAATCCGATGTGTGGCATCACTCTCTCATATAGCTTCCAGCCCATCTGCACTCGGTGTCGTCCCCCCCCCCCAAAACCTCCACCCTGCTCTGGCTTCATCCCAGAGTGTGGTCGCCACGCCGACGCTTCATCGGCCCCTCTGGCCTCCCACCGCTCAATGGGGAGTTTGTCTCTGTGTCTCCATGGCGACCGCCTGAAGAGCAGAGCCGGTGTCAGGCCGCGCCATCACGATGGGTGAGATCGAGGTGCACTCAGAGACCCCATAATCCCAGTGGAAGAGAGACAACCCCCCGTTCAAAAGCATGGCCTGAGAAGGGAGTGGGGGGGGGGGGGCAAAAAATCTAATGTCAGTGGCCCAAGCAAAATCCACTGAGGCCCAAGATATTGTTCCTGGAAGGCCCAAATTTCTATTACCCCCCTGCTTCCTGGGACAGACTTTGGATCACTGACCTTATCTGGATAAGCAGTCACTGGAAATGGATTGATTGTTGACTGGTGATCAGTTGACCTTTGTGATGGCAGGGGAGCAGCAGCCCACCTAGCCGTGTGGAATCGGACTGTCGAGCAGAACTTGGCCTCCTACCCCTGGGTATCCTCACATACCTTACAGGAAACATTCACTCCCATAGATAAACTGGTTTTGCACAACATGCTGAGAACATGAGCTTTCTGGGAAATAGAACAGACACAACAGATATTTAATACTGTTTTACAAGACCTCACACAAGTATTCTAGTGTATGTTTTAGCTAATCCCAGTCACTTTCAGTGGTAAATATTTGTAAGTATGATATATCTGGACCGATTCCATACATGATGTCTGGATCAGTCGATATATCTCAATTACCTGAATTACGCTGACGGATCTTCTTTCCCATGAAAAGCCTTGTTCTGGCCTCCAGCTAAGGCTGCCTCTACATGTTCTATGGCTTAACATAAACTTAAATAAATAGCAAGTTTTATTTAGAAGCATTTACGTATTCACTACGGGTAACAATTATGTTTTTTTTCTTCTCTTTTTAATGCCATTTTGGTTTCTCAAAGACTCCACACATACTCATTCGGCATTTTTAACAGCATCACCAAGGAAACCCTCACCGCTAGGCCCTTCAGCACCTTAAGTCCACACATCTGTGTTCATCTGCGTCGTCCTTGGGACACAGGTCCGCGTGGCCCAGCCCCTTCCGGTCTACTATGGCCAGCTCCTCAGCATTCTTAGGACAAGCTTGGGGGGGGGGGGGTCTATTCAGAATGACCCACTCCAGTCTTGTCAGACCGGACGTTTGTGCTTTAAGAACCCAGACTGGTGTGTTTCCGCTCCGTTTTCTCATCTTCTGTCCATTTTTGTTGTCCGAGGGACAGAGCGATTTCTACAGAGCAGGCAAGCATGATCTCATGGGACGTTTCTATCCAGAACAATCCAAAATAATCCCCATGCCCCCCCTCCCCCACCTACTCACCCAAATAAATTCTACTTCCTAATAACTCTATAACTCAGACATAAAATGTGCCTAAATACAGTCCCCCCGATTTGTATTGTCAGTACTTGACTCTCATCTCGGATGATGTAACGATCCCAGTGAAATTAAAGATAGCTCCACCCAAAGCAGCGGACCCCACAGGCCATTCGGGTTGTCCCGGGAGGGTGTGCCCTGTCCCTGGGGACTGAAGCTCACTGCCGTTTCCACACCAACCTCCGGACATCAGCTTTTCGGCAACCGTTTGCAAATTACTGAGTGTACCGTTGGTGGAAAAAAAGTAAAAAGCACATCGGCGTGACAACAGGAAAAGGTGAGCGCCAAGTGGCGGTAGGGAGGGGATTCGCGCGCCGCTGTCTGTGTGACAGTGTGTGCTCTCTGCTAATATTCACACAAGACTCTCGTACTCAGATTCCAGCAGCTTCGTGGTGAGAAAACACACAATCGTCTCTAAGGCATTTTATATACATACATATACACACACCAGTCAAAAGTCCACAAAAAGAACAGACACATATTTACTAATTTGTACTTTTCCCCAATACTGTACCTATCATTGATCAATTACATCTAAAAAAATGGAAAAAAAAAAAAACCTGGCAATACTGATGTAATATTAACCAGCGCTGTAACACTGAGGTGTGACTGGGACCCCAAGGATGTTGTGGGGCAGGATGGTCATTTTAACAATCGTTTTGATCTTTAAAATATGAGCTTTAAGGTAGTAACCTCAGTGTGAAAGTGTGAGACACTAATGAATCTCTGAAGCAGCATGACGGCCCGCTGCGATATTGTCGAATCACACGGCGACTGCTGTTTGGCTCGTGTTTTGATTGGTCTAAGCGCATGGCCTTACTCCGCCCACCCACCTTCCGTTTCACCCCTAGCTTGCATGTTGCCCTGCCTCCCTCACCAATTAGGCTCACCATCACAAAACTGGGGAGGCAGAAGAGGCAGTAGTAGGCGGGCTTATGAGGCTTGGGTTGGGGGGGGGGGGGCGGGGGTGGGGGCCCGGAAAATGAGGGGGAAAACAGACCAAATTCAAAGAGACAAA
>JAODKC010000002.1:26230422-26240931 GCA_026777985.1 Mormyrops attenuatus
ACTACGAAAAGTATATGAAAGAATTAGGAATCCCAATAAACTTAATAAGCCTACATCCAATCTCAGACACTGAAGAACTCTGGAAAAATACCATTTTACTGGAGACGTACTCTCGCTGTAGAGAATGACTTTGAGGAAGATGTAAATTATATAGTTAAAACATCACAGAAGCGCACGACGGACCGCCTCATTTACATTTAGCTAAAGTAATATCTAAATGAAAAATATTAACCCATAATTAAAATTATTTATATTTACAAAACTATTATCATAATATGTTAAGACATGAAAATGTGAATGCGTCTATCGTTCTGAGAAGAGCCACAGCCTCATGCTCAAAGAGCCGCAGGTTGCCGACCCCTGGGATAGGACTTATGTGGCTGATGCATGAGTGCCTCCTACAGACCTGGTGGGGTGGTGCACAGAACTGATTAACAACCGTTAGAGATGCCTGCTGTGTGGAAGATGATATTTTAAAGAAAGCAACTGGCACAGCAGGGAGGAGAGAATGATGGAAGACCACACTGCAGCCGTTTAAGTTACTCAAAAGAACTTTTGTGTATAGAGCGGAATCTTTGCTGGAACGATTCAGGTTAAGTAGCTCACTCAAGGGGACAACAGCTGGAGCCCTCCTGGGCCTTGAACCAGTTAGAAATCTGTATCCTTAACACCAACATGCCTTCCGTCTGTGGCTGATGAAGAACCTGGAACCATCGAGGAATTCAATAAGGCTTCCGATTCACACGATAACCAGCCAGCGCTGTTTTTCTTGGTACGACAGGGTCCAGGGCCCCCCAGTCTTTGCAAAGTAAAGGCCGTCGCTAAGCAACCATACAATCTCACAAGCAGGTGATGTCTAGAATGAAACGCTGTCACGACAGGGCCCACTAAGTCACATGGATTTCCTGTGGTAGCCGGCCGGTGACGTCCCCGAGCACACACGTAAGTCTGCATCGGCACGTGCGTAAAAGTCCCCGGCATGTCAACCTGGCCCACATACACTGCCTGTGTAGCCTGGCACGCGGAGTTAATTACTGTCACGTGAAGGCTACCGCCCGCGAATTCCTAATCCCAGAGTGATGCCAGCATCACTGCACGTCATCTTCAGTCGCCACTGGGCAGCTTGTGATCCGGTGGCCTGGGTGACTGCAGGAGCCAGTATCGACCCTGGAAGTTATTTTACTCTTTACTGTTACTGATGAGTTTCTCAGTTGCAAAGACACAGACAGTGAACCCATTCAGTGTCTGTAAACCAAGCTTCTGCAACCTGCCTCTCTCTGCCCCCCCCCTCTCTCTCTCTCTCACACACACACACACACACACACACACACACACACACACATACAACCTGTGCCACATAAGGGATTTAATGCCTTTGTTAAATCTGGTAGCTCTACAGACCCCTGTCTTTCAGACCCCCCCAAAAACATTTCAAAAACAGTTGCCCCCCATTTGTACAGCCCAAATATGCAGCTTAATGCTCCTCCCACACATTGCCCTTCCTGGCTGACAGCTTCTTATGCGCAGTGGGTCACATGGTTCCATGGTGAGGCGCCGTGGCTGATCCAAGAGACTGTCTTACTACAGACTAACAGAAGCACCCGATTAGCAGTCCAGACACATGGCAGGAAGCAGGGATAGGCTGGCCGATTTAAACTCCGCCCCAAACCCCGCCCCACAGAAAAATGTCGTAAACAACATTTGACCAATGAGCAGACGATACAGCTAACAACCAAGCTTCTGAATGAGCATGGGACACGCAGTGTGGATTTGAGAGGTCCGTCTTTATGGGTCAGACCCCCCTGTGAGAAATGCTGTAGTAGAGAAGCCGACGTCATGCACACTCAAAAATAAAACAAGTGCCAACTGATCCTCTGCCCTGGATGCCTGTTTCTATCTTCACATTTTAAGGTCCAGGTGGACAGCCAGTCTAAATCCAGTGCAGACCCAAGTGACAATGAATAGAAGGGCAAAACCAATCATTAAAACACGTCCCTTACGCCAACCTACCCAGCTAAGGTCAAAATGTACAAGGAAAAAATAAGGAGATCTTAGCAGGCAGACATGGCGAAGACGTATCAAAACATTTGGCCGGCCAGCCAGTCTGCAGCCACTTATTTCGCTCACTTAGCAGATTGTTTTATGGCTGCCAACTGCAAGACCCCCTACGCAGACCCCCCTCCCTATACTCATGCACCTCTGTCACTCAAAATTTTAACTTCAACACCGAAATATTTCCCTGGATTGCCCCATCTGCGATCGGACACTACTGGGAGCATTTTCCCCGACGATAACAGATATGCAATACTTTCCTCAAATTCTAAACGGGAACTTTATCATCTAGTAAGGCAGAAATCATCGATATCCAGCGTAAAATTCCCTTCAAATGCAGAGAAACTCGGCTGTTTCTGTCTGCATGTGGAGTGAGGACAGCAGTAATGATTTCTTGAGGATTTTTCCATTTTTTTTAGCCCGTCCGGCAGACAGGGAGTTTTTCTCTTTTTTTCTTTTCTTTTTTTAAACACATGAAACCGCGACTCTATATTTAGAGCCTAGTTTCTAATCAGATCTTTATGCAACATGGGATCTGGTCCTGGTACCTTGAACCCGAGTCTAAGTTTGCCAAAGGCTGCCTCGTGGTTTGTGTTCCGACTGGTGTGATGGCCATCACGCGTCACGGTCCCCCGATTAACAACAAGCAACAACAAAATACCTTCATTATAAAAACCTGAAGATAAAGTAAGATACTTTGGCTCTTTCTGCGTCATGTTTGTGTGAATTTCAGGTGTGGGTTACGCAAGGCACAAACAGTGCCTTGACCAAGACCGCACGATTACATGTCATGTTAAAACATAAAAATATATAACACAGCCGTGCAATACAGCTAGGATTCTTTAAAATTGCACTGCGATCCATTACACGTTCGCACAGAATTACTGCCGCTTTTCAGGTGCACGGAGCGCTTTCTCTCTTTCAATGTCGTTAACAAAACGAAAAGATTAGGGGGGAAAGGAGGGTATGCAGGCAATTATCAATCACACAGCAGGCGACGGCTTTAGCGCATTTTTTAAATGAGGGGGGCCAGGAGAGGGGATGTTTTCCAGGGCACAGTGCGAGTACGAAGCGCCGCGATCCAATAACAAGACGCCACTTGTTTTAAACTATGTTTCCCCGGCTCCTCTGCTCGGGTCCCCCCGCCCTCCTCTCCGCCTTCCCCAGCGGTGTCGCAACTGCGACCCAGATCCCAGGCGTGTGTGCCCTACGATAAAGTACCTCCAAGGTGGCGACGGGGATAAGATCGCCCTGCAAAGTGTGGCCACAAGTAGCAAAAAGGCATACAATCATCCATGCATGCAGACACGACGCATCCCCATTCCTACTAGAAGTCCAAATTTCTGATCATCCCCCCCCCTGTCAACAACGTGTTTGCAAGACGCTTCCCACAGCAGGCATGCATAAGCAGTGAATAGCTGCAGTAAAAAAAATCTCATAATTATAAAGGGAGCGGGAGATTTGAGAAGGGGACGAAAAACTTAATTATATTATTTGGCCAAAAATGCTATTATGGGAAATACTGATGCCGCGCTACCGGGACAACAGCGATCAGACCTACCCATGCGTACTGCCTTTGAGCAGCCGGGTCGGTTTTAAATAAAGCCGCCCCACCACCCCAGAGTCCGATTTGGAGATGGTGGGAAGGGGGTGCATGACACATACGGGCCGATCACGACGTCCGACTACTGATCGTGGAGTTTTAAGCTTAAAAACGGCCGAGGCGACGGGCAAGCGCCCTGCAGACTTACTTTTGCACTGAAGGTCCAGCATGGCCTGGAACCACTCGCCCTGGTCCGACTCGCTCTCCGCAGCGATGGCGAAGCTCTCCGCCCGGGTGTACAGCACGATCATGTACTTGTTCTTGGAGTCGGCCCGCTTGTTGATGTTGAAGCACGTCTCCAGGCTGACGGAGCGCTTCGGGACGGGCGCCTTGGCGCGGAACTTCTTCTCGCTCTCGTAGTACTCGAGCCGGGCCGGGCCGCGCTCCGAGGCCGCCCGCAGGACGAAGTAGCGCCGGTGCATGGATTTCTGCTTGCGGAGGTAGCCAGTCTTCCGCACGTCATCGTGGCTCTGCTGCTCCGGCGCCTGGTTCTCCATTGCTCCGCACTTTCCCCTTGTTTTTTCCCCACCCCTGAACTTTGACTAAAGCTAGTTTTATGAGTCCATTGAACTACCCTACAATATTTTTATTTATTCATCTTACCTCCCCCCTCCCTGCACTACCTCTCGTCATCACATGCATTTAGGGAGAGAGGCTCAACGTCTGCGCTCTAAAAATGCATATTTTTAATGCAGTTTTCCCGTTTGATTTTGCTCCCACCGCGAACCCCAGCCCGGCTGCCCGCGTCGGCATGCACACGCTGCGCATCCGCATGAACCCGTCCGCCGCTGTTATTCGGCAGCTTTTAGCACTTTAATCCCGTGTACTGTAGCACACTGTACAGACTACGCCGTCCGCGGGGCCCCCACCCCCTTTCCCCCCATCACATCGCGCTACTGCGAAGGGCTGTCAGTCAATGCGCGTCCGTGAATGCGAAACAGCCGGAGAGCAGAGGCGCATTAAGTCCTGCCCTAGTGCGGGCGTCGTATTTCAGTCGCGTTTCGGTCCAACCGAGTCCGTCCTCGGGGCCGCGCACAGTAAGTTACAAAATGCAAGTTAGTTAAACAGAACCAACCCACCGGTTACCGAATATTTGGAGGGGGGGGAGTGCTGACGCGTGTAATACTTTTGCTGATAACCTTGGACAAACCTTTATCTCCGTTGCATTCAACGCGGCCACATGGGCGCATTTTTTCATACACTGGTGTTAATGAAACGCACACGTTGCTTTTCAAGTTTAAACTCAAAGAATGAACATGTCGACATTTTTTTTTTGCTAAAAAATATAATCGAATTG
Organism: Mormyrops attenuatus; assembly: GCA_026777985.1. Classification (NCBI taxonomy): domain Eukaryota; kingdom Metazoa; phylum Chordata; class Actinopteri; order Osteoglossiformes; family Mormyridae; genus Mormyrops; species Mormyrops attenuatus. Next base: position 26,235,375 of record JAODKC010000002.1, read on the forward strand.
TAGATCAACCAAACAAATGCAGATAAACGTCAATATGCTGAATACTTTCGTCTAGTTCATGAAAAAAAAACAAAGATTTGTTCATTCATTTCTGTCCCTAAGTTTATAATTGATTATGAATAATCTACTATAGTATTTGTTACCCGTGAGGTCGTAATGCTTTTTTTTGCTATATCGTTATTTTGATTATTTTGTGTGACTTTACGACGTCTGTCGGTCATTTATCGCTACTACATATTCAGTTTGCAGCAGTAGATGAGAAGTGGAGGGATGAATCTTTTTAATTATTACTTTTCTTATATTCCCGGCAGTAATCAACGTGCGTCAATGATGACTTTTTGAACAAAACACCCTGCGTACTACAAAAACCAAGAAGAAAATGCATACTTAATAACGCCTTTAACTAAGCGACAATGTGCTCATAGTGCCGAAGAGGCGCACACAAGCCGCAAGTTCAGAAATAATAAGTAGTAACAAAATCCCATTGGGAAATACATCGCTTTATTTTCTGGAAAATTGAAACCGATGGCATAATAGGGGCGAGGTTTTTGATAACAAAGCATGAGTCAAAGACCCATTCTAAATACAGCCAGGCTCACATAACAGAAGTTGAATGACTTTTCATGTTTTAACATCACCTTCCTGCTCCCATGGGCTGCTCCAGCAGACGCTGGATGGTAGATACACCTACAATTTCCAAGAAACCCCCCCCTCCCCCCAAAAGAAAAAAAACAACAACACGTGCCATATCAATCTTAAAGGATATCCTAATATACCAAAGTATTCATGATTTACAGTTATATATCATCCATAATTCCCATATAGGCTTTTTTTCTGAAGTTACCAGGGGAAAATAATAGTTTGGTCCTCTACAACATGTGAATCATTTTAAAATTATTGTTCCACTTTACATTCAATAGCATTTGAGTAGTTTAGGTACATGCAGATTGTAACTGTACATATGCATTTAAAAACTAAAATACAAAAGCTTCATACATATAATACATGGGAAAGCTGTTCTTAATGAGTAGCTGTTTGTCGTGCATTATTGGCGGAATTTCTATATCTTCATTGGTAAAAATAGTCTTCACATCAGAAATATACTCAGTCATCTGCTTTTATCTCCATCTACATGGTCTCGTGTTTCCTTCTTAAAATTTCACATCTAAAATACTCAAAAGCAAGCGGTAGTCTATTACAATGTGGTACAAATGTGTGTGAAGCCGATGAAAGGAATAACACAGGTCATTAATGGCAGTAAGACTGAGGTTTCGGGGTGTGGTGGACTTTGGTCAGGTAGTGCTGCTGATGTCTGCCCTCTGCTTGTTTGTGGGGGTACTGCAGCTGACCACTACCCATGCTAAAGCGCTTGGAAAGTGCTATAAAACCAGCGACTCTTCCCCTCATACCCAAACCCGTTTGCTGTGACCTGATGTGTGGCTTGGCTGGGTGTGGAATCAGATGAAAGGGTTCCGTGAGGCCACTTTGCGTGGATATACACTCCCCTGAGAGAGAAAGAAAGAGAGAGAGAGATGACAGTTTGTCAGTGCTTGTATAAATCTCCTCATAAATAATGGCTATATAATAAATTAGTGCGCTAGCAAGTGCGTGGGGGGAGGGGGTGCAGTTACTCACGGTAAAAGGGTTGACAGATACAGGACGGGCAGGTCTTGGGCAGGATTCTGGGGCAGGAACAGCGGCGAGACCTATATGTCCAAACATAGGCAGACACAAGAGTAAGGAGACACTAGTGGGAAAGGGTGCTACACCCCATTTGGCTCGGTCACCGCGCCCGTTTGGAGTCAGACACGCCGGCACAGCACCAGCCCGCTCACTGGAGAATCAAGGGCCGGTAACCTGACTGGTAAGCCCAGTCGCACAGCTGTCAGTGTTCATGAGGTGCCCAGGGGTTAAGAGTGCTAGTGGGTCAAACGGTTTACGCGCCACAGAAGTCACAGCATCGAGGTAAAAATATCTCCTGCCGTAGCATGTAACCGGCGTGTCTCCCATACGCACCGTTCCTACGGAAACCACGGAACGTGATACAATAGGCGCCAATGTCGGGCAGTCATGCGATCCTCTGGGTGGCACGATACATACCGTTGGCCTCCTGAGTGCTCATCGACTGCGGAGCAAAGACGTTGCGACCACTGGAGGCGGGGAAGCTCGCTGACTGTGGGAAGACTCCCGGAGCGCCGCGAACAGAGTCGCCTGTCGAGAAAAAAAAATAATAAATCAGCAGAATGCTTGACCACGGGGACACACACACACAGTCACGGCACCGTGTTTACCTGCCGGCGTGGTGCTGAAAGGGTTGCTGGAAGATAAGGAGGCCTGGGGGCCAGCAGAGGTCGAGAAGGCGGTGGGAAAACCTGGAGATAAAGATCTCACATAAGAAGCTGTAAAACCAGTAGAATCACTGTGACAGACATATTAATGACTTAATTATTTTCCACTAAATTAAAACTGGAACCATTTTACATGCAACCAAAAGCACATAAAGGATCACAGAATGAACCAAAGGTGCACTGCAAGGTGTCTTACTTGAGAATACATGTGGGCTGGAGACTGGATCCGTTATACCAGGCGAGCTAGAGGCAAGAGGTTGCTGTCAGTATATATTCTCACAGTGAAACATTTAGATTTAAGTCGGCAACAGCTTATGTAGATTCTACTTTGTTACCTAGCTGGAGTAGAACTCGAAGACAACCTGTTGCCAAACAGCGTGCTGCCCTGCGTAAATCCACCAGAGGGCGCTGTTGGAACATGCAGGAAGGTCAAAAGTGCAGCACTTTCAAGTCTACAAAAGTTATCATGTATTCTGTTTCATGTGGGCTTAAAAGCAACCGTGGATTTATTTTTTAATAATTTGAACATGTTCTCACCTCATGCTGTCGGTTATTTTTCTTTAACCTGTTCAATTATCTTAAAAATTTCAACACAATGAGCTTCAATATAGGCAAGCTTGTCTCCATTGTACTCTATATTCTTCACAAAATAAATTCACGAAAGTCATTAAATTTCCACAAACATTAGCAGTGTCCTGTCCAGTGAGATCTTGGTTTTGGAATAAGGTCAATAAGAAATTAGAAAAGATCTTTGGCTGTACTGTCACTATAGATCCATCATCTCGGCACGTTACTCTCTGACACACATCGTCCAAAGGTCATTATTTATAGGTGGAAAAAGCATTTTGGTTAAATGGCCCAAAAACGGCAAACACCCCCCTGTGCAGCTGTGGTATGAGGAAAAACCTCCCACACGAAAAACTGCAAGCTTCACCAAGAGGAGAAACCTTCAGACATATTTGGTTGTTTTTCTTTCCATCTGACTCTGACACAAAGGAACTCTGGAGCAAGACCAGGCAGGTCTAACATGGTAAACCTGCTGCAAAGTGTTGTCTGCAGCAGGAAAGAGCAGCGCAGCCTTAATTGTGCGCTGTCAGAGCGTGGGAAGTGTAGTTCCGATCTGTTTATATCATCATCATCACGATCCCATCACTTTTCCTGATGAGGGTCGCAGTATGTATTCCTTGCCATCCATTTCATTTTCTTTTAATGTATCCCTTTTCTTTGCATTTTGGTTCTTTGTGCTTGACTTGTCTCTGTATTTTATTTAATTTACTTGTTTGTGAATTTATTTATAGTCTGTATTTTTGTTCTGTCATAGGCCGTGTGTATATTGTTAAAACCAATAACCATTTAAAAATGAAGAAGGCTGAACTCACAACAACGCTTGGTAGCTCTCGCTAACTATAAATACGCTGTTTTAAAAACACTCTGTATGACATTCCTGATGCGAGTCCCTCTCCATCTCTCTGGCTCTGGTTATGCTGATGACATGAGTGCCAGGGTCTTACCTGTCACAGGTGAACTGGAATCAGAGAAGACGCTGTCCAACTGGGACAGGGCAGCATACCGGTCCTGTGAAACCGGGGCTGCCAGAGACGGATTGAGTCCCATGTGCTGATTTAGGCCCCCAGAGTCAACGCTGAGTGATTTTGGAATGGCTTTGAAAGGGATGGAGCCCCCGGACGAGGATGTCGATCGACCTGAGCCAATCACAGACAGGCAGCTGGGCATTATCCAATCACAAGCAAGTGCAGGAGACGCTTTGCAGTATCATTTACAAAATAATAATCAATCAATCAATCTTTCCTAATATTTTACTACTTTGTGCATTAGGAGTGTAAAACAACTATTACTGATATATCATCACCTTTCACATTTTAATCATTTTCATATTTTAAAACATTGTTAAGCAACATATTACTCTTTGATCTTATCAATGCTTAATAACATTGCAGTGTTGTACCACGAATAAAGTCCATGCTATTTTAAAAGAGTCTTGCCCCCTTTAATGTTCCAGTTCCCTGTGACCTGGAACTCTTCTGATCTAAAGCTTTGAAGTGTAGCGCAGAAAAGACGAAGAGCCACTGATGTCACAGGCCCGGGGGCACGGTGATGAGGGAAGCAGGGGTAACACTACAGATTTTGGGCCCTCAACCCAGACCAATCCAATTATGTTCTAAATTTTTTAGGGCCCCTGTCACACAGAGGCCCATGGAATCATCCTAGCTCTCCCCCTCCCCACTTTATGGTAGCCCTGGACAGAAAGACAGGTGTGCATGTACGCACACACAGGCGAATGTAGACAAAAGTTCACACACTCATTTAGACATATACAGTATATATACCATACAGGCAAAAACAGATGAAAGTGCGCGTACACACACACACACACACACACACACACACATATATATATATATATATATGTATATGTGTGTGTGTGCACTTTCATCTGTTTATATATGTGTATATATATATATATATATATATATGTGTGTATATATATATATATACACACACACATGGTATATATATATATATCATACACATACAGGCAAATGCAGATGAAAGTGCACAAGCACACACACACAGACATATACGCAAACAGACAAAAGGACACACACATAGGAAATAAAAACAGGTACCAAGACACACAGAGAAGCTGTCTTTTGTCTTTGTGGGCCTCCTGAAACCCCCCCCCCCATTTTCATCTAGCCATTAAAGTCTCTAACAGATCCCAAGCCAACTTCCCCTCCAGAACCTTCATCAGAATCGCCACCTCTGCCTCACTTCATGCATGATGCTGAAAGTAAAAATAACCAGCGTGAGCAGAGCGGCTCAATGCTTTCACTTTGTCTGGGACTCTTCCAGGGTGGGGGGAGCAATGTGGCCCACCCCCTACCCCTGACCCTGAAAGCGCGGTACATGCATCAGTGACCTCGCCTACGTCAGGAATGCAAACAGGTGGCCATGACCCATCACCACTACCCCCTCCCGCAAAATCAGGAGAAAAGAACTTTCCAGAGTGCCGGAGCATCAGCATGCCTTCTGATAACGATCACTGTCGTATGCTGACGTAATACGATGGCTGACTTGGCGGTGTGCTCTACGTGTTGCGTGAAAAGCAGAGTCGCTGGTGTTCCTGTGTACGCGGCGAGCCGTGCATCTTACCTAAGGTGAAACTGTTTTTAAAAGTGCTACTGGCT
>JAODKC010000002.1:26265291-26278918 GCA_026777985.1 Mormyrops attenuatus
TTTAATTGAAATGGTAATTTACAATTCCTGTCCTAGCTCAGAGTGTCCTCCCTGACATGGGTTATCTGGTCACCCTAGGAAACTGTGACTGCAATCAAAAACTAAAAGTTACTTATGGTTAAGGTTAGGCCTGGGTAAGGGTTAAGGTTGTTATTGTTGGGATTAGGGTTGTGCCCATAGAAATTAATGTAGATTCCCTACAAAGATGTGCATACAAATGTGTTTGTGTGTGTGTGTGGATTATGTTTATATTCCAAATGTCCCCCACAATGTAATAAAAACCTGTTATTTTGATGTTGTGGGGACCTGCATGTGTGTGTGTGTGTGTGTGTGTGTGACATGTGGAGTATAACAGTTTTGCACCCAGTCATGGTGCAGCAGAACCTTCCAGAAGCCTACCCAAAATGCATTGGGTTTTCCCAGCTTCTGGTGGCATGAGACGCCAACAGCAGGGTGGCTGATGTGACCGTGTGTGCAGATGACGAGGAGGAGGAGGACCTGAGCGGCCTTCACCCCGGGGCGCTGTTGTACCGCGCGGCCGCGCTGCAGAACTTCCCCGTCATGGCAGACGCCATCGCTCATGGTGCAGATGTGAACTGGGTGAACGTGGCGGAGGAAAGCAGCACGCCACTCATACAGGCGGTGACGGCGGTCAGTGTGCAGGGCTTCGCACGCATAACTGTGTCTGTGTGTGTGTGTGTGTGTGCGTGTGTGTGTGTGTGTCTGTGCATGTGTGTCTGTGTGTGTGTGTGTGTGTGTGTGTGTGTGTGTCTGTGTCTGTGTGTGTCTGTGTGTGTGTGTTTTAATCCCCTCCACTCACTTGCTCCTCCCTGCTTGACAGAATTCTCTGGCTGCCAGCGAGTTTCTCCTGCAGAACGGAGCCAACGTCAACCAGGCCGACTGCAACGGCAGGGGCCCCCTGCACCATGCAACTACCCTGGGCCACACCGGGTATGAGAGACTATCACTGCTAATAGAGCAATAGGGAATTTTAAAAGCCATCAGGACTGGATAATTAATCTGGGTGTCGTACAGGTCATGCCAGGCTCACACTCCCGTGAGGAATCCCCCATTGCAGATGTCGAAGCCCTCTGTCACTTATGCCCATTTTAATGTATTTGCTCTTTCTATTAAGCAAATGTTTCTCTCAGTCAGTACTATGCAAAATATTTTAACGGTTAATCAGAGGCAGAGTGCCTTATGTAGCATCTTATATCTCTTAGGTTCACCATTGATTGACACATACAATGACATGTATCAATTTTATACATACAATCACATTGCTCATAACCTGTTGGCTCAGGATCAAGGGCATTTTCTGAAAATTTGTCCATAATCTTGTCTTGTCACTACATGCCAGTTTGCAAATTGCCGAACATCTGTGCACGAACAATTACCTATTGCTAGGCAGTTATAGTCTGGTCTTTATTTTATTACGTAACAAGTGCACTTAAAGCCTGTTGGACAAATAACTGAATTAAAAAGTCACATATTTATAAAGAGGGATGGCACGGTGGTATGGTGCTTAGCACTGTTGCCTTACCTCTGGGAGCATGACTCCATGTGTGTGGAGTTTGCACGTTCTCCCCCTGCCGTTGAGGGGTTTCCTTGGGATACTCGGGGTTTCCCCCACAGCCCAAAAACATGCTGAGGCTAATTGGAGTTACCAAATTGCCTGTAGGTGTGAGTGACTGGTGTGTGAGAGTGTCTGGCGATGGGTTGGTGCCTCCTCCCAGGTTGTTCCCTGCCTTGCTCCCATAGGCTCCAGACCCCCCCTCGACCCTGAATAGGATAAGCGGTTACAGAAGATGGATGGATGCATGCATGTGAGCGTGCATGGATGGATGGATTGATGGATCGATGAATGGATGGATGCATGTGAGTGTGCATGGATGGATGGATTGATGGATTGATGGATGGATGCATGTGAGCGTCCATGGATGGATGGATTGATGGATGGATGGATGCATGCATGGAAGGATGGATGGATGGATATACACAACGCTTTTTCTTCATCTAAGCCACTTCAAGTACATTCATAATATAACTACTAACACATATGCTTGTGTTAGTATGTACGTTAGCACACCTGGCCAGTTCTAACAATACACTGGATGAAAAATGCTGTGGTAGGTTATCTTTTTATTGCTGTTAGCCTGTGTCAGTGTTATGTGGCTATATTCAAGGCAAAAGCAAGCATATATAGATACTGAGAGATCCTCACATGCACACTGTCATGCGTGTCCCCAACATGTAACGTCTCATCCACCGTAGCCTCGTGTGCCTGTTCCTGAAGAGGGGAGCTGACTATAACGCCAAGGACAAGGATGGGAAGGACCCCATCACTATCTCTGTGGAGAATGCAAATGCGGACATCGTTACTCTGTAAGAACCGTGGGGGGGAGGGGGTGTTGGGGGGGAGCTTTAAAAAGAACACGATGGGACGACTGAGGATACATGACCTACAACTGCCACTCAGGAAAAACTGACCCCATTTCTCTGCGTCTCCCACAGGCTCCGGATCGCCAAGATGAATAAGGAGATGCGGGAGATGGACGGCGCCTTTGGCCAATCAGGTCAACTGGGGGGGCCTGGCTACTCAGGTGGAGGGGGCGGGGCTGGGACGGGGCAGCCAAGGAAGGGCTTCCAGGCTCTGAGGAACCAGCTGAGTGGTTGGGCACTGGGGGGGTCTGAGTGAGTCGGCGGGACCTAGGGCACGTCTGTCCAGCAGGGTGTGTCGGTCTGTAGCGTGAGCCAGGACCGGACTGGCAAACGGAAACCTCCGTCAGGTCATTCATGGAGACGCAAAAACTCCACCTGGCCAGCCACTTAAGGTTCCTTGGCCTGGGATCCTGTGAAACCCAGAAATGGGGAGCGACTCCAACGAGGACACGTGGCAGGGACTTACCTTCTGGCCCCCGCCTCAGGACCCCATGTGGCACAGAAACTGCACCCCCTAGAGGATGAGCAGGCAAACAGCAGCGGCAAGGAGCCAGATCTGAGCCTTTGTGTACTGCCACCTGATGAAATGAGTATGGCGGTGTGTGGTTTCCGGGTGCCTCTCTCGACCTGCCCTCCCCCCCCCATGGCCCCCGTTTCATGACCTTGTTTTAACCATCTCTTGTGGTAAATCTACAAAGCGCAAACAGCACCCTTTAAGACCCAGAGAAACCCGACGTCTCGGCAAAAGGAACATTTGAATGCTCTTAATAAGAACATAAGAAATTTACAAATTATGCTCATTCTTTTTTTTTGGTTATCTTTGGGACTTTTGCTTAGTATAGCTATATATGGCCTATTTTTTGTCAGTCATGGCAATGAAAAATAGTTATACCTTGCGCAGAGGGCTTTGTATAGCCTATGCTGGGACAGCTCACAGCCTGAGTGCCAGGTGCCCCCTAGAGGCTGAGCTGTGCAATGTGATCTGACACTATTGTACAATCTGGCCCTGATCTGATGACCCCAGATCTTCCTGTCTGCAGTTTCTCACTGCTACTTGTAAGAGACTTGAAGCTGTCCTGGGCTGGGCTTGAGCCAGTCCAGGTCCAGTTCAGGCAGATACCCCCCCCGCCTCGAGTGTCCGCTGTCGCCATGCTAACAGCTGCGCATTCGCCGCCACTGACCTCTCTTCCTTGAAGCCTGGCTCCCTCGTCTCCATGGATCCTTCCCCCCCCAGCCTCCCTTTTTGCCATGCCGCTCACTGGCATCTGTCTATCTGTCTGTCTGTCTGTGTCTCTGTGTTTGTCTCTGGGTCCGACGAGACGCCCCGTCCGTCTCCGCTGCTTGCGCCGTCTCTCTCGTGTCCCGCCACGCCGTTCCCCACCCCGTGGAACAGGTAACCGCCCGCCAGCCCTGAGCCACGCCCCAGTCACAGCCCCTGCCCGACTGCCAGATTCACTCCAGGTTATCCCCTCCCCCAGTGGGATTAAGGCCTGCTCCCAGGGGGCTAAATCCGCCAAATCCGCTGTGTTTTCGAGAGGCCAGATTTGGGGATGGAGAAGTAGGGGTCCTGGAGTGAATCACAGGCGCATGCCAAGGGAGTGTGTGTGTGTGTGTGTGTGTGTGTGTGTCAGCTAGCATGCCTGTATGCTGCTCCCTAGGTGTGAACCAAGCTGTCTACAAGCCAGGAACAGAGGGATAAAATCTAGTGACTGTCATAGTTCTAGTCTGCTGTAACCATTTTGTGTCAAAAGACTGCATGCTCCAAAAAACTGGTTTAAGGGTTAGGACAAAACTAGATCAGGGGAGAGGTGATATTTTTTCCTTTCCTAAATTACATTTATATTTTTAACTCTGCGTGAGATGATCAACTGTAATACATAGGAGAGAGCTGTATCGCTCACTGAATCTCCCCATCTTTGCCCTTTGTCATTGTTTTCATGTCTCTCTCATCAGAATTCTGTGATCTTGTCTTTTGCAGGGGATGAAACATATCACGATATCTTCAGGGACTTTTCCCAAATGGCGTCCAATAACCCAGAGAAGCTGAAGCGGAGAAGTGCTGACATTAAGACTCCGTGACCACCAGGTGTCACTGTTACATCACTCTCTCTCACACACGCACCACAAACATAAAGCACACTGCCTTTCTCCCGCCTGGACTGCTGTGCGCTGGATTGTGCGTTGGCACAGTAACAGTGTTGCAAATGTCATACGCTACCCATCCCCATACAATACAGGAATGTTTCTCTAACGTTTTTGCTGGGTAATACTTTTGTGTTTATGTCACTAAAGTAACAGAAATGTCATGTTTAGTTTTGTAAGATTACAAAGCATTTTTAAAGTTTTTCATTTGCTGTACATTAGCAGATATTGAAATACGGTACTGGGCTCTATTGCAATTTAAACTTGAAAGCTTGACATGTAATAGGGTTCAAACTTCACGGCTTTCTTATACCAATCAACTTCACTCCTGCCAGGTTAACCTCAGTTTGATCATAGTGCATAACCACAGATTAATATTTATTTTTGCTTGTGTTGGAAATCTGATGCGTTTGTTTACAGAGAGGCCAGGTATGGGGGGCAGGAGCGACCGTATCGCTCAGATTCACCAAACGGATTTAATGGTGGGTCACTTGGTTACATGCCACGTGATCACACGAGCACATTATCATTACCACGGCCCATCTGGCACGTGATATAGTAGAAACTCTGCGCCATGATTTTGTGGCAGCTGAAACAGGGGCAGCACAGCTTGGCGTACAAGGAACAAGAGCGTTATCCGAGGTTTCCCAGGACTGCGAGGGTCTTCTGAGGGTCTGGCAGAGGGTACACCGAAACGGGCTGGTCTGTGTTGACACGAGTGAGAAGTGTCCTGCTGAGCCCAATGCCTTCCAGCTGAGTCAGAACTGTCGTATCCGTGTGGCCGAACCGCGCTAATGGGCCCGATCCTGGGTTTTTATTTTCGATTTTCTGCTGTTGTTGTTTTGCACACTTACTGTAGGGTGGTGCATTGCAGTAGGTGACCATGTGGTTCGCATCTGAACGTCTCTGAGAGTTCGGTTATCCCTCGCGGCTGCCAGTGACTTAAGATCAATGGTACCCAAACAGTGGGACAGTGATGGAGGAAAGATGACGGGGGGGGGGGGCACAGTGATATTATCAGTCCCAGACAGACAGGCGCCTTCCCAGCAGGGTTGTGTTGTCCTCTTAAGAGTCACTGGCACAACAAAAATGTCAAATGCGTAACCAGGGGAGACCATCCTGTCAAGATGGCCCAGCTATCCCATGAACCCCCAAAAGTTCTACCTTTACCATGAAGAATAATGTGTACCATGTATTTTGTTTGTATTTGTATGCTGAACATTTTTTTATTGTCATTTATAAAAGGCATGTGAAGTTGAGTCTATTAATTAAATGTTAGAAATGACACAGCCCGGTCTGATTCGTCTTTTTTAAGTTTCAAAGGTGACTCGCACATCAGTACTTCCAACGGTGCCAGCTTGACCTTTGACCCCCCGCCACACATGCACCCACACGCACGCGCACACATACAGATTCTCTCATAGGAGTTCACTGTCCACGTCGAAAGTGTTTGACCAGTCAGAAGCATGATAAGTAAATCATGGTAAAAGATGGTATAACTAAACCATCAGTATTGCATCAAAACAACAAGTGTCTCCAGTCTTACTGGTTTTTAGTTATTCAGAAGCAAAAAAAAACACTATGTACAAACATGCAGAAAATGGCAGCAATGTGGAGATGCTGGATTTTATATTTTATTGCGTAAGACCTTATTTTGGAAAAAATAATCATCAGTGAACGCTAAGGCAGGATAGCAAAAAGCCTGCATAAGAAAAAGTTGAAAAATACAGTAGGAAACCTAGAAAATGAAGAGTGACAATATAAGGCAGCTGAGCTTTACAGACTGATGGATGTCAGCTGCTATAATAGCCAGGCTAAGCACCACTTCCAGGGGCATGAGGGACAGTGAATCAGCTTGGAGGAGAACATCATCAGGGTCTACAGACAGGTCTCAAGGGCATGGAGATGCCCTATGATCTGTCACGCAGTATCCAGAGTCCTGTCTGCCTGCCTGTCTGCTTGCAGTCTGTCTGTCTGTCTGTCTGCAGTGTGTCTGCCTACCTGTCTGTCTGCCTGCCTTTCTGTCTGCAGTGTCTGCCTACCTGTCTGTCTGTCTGCCTGTCTGTCTGTCTGTCTGCCTACTTGTCTACTGGCTTGATCACAGCTCAAACAACGTCCCTATAAACACTTTCACCTAACCGAGAAAGTGCATCAGGATATCTGTAGTTCAGCGAGTGCTTGACCTTCAGCTCCCGTTTAAATAGCCATTCACTGGACCCTGGCTGGCTGCCGACAAACGGCAAGGTCAGGAAGGTCAGACACACACCTGTATGGCGATGAATGCCTTGACATGATTTTCTGATACAGAAGATATATGCTTCAGTAAACAGGAAGCGTTCTAACATTCTCTGCTCCTCTGACACTCGAGGATGTCTTCAGAGAAATGATCACATCTGTAGCAGCTGATTGGGGATGGGAAACACATGCTATCATGTGACCTTATGAAAATATAGGGGAGAGACGGATGCCGAAGCCTACAAACACCTTGGCCACGACAGTTCAATCTTTAAATAAAAGTAAGTACAGAAAACAGGTTCCATCCCAGACAGGGAGGAATTCAAAGGGAACATGTCTATGGAACGAGGTACTTTCGGGGTCACAATAAAGATCCCTTCCTCATTTTCCTTCCCCGAGGATGAAACTACTCAGTTTTAACCAGAAGCTGTTTTGGAGGTAACTAAAAAACAAACTTTCAGCTGCTGGTCTATTGAAAAGATTTTTTCGGCACTAAAAGATCTGTCATCTTTGAGACACGTCAGTCAGCATCGCTGTCCTGAGGAGGCGGGGCAAGGCCAGGCTCCTCCCATCTCAGGTGTTCCTAAGCAGCGTGGTCAGCATTTGGCATCTTCCTTTAAAGAAGACGTCCTCACGGATGTGAGATCTAGATCGGGGTCCATCAGGGGGTCCTCAGGGTACTCAGAATGTGGCTCTGTGATGGGAGGAGGTCCAGAGTTATAAGTTTTATTGGTCAGGTCTGGAGGGGTCCCAGTGTGGTCCAGCAGTCCAGACTCAAGGCTTTGGTTCTGTTTTTGATGCTTGGGCGTTGGGGGTCGACAGGAGACGTAGGACGGCAGAGCGGCTAGCACCAGAGTCCCTGTGAGCAGGAAGCCACCCGCTAGCAGGAAGGAGGCTGTATAGCTGCCGGTTTTGTCCTTCAGCCAACCTGGGACAGAAGAGACATATGTCACACAACAGGAAGACGAGCCTCTTTTGTAGCTACATATGCCTAGATAAATAAATTTTCTTTTTGTAAAGAAAAGACAAAAAGAAGTAAACTGAACTGAAGTACACAGTAAAGCCCAGCTGACTGGTCACCCCAGATGGAAGCTGACCAATCCTACTAGGGCAGGATTGTGACCTACCCGTCAGAGCTGAGGAACACAGTGAAGCCCAGTTGACTGGTCACCCCAAAAGGAGGCTGACCAATCCTGGTGTGGCAGCACCGAGACCCACCTGACATTGGCGGCCCAAGGAGCCCACCCACGCTCTCGATGAGCTGCAGCAGCCCAAGGGCACCCAGGATGCGGCCCACGCCCACAATCTCCGGCACAACCGAGAAGACGAGGGGCGTCATGGCACCAGCGCAGAAGCCATAGGCCAGGCTGATGAGGAGCAGGCCGGGGTAGGAGCCCCCAGAGGAACAGAGCGGCAGCAGCAGCATGAGGAGGCCCGTGAGGCCCGTCCACAGCGACAGCAGGTGGGGCAGCCGCATGCAGCCCAGGTCGGACGTCCAGCCTGAAGCCACGCGGCCCACCAGGTCCGTCACGCCCGTGGCCGAGATGACGAAGGCCGCCTGGTACTCGGAGAAGCCTGCATGCCGGCTGTGCGCCACCAGGTGGACGTAAGGCACGAAGTAGCCGGAGTTGAAGAGCGTGACAGCCAGCGTGTATGTCAGGAAGGTCTTCTGGAGGAGCAGCGACAGCTCCAGGTAGGTGTAGACCCGGGAGAAGAAGGAGGGGCGCGAGGAGGCCACCGCCGCCATGTCGTTATCGGGAGTCTGGGGGGGGGTGTCAGCAAACACCCATTTAAGCATTTCAGACAAACCCATTTAAACACTGGTGTGCCATCAAACGATCACTCCTAAATTACTATAAAGTTTTTAAAAAATAGGCATTGTAGGTATTATGAAAGGTAGATTAAACAATTCTGCTAAATATGTGCACTGTAATCTAAGACCAGGGGTGTATATGTGGGTGGGGGGACAATGGCGCTATACCAAGCTCAAAGTTGATTGACTCCTCAAGTGTCCCATCCCCTGTCACTCACCAGTTCAACAGATATCATTGGTTAATAAGAATGACCCCTCAGTATGAATTACATCCCCTCTTCTGACCCCTTCCTTAAGAATAAATTCTTGACTAGCCTGTGCCTAATACAGGTCATACTCACACACAGAAAGGACCTTCATGTATGAATCAGGCTGTGACGTAGGACCCCAGTGACCCTGACTAGGTGACTGGAAAATGTCAGATGGACTTGGCAGGACTTAGAAGGAGGAAGATGACACATGCAGGTCTTCAGCCGAGCCCAGTCTGACATTTGAAACCTAGTTTGCGCATTTTAAATACGCCGGGTCTCACGCCACCAGTACCTGTGCTACGGCCTTAGCGCCGCTCAGGGGCCGGAGCAAGGTCCCGCAGGCCACAAGGTTCAGACTGAGCCCTCCCAGGATGAGCAGGGCCCCCCGCCAGGCGTAGAGCTCCACCAGCAGCTGGAAGAGGGGCGAGAAGGCGAAGGAAGAGAGCCCCACGCCAGTGAAGCCCAGGGCCATGGCCAAGGAGCGCCGGCTGGAGAAATACGCCATGACGCAGCCCACGATGGGGGTGAAGACCAGTGCCCAGCCGGAGCCTGGCGGGGTAAAGGATCCTGTAAGACAGGGTTTCCCAATCTGGTCCTTGGGGAGCCACAGACATTCCACATTTTTGCTCCCTCAGAGCTCCCTGTCAGACACTTCACATCTTTTTTCCTCCCAGCTCGCTGTCAGACAGTCCACATTTTTGCTCCCTGTCAGACAGTTCACATTTTGCTCCCTCCTAGATCGCTGTCAGACAGTCCACATTTTTACTCCCTGTCAGACAGTCCACATTTTGGCTCCCTCCCAGCTCCTTGTCAGATAGTCCACATTTTTGCTCTCTCCCAGCTCCCTGTCAGACTGTGCACATTCTTGCAAAAATATGGACTGTCTGATAAGGAGCTGGGAGGGAGCAAAAACATGGACTGGCTGGCAGTCCCCGAGGGCCGGATTGGGAAACACTGCTGTAAGATGTGAGGAAAGGATACAAAGAGGAGGAGAGGGAGGGACTCTTCAGAGGAGGACCACAGGGGGCCCGGGGTGAGTGTGTTTACGTCTCACCTGAAATGAGGCCCATGGTCAGATAGAGGTGGGTGAGAGACGTGGCCTGCGACGCCAGAATCAAGCCCAGGGAGGCCAGTAGGCCGCCCAGCATCACCACAGGTCGGGCCTCATAGGCGTTACACAGCGCCGTGCCGACTGGACCTGCCCAATGAGAGACATCGCCCGTCACTGAAGCGCAGGGCTGCAGGCAGAATTGCAGTTACACAGTCGGATATTACAGACGACTGGGGAGTCAGTTCAAAATGCCTAATTTGGGTATTTAATAAAGTACTGGCATAATCATATCTTGGTAGTCAGTGTAATTAAATGAGCCTAAGGCTTTGAGCCTCTGTTATAATAATAAATAATAATAATAAGAAAAATAATGACATTCATTTTATAAAGTGCTTTTCAAAACCCATAGATGCAATGTCCCACCTTCAGCACCATCTTAATGTCTCCCAATTGGTTCTTTTTGGCAATGTCCCGCCTTCGAACCCATCTTGGTCTCTCCCAATTGGTTCTTTTTAACAATGTCCCGCCTTCGACAGCATCTTAGTTTCTCCCCATTGGCTTTTTTCCAACAATGTCCTACCTTCACCACTACTTAATCTCCCCTCCATTGGCTCTCTCTTCAATGTGATGTTTTCACCATCCCTAGGTTAAATCCTTACCTATAACAACTCTGATCTTCGCCCTCGCCCTTCGTGAACTCTCCCCTAGACACATCTTACATTCCCTCATCACTCCTCCTCAATTACACACCCCCGTCTATTCTCCTCTGTCTGCTACTCACTCATCATCTGCTGCGTGGCCACCCCAATGGAGGCAATCCAGGACACGGCCTGCGCGCTCTCCTCAAAGTGCTGCACAAACTCCACGAAGAAGATGCCCAGGCTGCGGATGAGGCCGAAAACCAGGGCAGAGGCCACAAACAGCGCCCCCACCACCACCCAGCCCCACCCTCCGTCGGGGGCGACTGCCGGCTCCCGCGGAGGCAGTCTGGCCATGGACTCTGAAGAAAGAAACAAGGTTATAGACGAGAAGGTGACTGGGAGTGACAGGATAGAGACCAGAACAAACTGCAATCAGAGTTACTCTCATTATTCAGTTCTTCAAGTTAAAAGCATGGTAAGTATGACAGACAGCCCCCCCAAAAAACTTGAGAAGTAAAAACCCTACGTTTTGACCACAAACATGCTGGCGAATGCCCATGGTAGGCCCATTCGGACTGCGTCGAGAAAATGAAACTTTGAATGTAGGTCCCTTGCAAAATAATGCACTTGTATACTCGCTGAAAGCATCACGAAGGACTGGGTGAGAACACACTTGCTGTGGTTGATCTCAGACTCAGATGAAGTTGCAGAGTCTAATAAGCAGTAACTTTTTTATTTTTACGGTTACATGGTTCAGCTAGCGCTCGTGGGTAGGCCCAGAAAGGGTACATTTTGCACAAGTCTAAATGTCTTTTTTCAAGATCAAAGTTCAACTTGTGAGCTGCTTTTTTTTTTTTACTACATTTGGTTGTGAGAACAACAGTCAAGGGCTTAGAGTAACAAGTCGATTTTTTATGATGAAATATATATATACATCTAGTACGTGACAACAAAAAACTACTTTGGGGTGAAAATGACTGATGCAGAATTTTCCTTTAGGATCTTAAATTCTTCATTGTGTATCAATAACAGCTTTTCAGAGTCAGTGGAGCATGAAGTTTCAACAGTATAGACGGGATTTTTTTTTTTCCCCTCAGAAAGAAGAACACGTCAACACGTGTTACATATGACATCTGAATGAGTCACATGGGAATGTTATGGTGCAAAACATCCAGCTATATTCAAACTGCTTATCCTGGTCAGGACCAGCTCATCTCAGGTAGCGTCAACAGGCAGGGTACAGCCTGGCCAGTCCACCGCACGACACACACCACAGGCAAATTTTAAAGTATTGTGGCATCATATATCAATGGATAGGCTGCCTATTATCTGGTTATGCCATGCAAAATTTGGCCATTCCATCACAAACCTCGCCAGGATTCTTTGCTTTTGCATTTCCGGATTATCGCCGGAACATTGACTGTAATTTGGTGATTCAACACCAAAAAGTGTCTGTCCTACTTATGTTGATTCTTTATTGATCCCCATGGGGGAATTTTCTTTTCATCCTTCCATTTTGCTCTCTGTAGGAGAGAGCAAGCTGAGCAGCAAAGGGCAGCCCCCCCCCCATAGCAGGACCCAGGGAGCTGGGGGTAAGGGTCTCTCGTTCGAGGGCCCACAGACGTACTGAGCCTGGGCTTGAACCGGCAACCTTCCCATCACAGCCACACACAACCTGATGATTACTCACAGCAGGACTAACAGCATAGCTTACATATACATTTACAGCATTTAGCAGACACTCTTTTCCGGAGTGACTTACAACCAGTGCTTAATAGTCTATGACTGTTCTTCAATTTATAGGCTAGACCTAAAATCAACAGCTGTCATCAAGTTCAAATTACCGCTAAGAACGTTGTATAAAAAAGTTGTTAGGAAAAAAAGAGTGCACAGGAAAAGATTGTTAGTGGATTTTTTTGTCTTCAGACACACTTCAGCTTATCGTCCAAATACATTCGGATCCATCTTTAATACAGTAAAAGGCACCGTCCTCTGCAACCATTTACATCAAATGAAAAAAAACATTGGATATTTCGGTAAACAAGTTTAATTCAAATGCATGGCAGGATTTTCGCAGCTCATTACGCTTATATATAGTAGTGGAAATCACGTGACTTTTAGAAAGCTCTTGTAGAGGGACGCGCGGTTAAACGAACGCAGAAGTAGGCCGCTGAGCGGATGCATACTCAGTAGTCTGTGCGAAACCATTCAACACAGAATCTAACGGTCACTGCTAGATTCCGCTGATGTTTTTATTTAATATTCGTCATAAGACAATACGAATAACTCCTGTGGCCGTAGTGTTCTCTCTGCACTAAAAAGATGTTTTCATGCTTCAAAAGTGAAATGTACACCAAAGGGGTGACTCATGGTTGAAATGATGGCAGACCGCAAGCATAATTATTCAAAGTAAACATCTATTTCCCATAACCAGCATCCTAACAACCAGTGCAAAGAAAGCCTGAAGAGCATATTAGTTCATTACAGAGCATGCAAAGAAAGGGACATTACAGACACAAATCCACATAAATCACATCATTGTATCATAGGGGAAAACCAGAGATCCCATATAGGCCCAAAACAAGAATGAAATCCCCTAGCAATGTGTAGATCGATACTGAAATATTGTGTCTTTCGGTCTGAATGTTTCAATTTTGAGAATCGATTCTAATGTTTAAATATTGAATTTTGTATCTGAAAATTGAAATGTTTGTTTTATTATGGCAGACACTTGGGGAAATGAAACAATCAATCTGCCGGCACAACCCAGTCCCAGTCAACAAGCTTTATAATCCGTAAAATTTGTGGCATCATCCACCCCCACCCACAAGAAATACAAGACTCAACACTACTCACCAAGGCATCAAACCACCCTTGAAATGAACAGCACAAGTTAAACCTCTGCATCTGGCAACAGGCTGATCCATAATCATTGTTAAATCCACACTATCCATCCATCCATCCATCCATCCATCGTCTACCGCTGTTCCGGGTCGGGTCGCGGGGGCAGCAGTCTAAGCAGGGAAACCCAGACTTCCCTCTCCCCGGCCAC
>JAODKC010000002.1:26279453-26318764 GCA_026777985.1 Mormyrops attenuatus
TGAGGGTAGGAACGTAGATCGACTGGTAAATCGAGAGCTTTGCCTTTTGGCTCAGCTCCTTCTTCACCATGACAGAGCGATGCAGTGCCCGCATCACTGCTGACGCCGCAGCGATCCGCCTGTCGATCTCCCTAAATCCACACTAGTACGCCAAAACGTTTTCTTTTGCGTAGCTTTGCGTTTGAACTAGGCATCAAAATCCACAATGATTTTAATCACTATGACAATCGCCAGCTGTTTCAGTAAGTCTTACATCACATTACGCCTGATCGAGTCACATCCGAGGTCCACACTGATGGAGGGACATCTGAAATGGGACGTAGTAGGACGTTAGCGGTTGCATCACTTAGTGTGACAGGTGCAGGAGAACGGGCAGCGCTGTTGGTTGTATAATGACACACTGTCCATATCTATGGTTACCCATGATTTTGTGTAATAGTTTTATTTTTATGATCTGTGATTCTGTGATACCTGGGCAATAAAATTAAGATGTGCAATATTATTATTTATGATTCGGTGCAATATACCTCGACTTTTTCCCACAGTTTGAAGTCTAACTTGTTTTACCAACAAGTGCAACATAACCAATTATGATATTGGTACAATATACTGCTATACACTTTTACTTTTCCTGTAACTTTTGGACAAAGGTACATTAAGATTCCTATACAGAGATTTTCTATTTTATTTAATTAATTTTTTTATTTTTATTTAATTTTATTAGAATGTTTAACAGTGACCTAATTTTTTGACACTTCATTCCTATTTTTATACTTATACTGTATTGTTCTTGTCTTGGTGTCTATGTGTGATTGTCAGTCGTAATGTGAGCAATTTCCTCTGGGATTTACAAAGTCTTCTGATTCTGATACCTAAGTTGTAACACATTATACATACAGTAATGTACATGTGATGGACAGCTACAGTATCAAGTACATAAGAACATAAGAAATATATAAACAAGAGGAGGCCATTCGGCCCATCAAGCTTGTTTGGGGAGAACTTAACTAATAGCTCAGAGTTGTTAAAATCTTATCTAACCCAGGGTTTTAGCTTGCGCTACACTAACAGGAAGACTATTAATGAGATACGCCCAAATTGACTTGGGTCCGGTGGCCCCGTCTCAAATCCGACTTGGGTCCGGTGGTCCGGGTCTCAAATGCGGACTTGGGCCCGGTGGTCCCGGTCTCAAATGCGGACACATGCCTGTGCCTTATAAAACAATTCTTTATGGTATGGAAGCTTCGGAGATCTTAGAAACATCGAGGTTCAGAGCCTGCATGCATGATCTTCCTCTCTCTGCAGCTAAGGAACTCTTCAGTTTAATAAAGGATTTATTTCCGATCCGTGTTCACTATGGTAGAGACACAGACACACAAAATAAAGCTTCTCGGCCAAGCTCAAAAGCTCCATTCTCTATGAGAATTTGCAGCCGTAAATTGATAAAGGTCTCACTGGGTAAAGGCACAGGAATATCTGATGAAGAAAAGATCAACTACCATTAAGGTAAATGATATCAGTCATCACTACAATGAACAAATGAACATGCCGTTGGTGAACCCGACAAATGAGACAAGTAAAATCTCCATCTGTGTGCCACACTGACTTGGGGTTTAGATAATGACAAAAGAGAAAAGTCCAGTAATCGTCACTCGAAAGTACAGTGGGGTTACTTTGGGTAAGTAAAGTTGAGTACTGTAAGGCCCGTTGGGGACAAGCTCAAATCAATTGATAACACATTGTAGGGGGGGCATGATTCATCACTCAGCAGACATAATTAGCTATGTTAATA
The DNA here is from genome assembly GCA_026777985.1 of Mormyrops attenuatus. Taxonomy (NCBI): domain Eukaryota; kingdom Metazoa; phylum Chordata; class Actinopteri; order Osteoglossiformes; family Mormyridae; genus Mormyrops; species Mormyrops attenuatus. The sequence continues at coordinate 26,281,246 of JAODKC010000002.1, forward strand.
AACCTCGACCTTAATAGCTGGTGAAAAGGATCATGTGTGTCAGAGTCGGATGTTAATGATTGGGAGCCCTGTGACTCACCTCCCAGATTAATCTTTATAAAGCAGGTATGTAGACACCTGGGCTATGTCCAAACTGCTACATTACCATCTAAAAACAAAGTTTACAAACAAAAATGATCTCCATCTAAACAGGCGTTTTCACGTCGTTTCTGAAAGTATTTCCATGCACACTGAAAATGTACGTGATGTTGCTATTAGCCTACATTGGTCATGCGCAAATCAACAAAATGAGTGGTAAATTAGTTCCTCTTTATGCAAATATGCAGCAGTCACACTGTGTAACATGCTATTTCACTGCACACGGGTCATCAACAGAGAAAGCGGCACCAAAAGCAGCCCTCCATATCTACCATGTTGGAATACTGTTTATTTCCTTGTAGGGTGACCAGGTGACCAATGAGACTTTAGGAGCTGCATCCTTCTATGGCTGCATTTGAAGACAGAATTCCTCACAGCGGCGCGACAAGGCTGTCCCATTTCTAAAGCTCCTTCAAATGCGGTTTAGAAATGCGTCCTCCTTTTGCTGCTCCACGATGGATGGATTAGATGGATCCTTCTCAGCCCAGGATATCCCAAGATTCATTGCACCAAGGTAAGGTGGGTGTAACCCAGCTAGGTGATAGGACCAGCACTTTGTGACTGAAGGGAAAGGGGTGGGAACAGCTGGTGACACAAGCAGGAAATTATCCATAGGCCAGATCATCCCTTTTCTCAAAGCTTTCTGTTTCTCTTTCAAAAAACGTAGCCTACAAGGCAATGGACACAGCCCCTGAATTTGGACACAGTTGTTGTAACTAGCAGGATTAAATTAGGGAAGGGCCACATGATGAGTAGGGACCAATTAGGGGGCTTTCCCTCATCCATACTGGAAAGCTGAAATTGAGTTTTCAGAAGCATACGGCTGTGAGAGCGCTTACAAAAGTCTTTGTTTTTGGGGGCTGAAAATTCGGAGGGATCGTGGATGAAGGGCAAAAACGTAGACTGATGTCTGAGTTTTTAAATAGTGTGGACATATCCTAAGCCATCATTCCACCCAAGACAGTCTTCATAAACAAATCATTTTGGTGAACAGTTAGTCAGCAAATATTAACCCACTTAGAAAAACTGTGCTTAAAATGCTATGCTCCTTGAAGTTGAAACTATTTACAATGAACAAGACTATTTAAATTACGCATTCTTCTGATTTATAGGTAATTGCAGACTGATTCCTCCCACTTTAAAGGTGCCATTAAGCGTATAATGCAGTTCCTGGATTTATAGAGACATAAAACAAAGCAGAGAGCCGCCAATGAGGTTGTGTGCTGTCGCGGATTTAAGGAAACATTATCAGGGTGTCTATCACTTTGTCTTTGCAAAAACGTATCAGATGCAATCCACAAAACTGGTATCCGCCAAGTTATAACTTCCAGAAAATATTCTGACATCTTTCTGCCATGATTATACAAGATGGGACATATGGTCACTTTTGATATATGCATAACATTTGTATAAAGGGGAAAATACTACACCCTTTTATAATACAGGCCCTACACCTTAACTAGCACTTAGAGAATGAATGACCACCGGTGCATTTTGACCTGAGCAGGCTAAAATTACATTTTAATTTGGTAGTCCATCTATAACAGGTCACGATCAATATTATGTTTGCACAAAGTATAAGTAACAGCCTGTTAAAAGCTCTGGGTTGGTAAATAAAAGAAGGCAATGACAGGTTTTTCCAGATTCTGATTCACTAACTCAGAAAATGCCTTCATACATTGCAATGAATACCTAGGTGCTTATTCGAAGGTTTTAAGTAAAAGTGACTTTGACCACCACGCGTTTTGATACGTAGTGCACTGGATTAAACAGGGCCACTCAAGGGCGTAGGTTTCACCATTGGTAGGCACCAGATCAACCCCCAACCCCGCTAAACACGCACGGTGTTCCCACGATATTAATAAAGACGTGTCCCTACCGTTCATACCCAAATCTACGCACTTGCAGGTGTCACTCACCAAGGACCAACACGGCAAAAGTGGATGGAGAAAAGTGTAAAAATATTAAAGAAGGCTCTCCCCCGGACACTGTTTTTCAAAGGCACAAAATGATTGCATCAGAAATACACAACTAAAACTCATAATAGTCGCATACTGACGTTTACATTTTACAAAAAATATGGCTTATGCCGTTAACTTGTAGCACATAACCGATTAATCTGTTTTACTGGCACGTGAAAATAAGTTATATATTATATATAACGTGAAACGGGTGTTTAATCACAAAAGACTATAATATCACAATATCATTTTGGACGGGGTCGCGTATATTGCATTTCACATATTCCTAAACATACACAGATTGCATAATTGCATATTTTAAACTGATTTTAAAAATGATTCGCATCAAGACTAACAATGGAAGGCCAATGTATACCAACGTTATTTCTTAGAGTATAATGATGACATGGTTAAAAATCAGTCATACGTGGCCACACAACTATGTCACTATATAAAGTCGATTACCACAAGTATGAAAATTAACTTGTAATTCAAAATAAGCTGTACAATGCTCCTTATAAGTATTTCGGTTACTAACAACAGATATGTATGAAGGGATGTACGGACGCAGCTGTTATCGTATGTACAACTAGCACAGCTATCGTCAGCAGGAAATACGGAATTAAAAATGTAGAATTGCTTTTATTTTCCCGACCTTGTGCGGCGACCCGGTCTGTGCTTCTAGATCTAGGCGCGCAAGAGTAACACATCAAAGCAGCGGAGGTCTTGAAGTCCGTAACATGTGTGCGGTTATTTACTCTTGAACTCTGAACCGTACTGGGGACTCAGCCGGGTCCCCGGCCAGCGGCGACGCGCACCTTATTAGGGCACCGCCCCTTTTCATTCCTCTGCCCAATCAGATCAAGCGCAGACGCACGAGCCAATCAGTGGCCGCTCAACCTGCAACCAAGCGGCCGACCAACGGGTTGTTGGCATTTCATTTTTATAGCGGAGGTGCGTTGGTGTCAGTGTCCCAACAGACGGCTCTGAAATAAGCGAAAACTCTTTAACACACCAAAGTTCAGCTTTCATATTTTGCGTTGATGGAGGGCCGGCGAAATACATGTTATTACCGAAACAAGTAATAAAGGAATAAAAGGTAATTGTATGCAGGCAAGTAAAAATAAAACACCTTCACATGCTTAATTAAATTAAAGTGACATTACACATTTAAACGCCTACGACCCACGTGTATGGAAAAGAAAAGATGGACCTATAGAAATAAGGCACACGGTCAGCTGGGTGAGGGATCACATGATTAGCAACATGGCGAAGACCATGGTGTGGTTGAATGAACGGTCGACCTTGTTCGGTATATGTTTTTTTATAAATAAATATTTTACCAGTTCAGATATTCGGTTCAAGAAAAATTAGAGTGGAATAACATGGGTCGATAACTAATTTTGAATGTGGTTCTTTACAGAACCATCCAGAACATCGTTTGGTACACCGTGCTAGTTTAACAAAGACTCTATAGCTTTTTTTTAATTATTTGTTTATAATAATATGTTCATTTAGAGAATAATTGTATAGTGCAGACCTCCACCACAAGAGAAAGAAAGGCCGTACATATTTTAAAAAAGAGAGAATGCAAAGCGGATTTTTTTAAAAGATTTTGTGAAAAATCCCCGAATTTTCTTTTTGCTGTTTAGTGCCGTATGCGCATGTAGGCTACACAAACTACTGATTGGCGACCAACAACTGGATGTTTGTGAGTTTCATTTATAAGCACAATTTCAGCAATTTCTGTCGTTCCTATTAAATAGTGATCACGGGGATATTGGCGTTGTGTCTGTGTCAACTCTCTGCTTGACACAAACTACTGTTTTTATCACATACTTTGCATTTCGTTCTTTCTGTTGCATATTTTGTATCTTGTATTCATTCTGTCTGTGTTTTGCCCTTAGCGGAGGCATAAGGTCAGGACAGATAAGGCAGGCAATTGCCTGATGCATCCGAGGGGAGCCGATTACATAATACATTGAAACGACAAGTCTGCTTTATTTGTGTATTCTGTTTTTCACAATAAAGTCAAAATAAAGGAATTGTGTTTATTAAATTCTACTTGTTGATATTATAAATTTAGACTTCACGCTAAAATAATTGTCATAATTGTCTCCCTTCCAGCTCCTAGTAGGGAGCTGGAAGGGAGCAAAAACATGGACTGTCTGTGGGTCCCCCAGGACCGGATTGGGAAACACTGCTATAGATATTCAGGTTGCAACCTAACTGCTAAGTAACAAGCAGAACGGTATTTACATCATGACTAAAAAATGAAATCACTGCTCTTTCATCGTTGTCATTATGGGCCTTTTCCTGGTATCCGTCCAAACAAAAATGATTAAAACCCAGTATGAAATGTAATATTTACACCATCTTTCTTTCGCCTATGTATTCATTCCCATGACGTTTGTTTATTTGACTGAGGCTAAAAACAGTCCTGGTACCTCAGAAGGAAAAGGATCACTTTGCCCTTACAGACGTGGAAAGTCAAGCTTTTATTTTGATTCTCAAACAGTTGTTTCACATTTGAAGCCCCTTTGGTTATAAGATACACATTATGCACCATCAGCATTGCTGATCTCTTTTAACACCCCCCCCACACACACACACACACACACTGTTATTCTCTACTGCTTCCACTTAGCCACATTGCTGATCTCCTTCAGCTCTGATGACCCCTTTTCACAGAAATCACATGACTAAGGACTGCCACTTCCCCCTAGAATCATTTGTTTCGCTTTATTTTGGGCAGGCAAATCCACCGTAATTTCACAAACCTCCAGATGCTGTTGTAAACAAACAGTCACCACTTTCGCCGTCATGAGAGTGATGCAAAATGTTGATCGCTAAGATTCTTCACTCAGGCTGAGGATGCAGTTAAAATCCAGTGCTTGAATACATCCCAGCCTCTTTCTTCCTGTGAGGACTTCTGGTGTCCAGGGAGCCTTGAAGTTTCTGGGTGGTGAAATCTAGATTTCCCATGCTTGACAGCATTAAGGAGGAAAGCCACACATCTCTTCATTGAATTAGATGTAAAATATGATTGTTGGCGTGAAAACAAGCCAGAACATGGAACAAAACAGGCTGGGGAGAATGTATCGTCATTAAAAAGTGCTGACAGATTCTTAATGGGGAAATAATTCCTGTTTTGAATGAATGTAAGGATGTTACTGAAAACAGCTGATTCTGAAACTCTCTGACAATGGGAGAGGTCATTGAGCCCCGTGCCTTTACTGCAGGAAGCAGAACCTTGGTATGAACGCAGCCCGAAACTCCAGATAGGCGCTGCACAGGAAACGTGTGCAGGCGCTTTATTGTTCCTGTTTTTACCACCTTCAAAAAGTGAAACAAGATAGTGTATCTGCTTACCAGAACTGGGTAATCAACCAAGCAGTTAGTTAATTTGAGTGGAAGGAAATTAAGGGGAGATTTTTTGAGCCCTCAGGTTTGCGAAATGGTCCCTTTCATATTTGTGAGCGGTTAACATCACTTTTCCAGTGCAGCTGGACCCTTGTAGTACACCTTGGCATTTTCCTTCTGCTGCAGGTGAAGTGCGACTTTGCCCATTCAGAGAGTAAATAAGTTTGTCTGCAGTCTCGGGGCTAGTTTCTCCCTGGTGCAAATGTGCCGATGGCTCTTCAAGTTAAGCTTTTCCCAGTGTCTTTAACCATTATGCTACTATTGATCTTAAGGCATTATTACAGCTGTAATACAGGTACATTTTATTTCTGTACTATGTAAAAATTAGTTATGAGTAAATCTACTTCATGTACACAGTGCATCCTAGTGGTCAGGAGGCTGACGCACAATCGGCCCATTTTGACTGATTGACTTACGATTAATGGTCTGACTTCAGACCCTACAGAGATCAGAATTCAGCACAGAAGTTGAACAGAGAACTGGATTCTGACCCGTTCTCCTCCCCTGCTGACACACACCACACACACACAAACACACACACACACACACACACACACACACACACACTGCTCACATACACCACCGACCACGCTTGGATGGCTGACGTCAATGCAGTTCATTATTTCAGCCCATAGGACACCAGTTCTGTCTTTCTCCAGCAAAATAACAATGTAACCATTCAATTATTTACAATATATTTATTTAGCAGGCATTTTCATCTAAGGCAATGTACAGTTGAGAACACAAGTTCAGCCAGTCCTTTGAGCAATTGGGGTAAAGTGGCCAATGACGAATTCACTCTGCTAACCATGGAAATTAAACCAGCGACCTTTCGATTACAGGTACAGAATCCTAACTGACTCAGCCACACAGAATCACTAAAAAGTGCCTCATGTATTGCATTTCTCATCCACTGGCTCTCTCAGAGGGTTGTTCTTTCTCTGGCCCTTACAGAGACTGCTATCTAAACAGGGACTTGAACCTTGGGCCCTCATATTAAAAGCCTGATGCTTTTCCAACTGAGCCTTCCACAGCCTTACAGTCTTTCTTTAAAAGTTCCTGTGTAATCAGCAGCTCTTTTTACACAGCGTGTCTTTTTGCTGGCATGCAGAGGCGGCACATTCCAGATATAACTGAAAGGGGTGAGCCTCAGATTAGCATGTAGCAGCAAAGCAGCCGGGGCACCAAAGCTCAGGTCAGAGGTGGCCTGTACCACTGAGCTGCTAGAGAGGGGGGGGGTGCCCTATCTAACACTCTTAAAGAGCACAAATAGAACAGGACATGCTACCTCATAGCCCAGGGACATTAATTCATTTTACTCTCCATAGTAATCCCATAGAAACTTAACCTTACATATTTGTCCCACAGGAGGACCTCACTGCTACCTGGCCAGTTGGCTGATACTCCTGTATCCAGTCAATGTTAACATTTACTCATTCATTTGACTTTGATCCAAAGGGAAGGGTTACAGTTTATGTGTAGTCCTTGGGATTTGAACCCATGACCTTCGCTTTGTTGCACAATGCTCTACTTGTTGAGCTACAGTAGACAGCAGTCGCTGATTTGCTCTGATACTGTGTCCTTATTTCTTTCTCTCGTTCTCTCATTCCTTCTTTCCACTGCCATTTCACACATTGTCATTTACCTCATCCAGGCACATAATTTCTTCTAATTTCCACATTTGACGATTTGGCCGTGTTTTCAGCACCAACATGCCCTCCACGGTTCTGTTTCCTATGACCAGCTCTGACCGCATGTATTGGCAGGTATCATGGTGGTTTGCCAACACCTGGGGCATGCAGTGTTTGCTTTTGCACACAGATACTTTGTACTATGGCCTTGTACAGACCAGTGAACAACACAATTATCAGGATGAGATTAACGAAAGAACAACTATGTTTTAAAAATGGCTCTGGTGGGTATAAGGGGACAGAGTCATTATTGGAAAGTTCCACGGGGAAAGTCTGGTGTTTGATGCAAGGCCCCCAAGAGGCTGATAATGCAGGCTCACGGTGATGAAGGTCAGTGGCAGCGTCATGGCATTTCAGCGTGACTCCAGCAGGGGGCAGTAGGGGTCAGCAGAACTTTGTGGCAGACCTTGGTGTTGGTGACACCACAGTGTTTCTGCCGCAGGTGGAGCTGGTACTGCCTCTTATGGTGAAAGCGACGGCCATACTGCATGCACTGCAGAGAGACACGGCGGGTTAGCGGCTGAGCGCGGATTGGAGTTCACCCTTTCGTTAGGGTGGCAGGTAGCACGCTTGGCCTGACTCACGCCATGTGGCTTCTCACCAGTGCGAAGGCGCATGTGGCTCTTCAGCGTGACCAGGTGGTGGAAATGCATCCCATAAATCTGACGGGGTACAGAACATGCGCCTGCAGGTGAGCCAACTGTCGTCACCAGAGACACTCCTCCACGCCTGTCACCCAGCTGTGAGCGTGCCGCCACTTGCCTAACCGGCTCCTCCACCTGGATAAATCTGGTACCGCAGGTATCACAGCAGTAGGGCTTCTCGCTGGAGTGAGTCATCAGGTTGACAGGGCGGTTAAACCACTAGTTAAGCTGCAGTGTGTAAGACTGCACTGGGGGGAGGGGCAGTCATTTTGACGGTTATGTAGTGAATGGATGTTCTCTCTACCATGCAATGACTACAGCAGCTGTGCTAATTGTATGATTAACAATTACTGCATAATTAATGAATACTGTGAACCTGTGGATTGAGGCTGCTGTTGGTACCTATGAGTGTCTGCATCAACTTAGAATTATTAATATATGCATTACAATACCTACACATTAATTCAGAAGAAACAGGTCCCCACTTCAAGGTATTTACTGTGAGAGTTTATCTTCATGCAGCGATGATAGGAAAATGACTCTGAAAATGATTTTTGTTTTAAAAAAAAACTGAAGTAGATGTTTCCTCAGACGATGACACCCTGGCCGTGCCAAGCCGAACCCCTCCCCACTTTCTCCCCTATTCAGGGTGAAAGACAGCATCTCAGGGGGAGAGAAATGTGGACACTTGGGCAACGGCTTGGGCCATTTTGCAGCACAAGACTTAGGCTTCAGGGCTGAAACTAAGAGTGTTGTTACACAAGAGTAGGTAAAATTACTAACAAAGTAGACAATGAACTGTGGCCATGGCAGAAAATTCCAAAAATAGACCTGCTTGATACTTTCAGGGACAAAAGAGTGTCCTCCCAGTATGGCTCAGCCTGACAAAAAAGAGAAAAAAACAAGAGAATATACTGTTTTCTGCACCATTATGTGTGGCATTATGGTTCAATGGGTATCACTTTAGCTCACACTTCTAAGATTGTGGGCTCATGTCCCATCCTGTTCTATGTGTGAAGTTAACGTGTTCTCTCTGTGTTTATGTGGCCAATCCAAAATATAGTGAGTTTGTGTCTCTAGATTATTCATAATATGTGTAGATTATGGCTTACTGTAACCCTGTACTTCACTGATGCAATTTGTGAAACAGGAAGCAGTGTAGGCACTGAAAAACAGACATCTGCTTGGTTACACTGGCAAACCACCATCTTTTAGTAGGAGGGAGCAAAAATGTGGACTGTCTGGGGATCCCCAAGGACTGGGTTGGGAAACACTGCCTTATAGGGCAGGTATGAGCTTGGTTACTGGGAGCAGGCTGCCTTACAGTAACACAGACTGTGATCTGTTATGCCAGGCTGTGCCTCACCCAAAATCTCAAGGATCCACCCCACAAGCTGATTAAGTCGGAAGCTGTGAACCACTGAGTCACACGGCGCTGGTGAACACAGTGACACTTACCGCCCTTACAATGTCATCTGTATATCTAGGGCAGACCATTTCGGAGGAGTAAAAAATGTATATTATCCAGTGGTCAAACCAAATGCATGGCGGTCTAGCTCAGGGAAGGTGCGATTTGAAGGGAGGGCCTTGAACCGCTTGCCAGTGTGGGTGGGGATGCTGCTGTGAAACTTGAACTTCAGTCATCAGCCTGGAATGATGGATTTCTCTCATTACACCCTCTGCACACACAAAGGTAATTAAATGGTGTCATCTGCAGATTTCATATATTTGCATAGAAGAGTTGCAGGTTTGGCTTGTACCATTGGCAAATGATTTGCTTGACACCACCAGACGCTTTTCTATATTTTTGTATCCTGTACACAGACCTACCTTCATGCTAGGTTCTCTGATGAGAGATATTTGTCCACTGATTTTATGCTGCCTCTGAGTCAGCCCACGTAATGAGTAGTTTATAGCGTTTGTGATTACAAATACCAGGTTTCTTTCCCTGTGTTTGTGTTACTGTTTTTCCCATAACTGTATCTGCAGTCATGCGTTGGAGGCTCAGCCTAGCAGTGTTTGTGTCTGAGCTGGCTCCTTGACAGCGGTGCACTTCTACCTCGCCTGCATGCTGCTTTGGACAGAAGAGTCTGCTAAATGCGTGGTGATATGTGACTCTATCCCTGTGATCAGAAGGTCATCTGTTCAAATCCTAGCTTGGAGAATGATGTCACCACTGGAGCCTTCAGCAAAGCCCTTTCAGCCACAGTTACTCCAGGGACTGACTGACCCTGCATTCGCTAAATGTATGTCACTTAAGATAAAAGTGTAAACGTTCCTGGGGGGGTCAAAGGGTTAGACCTATGTTCCAGAATCTCACGTCAGCTGACTGGTGTGAGATTTTCAATTCGAGACAAGTCTGCACACGCATGCACACGCAGTTTCGTGTATGCAACAGTTTTATTACGTTGTAAATAATCTGTAGTGTTTGCATACTAGCCCAAAGTTTTGATGTAGCTAATTTTAGGTTTATAATGTTATAATACAGATTTGCTGTAAGATTTCTAATGTGAGTGTGAGAGTCTGAAAGCGTGAGTGTCACGCCACATGCAACCCTGATGTTCCTTTTTTGATTTTGGCGGGAAATGGTCAGATGTGTCAAAAAGCTGAGTGGATGAGGGGACCTTCCAGGGAAGGTGAGGAGAGGAAAAGCATGGTCTGGTTCTGGTGGGGGCAGGGGGAAGCATCATAACTGAACAACTCTGCAGTGTGTGACAGCGGTGTGCTAACCATGCGCTACAGACGTTCGCTACAGACGTCCGCCCACTCCATCTGAGTGCCCCGCGGTGTAGAAACACCACATTTCCGTTGCTGCTACTCCGGCAAAGTGAAAATGACTCACTGCTTCTGTCGTCAAGGTTTCGGTGACATCCCAGAAAACAAAAGACCACCTAGTGGGAAAATACATGTTGGTGGCGAAAAAAGAAATTGTGAACACCCCCGGGAGTGCTGATACTGTCAGCAGAAACACATTTCAATTATTTGTACAAACAATTGTGGTGGGATGGAGTGCTGGTGACCAGGACTAGTCAACTGATTAATTCCTCCTGTCCTTCGCATCCTGTGATTGGTCTATTCTGGGGTGTTATGTTATTTCTCCTACCTATAGTTATCTGAAGGTTTGACAAGATTTTTCTCTCCCCACCCTGCCTGTCTGGCCTCTATTCCATTCTCTGCCAAATGGTCAGCCTCCTTTCTGTATTTCCCTACTGTGTGCTGTGGGATCTAATCCAAAATGAACCAGACAGGGTTCATTCATCTATTTGACCGTTTTATCAAAAATGACTTGCAGTAAAGGGAAGCATTACAAATTGTGTTCAGATTCAGGCCTCCAATCTTCGCAGTGTTAGCGCATCACCCTACTTATTAAGCAGGAACACTTGCTTTGGTTATTTAGTTTAGTTTTTCTTTTTTTTGTTTTTTGACTCTGCCCACTTCGCCGTACCATGACTCATTTGAAATAAATCATTTACTGAACCCTAGTGGATAAATGCTTGGTTTGATAGACCTGCGATGGCGGCCCGCTGCGATGGCGGCCTGCTGTTCCAGGAGCACCTCTGCCTGCAAGCAGCAGCCATGCTTCCCAGAAGACCTGCACGCTCTGTTTCCCAGAAGCAGAAAGGCAGTCAGAGGCGGACCGCTACCCAGCTGTGGGTCGGGAGTGGGGGGGAATCCCTGGTTACTGAACAGCCCGTTTATCTGGCCCTGCGATCTCCCCCGTCTAAGTGAATATGTCAGCCTCGGATAAGAAACTCGGTATCACCAATATGTCTTATCACAGTTTGTCCAGTGCACTTCCTGGCTTATTATCATTCACCTTTCACACAATCTGCTACTTTTACAAATCGGCTCACACAACTGAGAATAGGCCTCAAACCTTCAGGGTGGAGATGTGACTCCTATCCTACATACTCCCCCCCCAAAGTAGAGTGGGCACAGTTTTCCAGTGTTATATGTATTCCCTACAATTCCTCTTGGTTCCTTGACATTTCGGAAATGCAAATTCTCTGTGAGTATATGTCCTGTAATGGACTGTCATCCCATCCAGGGGGTCCTGGGCCATGTGGCCTGTGCTCCATGCAATCCTGTACTGGATAAACAGTTATGGAAGATGGATGGATGTACCTAAATAAGTATTTCCCATATATTAAAAGGTAATATTTGAAAAATAACCTGTTGTAGATATTTATAGAAAATTGTTGCATGTAATTTTTAGAGAAGTAGGACAATCCTATTAAAAAGTTTGTTGAACGGCATGTAATATTCCACATAAACTCTACACGCGTCAGATGCGCCCCTGATTTTATTAACGTCTTGTGAAAAATAGTTGGTGCGGATATTTTAAGCACTGCGCCAGCGCGGCGTCCATATTTGTCCAGGAATCCATCGAATCATCCATCGGTTCATTCCTCCATCCGTCCATCCATCACACCTCCAGCGGCCAGTGTGGGAGAGACACACGCGGCCTCCCACGGCACGCGGCCGCCTACGTCACGCGCCAGGAATGCGATGACGAGAGCGCGGGCCTGTGGAAAAAGGCAGAATCCCCGAGAAAAAAAGAGAGGATAGGGAAAACACTGGCGGAAAAAAGGGAAGCCCGACAAACTGCGAAAAGTTTGTTTTGAGAGTTCAGTGCCGGCTGGGAGCGAAACCAGTGAAGGATTGACAAGTGGAATTCGCACGTCTGGCGGGGCGCAACAAGTGCTGGAGGATTGTGCGAGATACTCAAACGTAAATGTGGACGGCAAGCAGGAGATTTACGGGCAAAATTGAGTAAACACAGTCAAGTATTCATCATTTTGGGGCTTGATTTCTCAGTCTATATAATTGCAAAAAAACGGACGTCAAACAGCCAAACTAGGTCATCCAGACTGGCGTGCTTAAATCAAGTCGTAATGTTGCATGTCAGGCTGTGCAAGGCTGGTTCCTTATTTCTCAAGTTAGTGTTAGAGAACAATTAACCTGATCTGGTATCGATCACTGCTACATGCTCTAGCTACATTACCGGTGTGTTTCTTTTTGCAGATGAGAAACGTGAGCACAAGGAGACTGTAGCGAAAAGGGGCACTTCAGCATTTAAAAGGTACAGAAAGAGTGTTGCGACTGTAGCTGGACTTTCTAGATTATGTATAACAACTTATCTGCAACAACTCATCTCCCCGGCGCGTCAGTTATGCTGTCGGTGCTGCTTTGGAGTGATGCAACTGCCCACTTTTGAATTAACTGCTGACTTTACACGATCCCGCACGGGCTAGCAAGCCGACGAAGCGCCCGCAGGAGTCACTCTTGACAAAGTTGCCTCCCGCTAAATCATAATGTCCGCGGTCGCCAGCCAGCGTTGCGTCGGTCGCTTTGATAACCCGAGGCGTGGACGCCTTCGATCGGCCGTCTCCCAGCGCCTTTAGGCTCGGCCGGCTCTGCGATCACTTCCCGGGCCCGCCGATCCACGGATTCGCGTATATGCACTTAGTCCGTTTGAGACTTAAGTTTGCACGGTGTGGGCATCTGCAAGTGCTGCGCCTCCACCGACACCCCCGATCGTCCGACTGTCTCCTTCATTAATCGGCACGAATGCCAAAATCAGCCTAAATTTAAAAGGTGGCGAACGGTTAACCTTGACATGATTTTTAGTCTTTGCGGCATATGAATGTAACGGCACAGCTGTGACACTTATTTAAGATCCTGTGGTTTCATTGCATGCAGAAACGAGATGGAGAAAATGAAAACGATATTCTCAGATTTGATCACGTTAGCTATGAAACATGTCCTAACATTAATGTTTACATCATTACGTGTTCCGAACAGCTGAGCCTAAATTTTAAACACTGTTTTGTCGGTGTAGTAGTGCTGCACGCGGGGAGTCTCGATGCTATGATTCGTAATGGTAGACGTCACCAAGTGTTTGCATAGAGAGCTGTGTGGGAGAACGTTACACAGTTTCGTGTTTTGGTTAGGGTCAGCATGAGTTTCTAAAACACTTGCTATCGTGTGTGAGGGTGGTGTAGTGTCTGTTGTATGTCATCTTGTGTGTGTTCCTGTTTGTAGACGTGCGCTTGTCCGACTGCTAGAATTCTCCTGGTCTGTCAAAACAACTCCCCCACCCTTATCCTGATTATAAACAACGATACTATTGTTGGCTGTGTACTGGCACAGGTTGCCATAGGAAACCCAAAATGTAATGTCTGCATCTCCCCTGGTAACCTGTTATAAAAAGACCCTGGCTTCCCCCACCTCTCTCGTGCCAGTGTGTGGCGCTGTCAGGCCAGTAGGAAGGGTGCTTTCGATGCATCACTGGGCCGGTCCATAGCAATACTGCCATCAGACCAGGCATTATGGGACTGTCCTTGGGTTACCAGGTAAGAGGGGGGGGGGCAATTTCCAAAGAGTGGCACACAGCCACTCCTAGCCCCAATAATGGATGGTACATTCTATGTTCCTGAACAGAACACCCATTGGCTGGAAAATGTAGATAAGGAGGGACAACTCAGGATTGGATGGAGTCATTGCAGGCCTGGAGACTTCTGGGTTTACACCATACTGTCTCATGGAGGTTTAATGTTTTCGGAGTGTATTTGTGAGGTTCGCCGGGGGAGGGAGGTCAACTTTGGCAGCTTAGGAACAGCCCAAGGTTGGCCTTCAGCAGGTATCGTCATGTCAGCTGACAGACTTCACTGAATTCCTGCCCGGCAGAATTCACAGATGTCCGGTCCGACCTGGCTGCCACCCAAGACAATGGGAAGTCCAGAGAGACCCGGCCCTCACATGTCGCAGGCCGGCCCAGGCTTTTACAGACCCCCTCAGAAGGTAGCTGGGGAAAGCCGGCCCAGGTACGGAGCCTACGACCAGAACGGCAGCGCCGGCGGGATGGGTGCCAGGTTCATGGCTGCGGCACCCTCAGGTAGGACCTGGGTGATGCGTGGTGGGTCAGGCAGCCTTCGTACCTCCATTCAGCTAGGATTAAACGCACTTACTGAGGCCCTTAAACGCATGATTCGAATCACTTCGTCTTACATTATGTGTAATACTTTAAGCCCTGCGATGGGTTGTCGCCCAATCCTGGGTTATTCCCTGCCTTGTGCCCATAGCCTCTGGGATAGGCTCTAGATCCGGTAACCCTGCATAGGACAAGTGGGAATAGATGATGAATGGATGGATCAATGAATGAATGAATGAACGAACTTTGATGTATAACAGAACATGCGTACTTCAAGCACAGTGTGTTTATGTATTTGTTTACATTGAAGCATCCATGTGTCCAGGAGGGGTCACGACATTCCCTGAGGATTCTGGGTCACCTGGCTTCCGCCCACTCTCGCCCAAGTCCAGCGACCACTATTACGGCTCCAAAGAGGACCGCTCCCCCTGGAATCCGCACATGGGCCCGTACAGCTCACAGGTTGGCACTGTGCTGGCATTCCTCTGTCAGTGGAAGTCTGGGAAGGTGGGGGGGGTATTTTATTTGTAACAGTGCGCTTATTACAAAGTGTGTTACTTGGACACGCAGCAGGGTTTTTTCCCAGAAGGAACTGAAAATCAGAAAACACCTGAATAACGACAGCACCAAGAAGCAAAACCAAAAATATTTTATAAAAAAGACGTGGGTTGTTGTATGTAATGAAAAATTGGCTTTAGAACGGAATCATGGTCATGGCAGGAGATAAGGAACACGGGCGCTGGAAGCCCTATAGATATTCTGGACTCTCGCTGTAGATGCTGTCGATGACCAGCTGTTCAGGTCTGATGTATGATCAGGTAGTCCTGAGCAGGTCTGAGAAGACTAATCACAACTTGGAGACGTAATTTTTGCTAATACATACTTATAGAGCCGCCTTCTGAGAAGAAAGAACCACACACAGTATAGAAGATCCCTGAAGAACAAGGCAGCATATGCAGGCAGTCATAGGATGAACAGAGAAGGTCAACTCCGAAAAAGGGGCTCGGAACAGCCCCCCTGCTCATCCCCTGCTGTGATAGGAGAGGGGCACCCAGTAGCTGGCTCTGCTTTGGACCTGATTTGCAGTCAGTACCTTTAGCTGTAGGCAAGCGAATGAGCTAGGCTTTAGTTGAGACTTATATATGGCATCCGTTTGAATTGGGGGCAGGTACGTCATCCTGTGATCCAGGAACTTCCTGCCGCCGCTGACGGTCCTGCGGCACAGCAATGTAATGAGTGCCTTGTGAGCAGGTAGGGGGAGCCGATTGCAGAGATCGTCAGATGGGCTTTAAGGTATTCAGGACAGGGAGAAGGTAGCAGGAGGGGCTCCTTAATCTTGAGAGTCTCAAGGGAGGTGGCGGTGCAGTCAGGTAGTAGATCACCAGGATGATCTTGTCTAGAGATAACGGAGTTGTGGATCGGTTATTCTGCATCATTTATAGATGGTGTTTTTCTGACCTTATCAGTATGAGATTGTTTTTTTTAATATAACATGCTTAGTCTGTTGATTTACTGCGGTTACGACCTCAGAACATTTTACTCTCCCGAGTGGCATCCAGTCAGACCGGTTAATGGTCTGACGGATGAGATGTGAATCCAGGAATTGCCCGTCTGCTGATTTCAGCAAAAACGTCCAGCCTGTCAGGGAAGGGGACCGATTGCTGCAGTGAGAGGAGAGGAGAGGAGTGAGTGATTCATTGCATGATGAGTGCTGTTCGGCGCCGGAGAGCTTCCTGAAGACGGAGTGACTGATTGTAGGCAGTGCTGGGTTGTAAAACTGGGGGCGGCTTAGCGAGTAAATGATCTCTGGAGTGTAAAATTGGAACGTGTAAGGGTTGGTGTGGCGGCTCCAGGGTCGCTGGCTTGAATCCCGCCCCCGGCACGCTGTCTGTGGAGTTCTCGCAGCATTGCCTGGGTTTCTCTTAAGTCTGCAGTCCAAAAACATGGTGAGATGTTCTGAGTGTCCACTGCCTTTTGCTGTGCTCTTTTGCAAAGCTACATCATCAGGTAGTCGAATATGGGTTGAAGGCTTTTTGCTTACCCTTGCAGAACCGAGGTCCAGACAAGCCTGGAGGACACCTCACCAGCATCGATGCAGAGATCGACTCGTTGACCTGCATGCTGGCAGACCTGGACAGCCGCCCCCAGAACTCAAGAACACAGGTGAGCGGTTAGAGTCCAGTTGTGTGTGTGTCCAGTCGCAGAGGTGAGGAAATCATGGTGGATGTGGATTGTTATTTGAATTTTGCAGCTTCTATTCATATTACAGGAAGAATAGCAACCACTGAAACAAGAGGGCAGTTTTCTCCT
The DNA here is from genome assembly GCA_026777985.1 of Mormyrops attenuatus. Classification (NCBI taxonomy): domain Eukaryota; kingdom Metazoa; phylum Chordata; class Actinopteri; order Osteoglossiformes; family Mormyridae; genus Mormyrops; species Mormyrops attenuatus. The sequence continues at coordinate 26,298,347 of JAODKC010000002.1, forward strand.
AGTCTTTTTCCCTTGTATTTATGCATCTGTGATTTTATCAGTGGCAGTAACTTGATTGTTTATAAGTCCATAATATTTGTTTTTACCAGCTTTATTATGTTTGAATGATGTCTTTTTCTTCATTTATATAAAACTCATGAATTTGTATGTTATGTTTATGTATCTTAGTAAAGTTTAGGAAATGAGAATGAAATTGGCCCCTAACATGGGTGCGTCACCACTCTGCTGGGTCTTAACACACGTCTAGCTGCTGATCACTGTGAACAGCTGTTTCGGTATTTTTCTTCTGCATGTATGTTGACCCAGGCACTCAACGCGCCTGGCATGCGAGTCCTTTCCCTGCCTGAGTCTCCTGTTTTACCCATTTTGGGGCACTGTGTAGCTCAGCGGGTTAGGCTGCCATGCCTGTGATCGGAATGTTGCTGGTTCAAATCCCAGTGTCAGCAGAGTGATGTCACCGTTGGGCTCCTGAGTGAGGCCCTTAACCCCCAGTCACTCCAGGGATTGGCTGACCCTGCTGTCTCAAACATAAGACATTTTGGATAAAAATGATTGGTTAATAAATTAAATGTGAATGTTTCAGGTGTATGACAATGTGCCTTACACTAAGCACCTCCCGGCGGAGCGATACAAGCCTGTGGCCCAGACCGGCACGCCCCCCCTGGGCCGGTCCTCTGTGGGATACGCCCCATATTCCCCCTCCCCGTACCATCTGGGGTCTCCCTATGCTGGGGAAGCCCCAGTCGCTGGCCCCCAGCAGGAGTACTCCTACCCCCCCACACCGAGGCAGTACCCTCAGCCCGTGCCGGCCTCCTACAGCACTGCCTCCACCCCCATGGGCCCCCGCTTCAGCGTGCAGGTCAGGACAGCGCAGCCGGTGACCTACTCACAGCCGGGCCAGCATGCCGAGCAGGCCTACGCCCCCCCTCCGCCTAGGCCACAGGACACCCCACACTCCTACCCTGAAGCTACCCCAGGACAGGCACCTTGGTACCCCATCTCAGCCCGGGAACAGGAAGCCGGAGGTGTTTACAAAGGGGGTGCTGTTAGTACAGCCCCCCGGTCCAGCCAGGGATCCTTGCCAAAGAGGAGTGCTGACGCACAGCCCCCGACCCCCAGTCATGGCCCCACCTACCCCGCTGGCAAGGTGAGGTTCCACACACCACCTACAGGCAGGTCATATCAGCTATACACCAGCCTAAAAACATATGCAAGGACATTTTCATGCAGTATAGAGCTATAGTCCATTTTTGACAGCTTTTACCTCCAACCACTAGGGGGCTGTACCAAGGCCAGAAGAGGAGCTGGAGAGGTTGACTAAGAAACTGGTGTACGACATGAACCACCCCCACACTGAGGAGTACTTTGGTATGCCCCACGTGAGCCCACTGGTTGCTGAAGATTAAATAGCATGGGTTCGGATTTGTGGTGGGGTCGATGACATGCTTGCATCCTCTTGGGGTCATACTCAGGACGCTGTGCACGCTGCGGCAATAATGTGCTGGGCGACGGCAGCGGCTGTGTGGCTATGGAGCAGGTCTTCCATGTCGACTGCTTCACCTGCATCACATGCCACACCCGCCTGCGCGGACAGCCCTTCTATGCGCTGGACAAGAAGAGCTACTGCGAAAGCTGCTATATCGTGAGTCCCCCCACCCCTTCATGGTTTTCCCACAGTGACATGCTTTTCAGCCCCCCCCATTTGTAATTTGGACTCTTCCAGTTCATTCTGTGTTTGTTTATTACTTACTTATTTCAGAACCTGTGCAGGTTAAGTGATTCACTTTCTAAACCTTTTTGTTGGGGTGGTGTCTCATTAGTATCCCTCTATATACCTTTATATACATATTCCAGCTTCTCCCTCTTGGGGGCGCCTATCTGTCTGCTTACTGCATAAGCCATCTTGTGTTCACAGTCTTGTTTTATTTTACTTTGGTTATTATTTCTCAGTGATGGCCAAATGAAGCTTTATGAACCATTTGCTGTATTTTTTGACCCTACTAGATGGTGCTCTTGGCTTGCTTTGAGACATGCTTTGAACCCTTTTTTGATCAGAGAGCACTATCTAGTGGGGTTAGAAAATACAGCAAGTGATTCATGAAGCTTTCTTTGGCCATTACTAGTCCCCCCCCATAAGCGGACAGATGTTTCTTTGTATCCCTGTGGCATCGTTTTGTTTCCTCTGTCTGGTTATTTACAATGAGAATCCTGGCCATTGGCTGTCTGTCACTGTGAAGTCTTCTTCAGAGCATGATATGGCTGAGAATGGCCTGTTCCTCTCCCCCCCCCCGCGTCTGCAGAGCACGCTGGAGCGCTGCACCAAGTGCTCCCAGCCCATCCTGGACCGTATGCTGCGAGCCATGGGCAAGGCGTACCACCCACGTTGCTTCACCTGCGTGGTGTGCGGCTGCTGCCTGGACGGCGTGCCCTTCACCGTGGATGCCACGTCACAGATCCACTGCATTGAGGACTTCCACAGGTTAGGAGCAGGGCTGGGGCCAGGTGGTGGTGCTGGGTTGGATGTGATGTAACCCTTCAGTGCTTCCATGTACATGTGTCCGCTTTCCCGCCTGCTGCAGGAAGTTCGCGCCACGGTGCTCAGTGTGTGGTCAGGCCATCATGCCAGAGCCGGGCCAGGAGGAGACTGTGAGGATCGTAGCTCTGGACCGTAGCTTCCACGTCAACTGCTACATGTGTGAGGTGAGTGGTGTGTGGTGTGGGCTTCAGGCTTCATCCTGGGACGTACAGGATGAGGTCTGACTCAGTCAACGAGGGTCTCCCCGGCTGTCTGGCAGCCTTAATGCTGTCTCACCAAGAGTGGGCGTGCGTCAAAAAAAATCCTGGGAAACTCGCAAGGCAACCAGAGTTACATGTGGCTGAGCAACAATGGTATGGTTTAACTCTTACACGCTCCTACAATGCTTATGTTACTGTGAGAAGTCACCTGACATGTGCCTTTGGGGGTCAATTTGACCCCAGGGTAGGTGTGAGATTTAAATTCTGTAATATGTGTTTGTCAGGAGGCCCCTGAATTACATCCATCATTTTTTTTATAGTTTACTATTCTTTATTATCATTACGCAGGATAATTCACTGCATAATAGTGTGATGGTTCTAGTATCCTCTTCATTAGGGGTGATGATAGTGTCACCAGGTCAGATAACTTCTTGATTTGACTAGAAGCAGGATAAAGAAGGCAGGGGGACAGTAACTTTTGGCTGATCCCCACCCACCCCCACAGGAATGCGGCCTGCTCCTGTCGTCGGAGGGGGAAGGGCGCGGCTGCTACCCACTGGACGGTCACATCTTGTGCAAGAGCTGCAGCGCCCGCCGGATCCAGGACCTGTCTGCCAAAATATCCACCGACTGCTAGCGGCACCCTGATGCCCCCATTTGTGTCTGATTTATTTCTGCTGAGGAATCTTCCTACCCAGGAGAAAACGGTGCCCCCTGTTGACCAAGCATGGCCCAGATGATACAGTTTAACTGGGCTACAAAAACATGCATGGGCACCTCAAAATCATTGTGAGGCCAGCTATTCCACAGAAGCCGGTCGTCACCTCCAGCTGCCTTGAAGTGGCCGTTCTGTTTTGTATATCTGAGGGTAGAGGAAGGGTACAACCCTTCTGCCCATCTTAATGGCTACCCGGTCAATTACTACATGGTTTTGTGTTTCCTGTCCTGTTCCTCGGCACAGTTTTAATCTGTAGTCTGCAGGAGACTCTGAAATTTCTGAGTAAAACCCATTTCACGTAAAAATCTTTAGTCCCACTCAAGCAGCTGCTTAATAGATCACCTTATTCAATGTCTGTACAGGTAGAAGACCAGAGCTAAAATTTTGAGCAACGTAATAGATCTAGGTACACCATGGAAAGGATTTGGATGAAGGAGCAAAAAGTTCCTATGCTATATGTTGAGAGATGTACACTTTACACCTAATGGCTGGACATCCAGTCACTAGCCCCGGTCATGTGATTGGAAAGGTAGCTCCAGTGGCTTATGGGATAGGGCACTGTCTGCTGTTGGAATAAAGTCACAGAAACACTTTAAGGGGGGTGCCCTGCTAGTAATGGACAATGTCCTCTGAGCACAACCCTAATGCTTCATTTGCCTTTTTCCCGTCCCTGTGAGTTATATGGTTTTTTTAGTCCTGAATTTGGGATGAATGAGTGTGAAATGTCACTGAATGTTTGTTCATTTTTTTTATTTTTTTTTTTATTTTTTATTAGAGCTTTTCAATGAAATATAGTGGGCAAGTAGCACTTGGGGGGAAAATGCTGACATGGAACTTACTGAGCACTGAGAATGAATTTAGAACGACTTGGTGTAACTGAGATCCGTGTTTTCTACGTTTAGAAGTGTAGAATAAGAAGGTTTTATTTTGATTGCTCAGTCATGTTAATGTGTGTTTTTTCCAGTTCTGTAAGCCGCATAGAGCTGAATGAGGTTTCGTTTTTGGTTTGCTATTGTTGGTTTCAGTTTATTGCTGCATTTTGCATAGTTTTTTTTTTTGTTTGTTTAATCCTTGGGCAGATGTGAGAGGTTTACAGAAATATGTGCTTTGGAGATGCCTTTTCTGGACTGGAGTGATGATGTTATAGAAATTGTTTCTTCAAATGGTGCGAAAGACCCTGCCGCCTCGATGCGGAAATGTTAAGACTGGAAGCTCAGGGAAGACTTCAGAACCTTCTGTGCCCTGGAATATTTCACATCGAGAGCCTCCATCGAGATCTCACTTTTGTTTTGTAATTAATAGCATCTTTTTCATTAAGGACATCATTTTGAGCTACATCTTTTTACTTTTAGTGGAGTTAATTTCGTTAGGTTTCTCCAGTACTGTGGTATTTTATTCTGCCCCCGTAATGACTGGGTGTTGTGCACCAGCAACGCCCTACCTTTTAATGGGGAGTGTAGAGTAGCATCTGACTATGTAGGACAGTCCACCGGTTCTTGAGGCATGCCTGTTCCCCATCCTCTTCTGGAAGGTGCTCTCTCACCCATGGATTGTCTCTCGTGGGCCTAACTTGTGGTTGGCATGCTGCTCGCTACAGGGCTGAGGGTGTGTGTTCCTTCCCCCATGAAGGACCTTAACCATAGCTGCAGGCTGTTGGAGGCGATTGTCTTTAGCGTTGGCTTAAGTTGATTGTAGGAATCTCCTAATAAAGCCATTCATTTTTATGCAGTGTCTTCAGTTCTTTCATGGATTTCTCATTTTCTTGAATACTCCCTCGCTTTCCAGAACCATGGCTTTACTGTCTTTCAGCTTGACTGTGCCACCATGGATTGGAAACTGCTCCTGGTTTTGAAGCAGATCTTAAACTGAAAAAAGTTCTCTTCATTGTACAGTAGCTGTCATAGGGTAATGATGGTCATTCTTTGCAATTGTTTGTGTAAGATTACAGTCGCTCTTTCTTCTATGACTCACATCCAGCTTGGATGCATTTTTCCTTTCATCTGTATTTTTTCATAGAAAGGGAACTGACCTAAAGATGCCATCAGCTATAGATCAATAAAGAGCAATTATTTAAATGGAAGAAGACTGACCACAAAGGTGAACAGAAAGAGACCTCTGCACCAGTGAAGTTAGGCAAACCTTGTTGTGTATTAAAACATGCTATTACAACAGCTTATACGTCTCAAACAGGTGACATATCAGACTCAAATGGGTCATGAAATAATTGACACATGGATTACATTGCATAGTAGATTAACATGAGGTGTATGTCTTCCAGAAGAAGTTCCGACAGCCAGCCTTGCGCTCTCGCTGAGTCAGCGGCAACTGACGTACCGCTTTCCGCTGAAACTCCAGTCCCTTCATCCCAGGCATGACCTCGTTATCCACCTGAGTCATTATGCTAGATAAAATTTCCAGCAACAGCATGTGGGATAAATCCTGAAAATGGAAAAGGATACAAAATGTTTCTGTTCTCCTACTAGGTTACAAGTATATCTCTGAATACCTAAACCAGAAGCTTGGGATAAAGTGTATTGGATTTTCAAAATTTAAGCTGGAAATTGGGAATCAGATTCAAAGAGCCTAAACAATGCGATGTAATTAAAAATCCTCATATGACAAATACATAATCTGCAGATTTTCTACATCACACACAACTTCCAATAGCGCTCAACAAAATACCTGATGGACACTTAGTAACTGTATATGCACTCATGTTGGCATATAAAAGAATCCTACAAATTTTGCCATAAAATCAGGCTGGATTTTGTACGTGTTGCACGACAGCACCAGTATTTCCCCAGTACTAGGTCAACCCTCTGTTGCATTCAGCTATATAGCAGAGCTGTGGTTCGAGAGTAATGGATGGACACACTAATAAAGGCAACTTATGTACAAAGCTGCCACTGATAATGTGGATGATCATTCAGGAGTCTAAGGATTTCCTAGGACTCCCTCAGTCGTCGCTCCTATTGTTCAGAAAGCCCCCTCACCTGACGGTCTTCAGTGACTTCATGTGACATATTGTCCAGGGCGTCTCTCTGTGGGGCCCCGTTGACCATGGCCGGTAGGACCGATGCGAGAGTCAGAAGCAGCACCTGTAACTGAAAGCGCCACATCTTCTCCCTGTGGTGACCTGGGTATCTGAAACGATGGAAGTGGTCAAAAGATACAGCAAACTCCTCAACACTGGGTTTGGTTTTGTGCAGCCAGTTCTTTCGCTATATATACCCCTCTTGCTGGCAAATGAGCAGACCTGATTGGTTGCGAGGGATTGCGGGGGTGGGATGAGTGTGAAAAGCGATGATGAGGATGGGAATCTGTCATCAGGAAAAAGCCAGTGATGTATTGATGACTGGCTTTGATTTTGAGAGGAAATAATACGAAACCATGAGAATGGGGTCCTGGGAGTTGTCGTAGGTGCCCATCACCTGCCCGAATAAACAGAGACGCTATTCATTTAAATTTAAGGTACTCTTGTAACTGTAAATAGACAGTAGATGAACTCTATGTCCACAACAATTAAGGCCTTCTGTGTGCTGGTAAGTCACATATGTCAATGTGAGATCGTCACCACTGTTAGTTGCTCCTGACAAGAAGTGACTCAAATGTTAATTGGCCTGCCTGCCCAGTCCCTGAGCTTCAACAAACCCCACCCTCCACAAATGTCAAGAAGATATAAGGAAAAAGTTCCAGATATAATGAAAAGTCTTTTATTGAATAATTGGCTAATTATTTTCCAGTGATTCTAGTAAATTAATAATAGAAGGTTTTGATTGGACTGCCTACAGAGATTGAGAAACCCTACCAAATTATTTAGGAAACCTGATTTGGTCCTGTCAGGGATGTCATGGAAATTTTGGGCCCAAATGAACCAAACCAATCATATTATGTTCCAAATGTTCTAGGGCCCTTGTTGATTGGGGGGGCTTGGAACCACCTTAACTGCCCCCCCCCCCCTTTATAGCACCACTGGGTTCTGTTGCCAAATTTTCAAGGATGGTATGGCAAATAAGGAGTTGCTCTACCTCGACAGAAAACCCTGGAGCCTGCTCTTAGAAGAGGTTGCTGCAAAAGTGACGTTTTTTTATGTTGGTTTTTTTAGGGCTTAAACATGTTGGATTCGTTACAAAGAACCCTCTAGTTCCATTTGGTCATATACCTGCACTGATGGCAACTGTTGTCATCAACAGCACAAAAGACAGGGAGACACCGACCGAAAGAGTTGGCCAGGTGACCTTTTCCTGTGCTTCTACTTTACTCTCCCGCTGGGAATGCACTGCTTGTTCTGATAATTCAGCTCAGCAAACAGCCCCTGGCGCTCATTAACATTTTGACTGAAGAAAAGGCTGTCAGTGGCAGTGGCTGCATGCTGGGATGATAAATACACCCGTTTGAGTTACTTCCCACCGTCTCAACTTCCACCTGCCCTTTATGGACTCTGGTAAAGGTCAGGCCATTTAAAAAGAAGAGTGCTACTGGTCTGCATCATAGGATAACTTTATTTATTAATTTATATTTGCAAGTATCCGGAATCCTTTTGGGAAGAAAAAACATCACTCGGAGACAGTCTTTGAAGGCACTGTCTCCATCTGAATTTGGCCCACTTCAGTTTTGTTTTAATTACGTGAGAGTATATTAAAAGTATTATTTTGAACGGTCATAAGCTGTTTGTGTGGGGACGAAAACGTTGCCTTTGCTTATTCCACCTTTATGTGCAACACCTTACGGTAATTAAAAAGGGGGCGATGAGCGCTAGGGAGCGCTAGGACCTGGGAGAAAACCCTTGACTGGTTTCGTAGGGTCCATAACACTTGGAAATTATATTTCCTCAAAATCATATTTCCAGGTTCAGAAATAGTATAAGGCTAAATCAAAATCACAAAAGTAAAATACTATTGAAGTTTACAGATTTTGGTACTTTAACTAAATACAACATGAATACTACTTGCACCAGGCAAACATATTGACCACACATGATTTGCCATGAAAGATTGCAAGCGTACTTTCAGTAGCGCTTGTTAGAGACTGTACATCAGCATTTACCCACGAAACCTATTCTAAGCACAGTTATTTCCAGCCCGGGAAAAAATACATGCCGGTGAAAGAAAGTCATTCAAGTGCATTGGACCAATGCACTGAAAATGCTCGGGCAACTATAACATAGCACAGAGTTGGACCAAAGGCACTTAACATTAACATTGCGTGGCAGGATACTTTAATTTTCTGTATAGAGGCTAAACATTTAAATTTTCTTTCCAGAATTCTGACAGTAAATTTAATTTAAATTTAAAGTTAATACCAAGGGAAAACTATGTCTAGATTGAGGATGGTTAAATTGAAGAGTACTGTTACCCAGTAATTTAAACTAGTCGGCCAACTGGATTGTAAACAGGAAAGGGGAAGTTCAGCGGTTTTTGAGGCAGAAAAGAGAGAGAGATTGCTATGAGTCAAGATCACTAAAACTTACATGGGGCTAAGACGAATCACGCGAGTTGGGAGAAGTACCCAGTCATAGGGACACTACGTGCCATCACACAGAGTGCGGTTAACAAAATGACCAAATTCGGCGATTTTCTGTATCCGTGCGGCTTCTGTTGATAAGTTGCTCAGCTGCTGAGCACGGAGCGTCGCTTTGCCCGGCGTGTACCACTGCATAGCATGCATGTAGCTGACTCCCGAAGTCCAGGTCCTTAGGAGTGTCGCGGCTGTATCGCGGATCTCCTCTTTGCAGATCGCTGCCCCGGGTTAACGCTGGGCTTCGCGCGGTGTTGCGGCGTTATCATGCGACGACATGGCCCTTGACAGAACGACCAGTCCCGGGATAAAGAAGAAAGGGGACAGCAAGGTGGCCATGTCGACACGCAGCCATACGACTGCGGGGTCACCGCTGAATTGCGAGGTGTCGCTTTCTTTTCAGGACGAGCTGGCGGCGACCATACACGGCGCCTTCGAAGTGGCCGTGGAGATCGCCGTTTTGGAGATCACCAAGCTGGTCGGCCAGGCGCTCGGAGACGTGCGCGATCAGATGCACGAAACCCTGCGGGAGAACAAGACGCTGAAGATGCGTTTGCAGACGGCCGAGCAGCAGCTGGACGCCTTGCGGTGCAGTTTGGGGGATGAGAGTAAAGCGCGGCTGGTGACGGCCACTCAAGCGCAGAAGCCCCACATCTCCAGCAAAGCGAAGGCAGCCAAGTCCGGCAGGCTGAGTGCAGACAAAATAAAAGCTACAAGCCCGAAGGCTGCTGCCGACTCGATGGACGAGGCGCTACGGGAACCGTACGGCCTGATGGCTGCAGACACCGAGTCTTTCAGTGAGATCCGTGAGGATGGGCGGGTATGCTCTCACCTTCTGGACCAGGAGTTAGGACGAGACCCAGTAGCGAATCCGGTCCTGGGCGATCTCTCAGGTACGGTGCTATTGTCTTTCATTAACCGGTAGTTTGGGGGAAAGTTTTTTTAAAAATTCCGGTTTTTATAATCAAGGCCGTAATTATACTTCGAGGGAGCCCCCCCCAGTACTCAGATATACTCACAATGCACCCCCCCCCAATATATATTATAATTACGGCCTTGGTCCCCCCGCCAATGCTGACTCCATGGTTACGGCCGTTGATATAATATTTACATTACCACAGTGTGAAGTAACTCGCTATATCAACTGCTTATAAATTTGACAGATAAAGCAGAACCTGCAACCTCAGTACCTCTCTAGGACTGGTTTTCCCCATCTTCTCTTTACACACAGTTAATAATCTACTTATCTGTTTGCATTCATAAAATATCAAAATGATTTGCTGAAAGACTACATACTGTCCTGCTCTTGGTCGTTAAACTGTTTCATCCCTCTGGTCAGCTACCAAGGGGAATGGTTTAAGCGAGGAGGCCACAAACCACGTGGTGGCAGTGAAGCTGGACGGGGAGAACACGGACGATGCGGCCAGACTGAACTCCTCATCCTCCTCGTCTCTCTTTGTTGCCATGGATACTTGTGAAATCAAGCAGGTCAAGGTGAAGGAGGAGAAGTCAGACCCGGGCAACGCCCCCGAGTTCGGGTCTGGCCCCGATGAAGTGGCAGGGGATAAGTTTGGACCCGATACCCTCTCCCTGGTGCAGTCCAGGCTGCTGGAGGATTGGAGGCCTGAGCCTCTGGAGCTGAGCCCGGGCTGTGGAGCGGAGCGCTTTGCTCCCTGCACCAGCCGCTCCCTGGGTGAGTCTGCTGGGGCACCTCTGGGTACGCTCCCCTGTGTCTGCCTGTCACAGTGGGTCGCGGATTCTGATGCACAGGTTCTAGTCCTGATGAACGCTTTAAGACAGACACACACACACACAGCCATGAGCGGATATCAAAACTACACCCCTGGGGGGCTGGTAGACCCAGTGCGCTGCCCCATTCTTCTGTAAATAAAATTCTGTACCAGGTAAGCTATTGGAACATGGAATGTAGTGTGTTTATGAATATTTTCCCACAGATTGGTTGGTTTGTGTTTTTTCAGTTAACCAGTTCCCATTTGGTATTTTCCTGCTCACAACCCCCTGCCCCCCCCATAGGTGAGCCTCCTGTCTCAAACCCAGAGCCTGCAGCCCCAGACAACTTTTTCCCCCCTCCCTTCTCGAACCCCTACCAGCCCGCGGATGCGGCGGCGGTGCCGGTCCCCCAAGAGCATTACGGCATGCAGGTGGGCGGTGCTCACCAGGCTCACGTGTGCAGGATTTGTGGGGAAGCATTCCACCTGCCAGGGGAGCTCCGGCGGCACCACAGCCAGAGGCATAGCAAGGCGACGGCCAGGAGGGGGCGGCGGCAGGCCTTTCCGCCGGGCCGCAGCCCCTACCGCTGCTCCCAGTGCGGCCGTGACTTCAACCGCATGGAGAACCTGAAGACCCACCTGCGCATCCATACTGGCGAGCGGCCCTACGCTTGCACTGTGTGCGGTGTGCGGTTTCGCCACTCAGGGGCGCTCACAAGGCACTTCCGCATCCATACCGGCGAGAAGCCCTACGTTTGTAGCCAGTGTGGGAAGACCTTCCGCAACTGTGGTGGGCTCCGCTTCCACCAGCGCTCGCACACGCGGGAGGGACATGGCTCAGTGGACTGACGGGGTGAGCACACCAGAGTGTCAAGCCAATGGTGGAGAGGTGGGCCTGGCTGAGAGAGGAGGAGCAAACGGGTATATGGGATTGCCAGAGCCACGGTCCTTTTGGGTTGAGCTCCAAATGCTTATCGAACATTTGGTTCTGGAACATAAAACTCAATGATTTGACCGTAGACATCAACATGGCTGAACGACTGGGATGTCATGTAGCACCGGTGAACTGGGTCCCTTGATACCCGACAAGATTTTGTAACATTCTGCAGATTTTTTTTTTTTCTATTTCAGAAATTAAAGGTAATTTAGAGGCAGCTGGGCCTGCTACATGCATTCCAGCTGAGAGCTTGAATAGACCTGGTGGTGATTTTTCAAATTATTTTATGATGTGATGTTACTGCTGTTATGAAGCCCACAGAACTAGGCATGTCAGTGTTCTGTCAGGTGTATTTAGGAAGGTCTTCTAAATGTATATTAGACTTAAGATTTTATTCTTTTATACATTTTTACACACACATGGATGTTTCCCCATATTCCTGACCTTTCTAGAACTCAGAGTTTCCTGAAAATAAAAAAAAATCTGTGGACATTCCCTCGTTTGTGTTTTATAAAGCTTGACCACTGAAACATTCAAATTGAAAATGTATATATCCATTTTTGAGATTTGATCGCCCTAAGTAATAATACATTTCAGATTTACTTGGGTTTGTCTTGCAGTTTAAAATGAACAGCTGGACTGTAATTTGATGAATTTGAAGGAAAGCCGTGGTTTGGAGCCTTAGTTCTGTCTAATTTTGTTGTAGGCATTTCAGTTTACCGTGGTCTGTCTTATTACCATCATACCGCCCAAGCGTAGACTAACAATTTTAAAACTGTTCATAAGTTTACCCATTTCACTACTCTGCTCTTATGTGTTTGTTGCAAAACATCTGCCCTCTTGCTCTGGTGAAATATCATCCCCAGCCAAATGTAGTATGAACACAAGCTTCCGTGTGCATGACCATCTGCAGCCAAAAAGCGCACGTGGAAAGGGAATGCACTACCCTTTAGTCTCGGTCTTCCATTTAGACAAATAGTATCAAAAACACATCTACACCCTTGTCTATCGCATATCAAGCTGCAGCTTTCTGAATGCTGCCACTACGCTAAAGAATCGCACTTCAGCTTGAAATGATCATGTGATACATGTAGCATAATGGATAATGAGCAGTACTGCTAGCTGTGTAGAAGGTCTGATCAGGCAACAACTGTTCTAAAACTGAAATGCCGTGTAAGTTAATACACACAAACACATTAATGTTAATGTAATCTTTTTATTTTACATTTGATACATGTAAAAAAAAAACAACAGTGCACTATCACATCATTGGTGTATGCGTTTAAATTCCCACAGGGTTTATCTTGCAGATACAGAATTGTTTTTTCCAAACAGCTTCTATTCCTTTTCCCCAAGACTGAATGGGTTTGACATGCATGTGTGTGGTGATCACTGGGCTTTGTGCTTCTCCCACTGCTCTGGTGTTAGTGTCTTCTGCTCAAAGGCATGAATGTCCTTCAGCTCTTCGGACAGGCAGCTGTTCACCATCCTGAAGGACGAGGCAGAGCAAAGCGATCATGCCAATGAGCCCTTCAACCACTCAGCACCCCTGAGATTCCACACCTTCGCCGTCTCATTACTCTGCACACACTCAAGTTAATATTTTCTCACGTTATTTCTCATTATTTACATCCACATATATCTTGAAATGCAGATCGCACTGTACCTCATCGTGCCTTCTGAATAACTGCATTCCCTTGTTTACTTTTATCTCCATCCAGATTTTCTCAGTCATCTCTGCACTGACTAGTCTGTTTATCCCTGTTGTTTCCTTACCTTTGTCTCTGCAAAAGTGTTTTGCCCTCAAACTCCGGTGACACCACTAGTACCTTGAAGCTGGTAGCACATCTGTTCGCAGTTGTATCTTCCACTTCCTGTTAGACAGGATTATTTTATAATCTGGCACGGTGCATAAATTATGCCGGGTAATTTTAATATCAATGACATATTTACCAATTCTGCAACAAATATTCGATAATACAAAAACATAGAAAAAATCCAAAGGGAAGGAAAATAAAAGTAAAAATAAATCAAGCTAGCTACAACGGCTATAATAAATGGTTTATTTTAGAGCAAGCTGCTGACGGCTGTATGCCATGTGAATTGTGCAAAAAAAATCATATGACACGAGCGCTTGAAACGTAAACATTCAGAGCATTGGAGATTTCCGTGAGGTGACTTGAATTAGCTTGCTAGTTTGAAATAAATGTAAGTAATCGGGATATTTAGCGAAATAACAGTATCTAATGTTCAGTGATAAAGCGGTTTTCCAACCTATGTTGGAACCTATGTACACATTGTGAAACGACCATTAGTGGTTTACGTTTACCTTTTTCGATGTAATAGCCGCATCGATAAAATATACAGTAGCAGACATTAGGTATATACTTATGCCTAAGTTTTTCAATTATGAAACTGACTGTGTTTTTATCTAAACACATATTTCACCAGATACTTCAAATTCCATTTCATTACATTCAATGGACACCATATTTTGACCGCATCACCTACAGTCTAGTCAGAACAATTGGGCGTTTTAGTTTATGGCTTATTCACTAAACACACATACCACATGAACTGCTCCAACGCCCGTTGTCAGTTTGTTGCGAATGTGATCTGCTGTTATTGCCATGCTTTAAAGAATAAATCGTGTATTACTATTAAAATGTCCTCTGATATAATGGCAAAGACAATATCACACATCAATCTACTCGCCTGTTGTAGAAGTTCCAGAAAGAATCATCAACTGGCGACTTCTAAGACGGGCCTTAAACGGTACTGACCAATAGTAACCCACAATGTTCAAAACAGACTGTCGCGTTACTACCGTAAACCAGTCAAATGTCCTCAAAGTAGAATAGGGCGGGGTCAGCGAGGGTTTCGCACCAACCAAAATAAGGCATCTTTGTTTGGGTCCTCATCTTATGAACCTGTCTATTTTTGAGCGCCTGAATAAAATTTCTGGATAGATTTTTTAAAAGAAAGAACATTTCATCTTATTATTTATTTATTTGCGAATTTATAACGCGAAAATAATACTTTATATATATATATGAAAAACATATACTTGTATTTTATTTGAGAAAACCTGCAAACTACTTTATAATCAGGCAATGGAAGAAACACACAAGCCCACGGAATGTATTTTATTTCGAAAGGATCAGCCGGGTGCACTGTTAAAATGTCATTGTTTAGTGAATTCATTTTGGCCTAACAGTTGGTGTGTGTACAGGTTTGTACTGATTTAAAGGCTTCTGTTGTGCGACTTTATTAATATATCCGTCCATGGGTCATAACCTCAGATGAAATATCATTCTCGTTGGTCGTACTGCAAAAAAGTAATATAATATCGGTATCATCCAGGGTTGCCAAGTTTGGTCAGCTAGCTAGCTTGAGATTTTCATTTCGAGGAAAGTCTACGCACAGATTGACATGCGTGTAAGACTTATTTTACCCTGTAAATAGTCTGTAGGATTTGCAAAGTACTGCAACGCTTTTGATGCAACTAATTTTAGGTTTATAATGGAATAATATAGATTTGCCACAAAATTTCCTCCGTGAATCTGAAAGCATGAGTGTCACGCCAGATGCATGTTAATTGGCAGCCCTGAGTAAGATACGTACATGACTTACATATTTATGTTCCGTTCAAAACACGTTTATATACATTACACACTAGCACAATTTATGAGCAAGTTTATTGACTGGTGTCACTTCATTATTTAAAAGGTATCCAGATATTTCTGTCTAATGCTGTAAAATAGTTGTGACCTGATTCACATGGATGGTGTTTTTACTATTTATTGATCTGATGATTAGTTATTTCTTGGTAGATGTGGTTATTCCGATACACGTATTTTGCAGTTATATGTTTATCAGATCTAATCGAGTTTACTAAAATACTTTAATAAAGGCATGACTTTAAAAACATAACATCTTTCTTCATTTGTATTTATTAGAGCCTTGAGATGGTGGTGGAAGTGGAGAGCTTCTTCGGGGTGTACATGCTATATTGTACAAACCCGAAGTTTAAGGGTCGCATCTATATCGGCTTCACCGTGAACCCAGAGCGCCGGATCGGGCAGCACAACGCCGGGCGACACAAGGGAGGAGCCAAGAGGACGAGCGGCCGCGGGCCGTGGTGAGGAGCGAAGCAGCGGCTCCGTCTGAGCAGGAGGCCGGCTGTATTGTACATGGATTCCTATATGCTAGAAGGATGGCTTCGTGGAGCCAATGAACCGGCTTCGATGACGAGTTTTTCATTTTAGCGATAGTATTAAGTGCCTCAGAAGTAAAAATTAAAAATTTACTGTTATTATTTGTTGATAAAACTTCTTTTACCTATTGTTACTTTTTCCCACAATGCCCGTGATCTCTGAAATATGGTTTCTAAAGAAGTGTTCTGTTTTTATGACTTTGTGCAGGGAGATGATACTCATCATTCATGGCTTTCCTTCTGATATCGCAGCTTTGAGGGTAAATGTTCCTTTCACACGTTTCACCAGGTTTTAACTTGCAGATTTGGGGGGGGGGAACTGAACAGTGAAAGCCTGTTCACTCGAAGTTCTTAACTATCTTTGAAAATCCACTGTCTCTCCGTCTCACTGTCCAGTTGTTCTGTTTATGAGTTCTTTGTATATGAGCTGACTGCTCCCGTCTGGTTTCAGTTCGAATGGGCGTGGCAGCACCCACACTCCTCCCGGCGCCTTTCCCACGTGGCCCGCCGATCACGCCGCGAGTCTAGCCTCCAGTTCCACTGGCGTGTGCTATCCCACATGCTCCAGGTGGCGCCGTGGAACCGCCTGCCCCTCACTGCCCGCTGGTTGCGCCAGGAGTACCGACTGGAGTTTGAACCCGGGCTTCAGCCTCCACTCCATGTGCCGGTGGTCTTTGGCAGTGTGCGTGCCAAGAAGCAGCAGCCACCGGCGCTAGCAGAGCTGGAGCGGGGGGAGGAGGGGCTGGGAGAGAGGTGCCACCTCTGTCTGGACGTGGTTAAGGTGAGTAGGAAGCGGAGCCTTTGTCTAAGCTAAGAAAAACCTGCTCTACTGGAAGCACAAGATCAGCATATATACATCAATCTGCTGAAAGGATCTAATGCTGCAAAATACTGAGTGAGGTTTTTTTGGTTCTCTTCCTTATGTGACTGTATGACTAAAATCTCACATTACCTTTGCCTAAGGTTTTCTGCTAGGCACTTACACCCCAAAACCTCCTCTAATGGGAACTGATACGTGCATGTAACATGTGAAAAAACAAATCCTTTTAATTTATTTTAATTACTAGGAGGAGTTTTTGGATTCAGTGTAATTTTAAACTAAATTGTGGAAATATAATGTATTCCTGTTTGCTTTTCTTACTTTGCTGAACATTTCTCATTTTCAGGCTGCAGACAGGGTGTCCTGTTTCCATCCTTCTTGTCAGATGGTCGCTCACCTCATCTGTTTGGCTAAGCACTTCCTGAAGTCTGAACCTTCCCATCTACTTCCCGTGGAGGGGAAATGCCCAGGCTGCCTCCATTCTGTGCTATGGGGCAATCTGATTCGCCACAAGAAAGGCTGCTATGGTGACCTGGAAGAAATCGCATCGTCGGCATCATCTCGGGTGAGTGTTCATTGCGTGACAGGGTCTAGAAAGTTTTCTTATGGGTAGCCTCAAGGGATCTTTGTGTTGTGTTTTATTTTAATTCCCTTGAGGTTGAAAGATGTGGATTTGATTTGGATGAAGTGAAGAAATTTGTACCACAGGCTCATCGACAAGCATTTTTGTGCAACGCTTTGGTAACCATAGTAGGCATTAGCTGGACAGTGCATGAGAGCGTTTCAGAAGAGGCAGCTCCGTTTTCTGTCCTCTCATTTGTTAATTTTCCCTGTGGTTTACAGGGACATTGGGCAGATGACCTGCAGGTATGATCGGTGACCCGCCGGAATCCACCTCCCGACTGGTAGCTCCGCCCAGCTTCCACTCAGAAGCCTCGTCTCCATCCCGGAGTGTTCGTCATTTCTGTCAACTCTGATGGTAGGGGCATTCAGAGATACCCCTTGGTGCAGAACTCATGCTGCCCACATGAGGACGCTAAGGGTATTACCCACTTGAACCTGCGGAAAAAGGAATAATCATTTTCAGATTAGTACCTCGTTTTCAAGTAAGTTTCCTCAAATGAGGGTGGTGTGTTGCTCAGCGGTTTATGGACACTGCCTGTGACGGGAAGGTCACTGGTTCAAATCCCAGGGCTGGCAGAGTCATGTCACGGTTTGGCCCCTGAGCGAGGCCCCTAACCTGCATTCCTCCAGAGACCGGCTGACCCTGCTTTCTCAGATGTGCCTCGCGTCACATAAAAGCATCTGCTAACAAATAAGATACAAATAATTTGGATTTTTTAAAACTCTAGCAGCTGCTGTTCGAGGTAAATGCAGAGGCGCATTCTTCAGTGAAAATTTCTTTAAAAAAGGAAGATAAAACTTTTTAACAAGGTTTTAAATGAACAGAATAAATGAAATGGCCAGTGCCAGTTTTTATATAAAGTGGACTTGTGTTATACTGTAAATAAAAGCTGCGTATTGCAGGTTAATATATATTAGCTGAAACGTAAGATAGTTAAATAATCAGTGTTTCTGGACTGGAGTGTGTCTCTCGTCTTACTTTATAGAGGGGAGCTGGGTCATCTCCACTGAGAGCTGGAATATGCAGTGTGTGGCTCAGTGGGGTAGGTTTCTGTGCCTGTTATTGGAAGGTTGCTGGTTCAAATCCCAGGGTCAGCATAGCGATTTCACTGTTGGGCTCCTGCTCCAGGGATTATCTGACCATGCTTTCTCAGTTGTATGTTGCTTTACATAAAAGCTAAATAAATGTAAAGGAAAATAAATATATATATATATTTGACAAACACACTTACACAAAAAAACGTACTTATTGGCTACGGATCACCAGTGTGCACCCTGACTTACTCTGGGGAGTGGGGCTCCGTGTGGGAGTGAACAAAAAGCTCCCACAAACTGAGTGTGAATCTGTGAGACATTGGGATGGGAAAATGGTCTTATGTTTAACTTTTACACACTTGTGTATGTCTTATATATGCCTCCGGCTGCCATATGGTCCAAAACAAGGTCACTATGAAGCAAACTGGGAATTCCCCAGTTCCCTAATGGAGCAAGTGATGCCTGAAAGAGTGGGAAAAGCCATGATTGTCCTGCTCTTAGCAAGGGGAAGACCAAAGCTCAGAGCATAGCCAATACAGAGAATAAATGCATTTATTACATTCCCTTTGCATAAGATGCTGACACTGGAAAACAATGCAAAAAATTCAGATCACAGTTTTGTACTTATATAAAATGCATGCACCCCCCACCCCCTGGATGAGAAACAATTCCCTGAGGCCGGTGATAAATCAGGGTTCCTTCCTGCCTTCTGGGTGATTGAGAGTATTTGTCATACTCACACATAACCAAGTGAGGTTGACTGAATAAGCATTCCAATGCTTCTGCTGCACATGGCCAACAAAGGTCCTGAATCACTCTGAGGTCCTTCCTGTCTGACAAAAGTGAGTCTACTGTTCGTAACTGACTTTATCACACTGAAAATACATCCTAGAGTGAATCTCAGTGTACTAAGCTCCACTGTGTAAGGAGAAAACCTGGAAGAGGTGGGTACTCCATGATTGAAGATTTGACTCAGACTGCAATGTTTTGACTCGAGACTTGACATTCCATGACTTGTTCCGATCCCTGGAACCTGGATGGTGCTTTTCACAATGTTATCTCTGCCTCTCCTTGCAATACAAGCTCACTTTTGTGATATGGGAAAAGAGACTTTGAAACCCTTACAATGGGTGGGATTATGATTGTGTAACAGACTAGGAACCTATACCGTGGTTAGAGCAGGAAGCGACAAAACTACCCTGCCAACTCTGTTGTATAATGCTAAAATCCCACATTGATATTTAAGGAAAAGCGGGGAGATGGCAGATAAAGTATTTTATTATTAAAGAATAAATCAGCATATTTTGCTGTATCACAGTATGCTATTACTAATATAAACGTTTTGATGCTGGTTGCATTATGTAAGAAGTCATTGGTGTTACTCGTGCACCCTTACTATAATTAAGAGTTAGTTAATTATGTGCCATGATAACTGATTACATTATACTTATGTGGTGTTAATGGTTGGTCAAATGGTTAAAGTAGATTAGTTAGAGTATGTGAAGGTTATGTGAGGAGGTATTAGGTAACTAGGTAGCAAGATTAACATTGTGAACGATGCCCATGACATTGCTGAAATGGTCCAGTGA
Organism: Mormyrops attenuatus; assembly: GCA_026777985.1. NCBI lineage: Eukaryota > Metazoa > Chordata > Actinopteri > Osteoglossiformes > Mormyridae > Mormyrops > Mormyrops attenuatus. The sequence goes on from JAODKC010000002.1 coordinate 26,318,269, forward strand.
CATTGTCTTTCTTGAGTTAGCATCCCACTGTGTGCAGACACGCTCAGATGATGCACAAAGCCACCTTTTCCATGAGCTCTGTCCTGGATCCGCCTGATGTTCACCTGATGTTCTTCATTGCTGCTGAGCCTGGGGTGTGTTGATGCTGATCACCGGCTGAAATGAGCATGACAACCAGAAACACACAATGTACAGTGTGAGTGAAGGTCTTCTCTATGTCATTTCATTTTCAAGCCTTTCCAGTACAGTCCTGTATCCAGTTTGAACAGCCCTGAGCTTAGCTCGTTTGTTACTGTTAGGTGTATATTAAACAAAAAACTCTGACTCTAGTCCCTGAAGGCCACAGGATCAACTGGGTTGAGCTGTTCGTCCACTTGTCTCCTGAACCAACACTGTTGACTGTGAGAAGGATGAAGTAGAATTACACACGTGGACAAAATTGTTGGTACCCTTCGGTCAATGAAAGAAAAACTCACAATGGTCACAGAAATAACTT
>JAODKC010000002.1:26328000-26339732 GCA_026777985.1 Mormyrops attenuatus
GGTGGTGTTGGGTGCGTGGGTGGTGGTGTTGGGTGCGTGGGTGGTGGTGGTGGTGGGTGCGTGGGTGGTGGTGGTGGTGGGTGCGTGGGTGGTGGTGGTGGTGGTGGTGGATGCGTGAGTGGTGGTGGTGGTGGTGTTGGGTGCGGGGGTGGTGGCGTCAAAGTCTCCAGGGGGGGAAACGGTGGCAGATGGCTTGGATCTCCTCCGATTATCCAGGGCAGAAGCTTCAAAAGTAACAGAAAACCCCAGGAAGATAATCAGCACTGCAAAATACGAAGGACTTTAATCCATGTCTAAACTCTTCTAGGTACGTAAACATTGTTATAATGATAAAATCATGAACAAAAATGTACAATCTAAAATAATCTGCACTCGCATGGGAAAATGAAACTAGGAAGAACACAAGATATGTTATTAGTTAGTAAGTACTTACTTAATAATTAATAAGCATCAGTATGTTATTTGTATGGCAACCGCACAAGTATTTTAAAGTGACAGAACACCAAGCCAAAATACACACACACACACACACACACACCTCTGGTACAATGACAAGTGGAAACATTATTACATCTTTCACTTACAGGCTACATTAATTTGAAATAGGGGTCGGGGGAAGCTTGGAGCTGCAAACTGTGTGTGTGTGAGGGGGGTGTCATTGAAAGATCACAGTGGAGCTAGATCCATCATACGGGATCCACCAGAAGCATGACAGTAAGAAAATACAGCCATTGTTAATTGGAAAGTTACCATCTCCTCTCCAAAGACATCAGTAGAAATTGTCTAACAAAAGGTCACTTCATGAATTAAAAATCCAGATAGTCTGGAAAAAACCCATGTCATAAGATTTCCTTTTGGGCTGGGCTGACTAAATAAACTCCCCAGCGCTTTGGAGTAAGATTCCCCTTAAGAACTTGAAGCTATCTGCATGCTTTGGATTTTACCAATGCAAAGTAAAAAAAAAATAAATAAATAATAAAATCCAAGTTACTAGTTACTATAGGCTTAGAAGTTACAAAATGATTTTTTAGAAGTTAAAGTAAATACTAAGATGATTAAGTGCATTATGGAATATGTGCCGCATATTCTTTCAATGTCAGAAACAGGTGCTACTTGGAACTACATCTAGATTTCGTCAAATTTTCTCCCTCGCCACCCTGTGCTTGCTTCCTCCGGGCACAACACCTGAACGCTGGTGTATTTCCTCATTTTCTGAGTACCAGGGTGCCTATTTCGATCCACCCGTGACGGAATCCATGGCAACCGTTCAATCCAGTACAATCAGCTGAGAGCTTAAAAACTGGTTCTATGGGTTTTCTTACTGGAAACCAGTGGCACGTGCATGGAATCTATTCATACAGTTAAAAACAAAAACATTTTTTAAATGAGCATAGACACGCCAACGGGCATGTTGTTGTGAAAGGTGGAGGAACGGGTGTACGGTCTGACGAAAAAAAGATAAAAATCACGAGTTAAGTACCCAGGTTCCTCTTTCCTCCATGCTACTGACGACCATGAGCGACATCTTCACTAAAGTCGCAGCAGAGTGAAAAGTCGGGCAAAGTAACTGGTTTTACACTGGTAAGGACTGTGTGGGATGAGAAAATCTGTACAATAATCATGTATTTAAAATGGCCAGACTTAAAACAAAGATAGCAAATACAAGGCACTATTACTATTATGCGCCATGTTCGGTTTTATCAGCAAAGTATCCAAACTCCCGTATTAAGATAAATCATTTCACGCATATTTTACAAAAAAATGTTTTCAATTCAAGGGCATAACTTTGAGTTGAGCACTGGCGGACCGAGGTCTCCACCCATTTAAGGGGGTCCAGGGGGATTGTACAGGATGTTTTTAAGTATTGGGTGGTTACAGCCCCCCCCCCCCCAACATTTACACCCAAGATTCAATTTTAAATTAATAGTAAGCATTTTATATTAAAATTAAAAGAACAGGTGCTGAACTTGCCCGACCACAATCGGTTTACATTACTTGACCGATTGTGCTGACGACGAGTATTTCGGGTGCAAGCATATCAAAGCAAACTGCTCCCAAACGCCGAACGAATAAACCCGAATATCGTTTTTAACTTTCGGTAACCATTCTACAACGTAATTGAGCGCGTTTCACGTGGTCCACAGTGAATTTAAACACATCAAAGGCTTAGTTTTAAGTGTTTTTCTTTATTATAAACTTTTTCCGAATATGTAGTCTACGTCACGCTATAATTCGTAAGTGTTGTTTGACTAATTGGTCCTCCATTGAAATTATTCAGTAACATGTCAAAGCACAATAGTAGACACCAGAGATGAAAGCAACGCCTCCGTACTTCTACACACAAATCATTAATATCAACATAAAAACGCATATAGGTTGGTCGAAATAAGACTACAATACTAATATACGTCTCCGATTTCATATTGTGGTGGAGGAACCAAGGCAGAATACTTCCCTCGCTCTTGCAAGCTTTTCAAACGTCAATGGTTTCTAATCAAACAATTAGGTTATTTTAAAACACCTTGCAGAGGATTTGTCAAAATGTAGTAGTATATACACAAACTGAAATTTTAGGTCACCTCTTACATATTCTCAAATGATATAACACAATAACTAGCTGAAACCGGTGATAAGAAAAACAACCTACGCAACGCTGGCCTTGTGGAAATCGTTGATCTGACACATCTAAATATGTTAAAAGCGCAACTTACGGACTTACATTTGCTCTACTTTTACCTTTTAGTTAATTCTACCAGTTCGGTATGGTGACCATGCAAATAATAAGCCAACGAGAACACAGGACATTTTGATTTCTTCCTCTGTATACTTACGAAGAGTTTAAGTAAGTATAAAGTAAGCAGAGTTTAAAAATATTTTTTAAGACTGCATACCCACTGCTACGGCACATGCCAGCGTGAAAATCAGAAATGCCCTTTTCATTTTCACCGAGGAGGTCCGATCTCGTCTTATCTGTAGGCAAACCTGACAATAGCGGCGTCTGTGGAGCACACCGCCAGCTGTCCAGCACCGTATATCAAAGAAACGAAACTAAATAGCAAGTTCGAGGAAGAGCAGCAAATGACCCGGGAAGTTTCAGTTTGCGCAATCTCACCAACCAATCAATTGCGACGTTTTTCTTACTTTCCTTTTCAATATTCGCAAGTTTAAGCATGTCAAAAAGGTTGGATAAATGACTTATTAACTCGCTATCAAACATAGTCATTTGTGTATATATTTAATTAAAGCACGGTGTTGGTTCGTTTTGATCAAAGTGCATGTTGACATGAACACGGTATTTAAAAACCTGCGTTTTCCCCCTCAACGAAAACATTCTGCAGCGGACAGGTTGAAGTTCTCCCACCTGCCAGGATATCCATGCTCCTACAGTACAGGCGCCAGTTTAGTGTAACAACAGTGTAAATGACGGTGTGAATACAGTCAGAATACAATAGGAGAGAGGAAGCAAGACTGTATTTTGATACATGAGAAAAAATCTTTGGAACTTCAACGTCACCTCACTTCATAACCTCCAGGCATGCCGACAAAAAAAAACAGGTCAGAAACTGTTGTTTGTATGATGCTTTCTGGTATCAGGCTAATTGTTCTCTCCCGTCGTCCATCCCAGATGTTTAGAGAGGAGAGTGACGTCCTTTAAATTGCAGAATCTGTTTAACAATTTTATTACGGTTTACATTAGGGAGACATGAGAAACCTGACATTAAGCTGGCAGTAATGAATACATGCCGTGCACATTGCAAAAGTCTTGGGGCTGCCAAAGAAAAATATACAAGTGATCTTCATGTTGGCATGAAACTACATTGTCTGTCAAAGTTAGTTAGCTTAGCCATTCCAAATCCTCCCCTAAAGTCAGGGCAGTATTCGCAGTAAACATCCAGTGCGCCCATGTTTTCTTCACTCTCCATTAGCATACCATGTTAGCCTAATTGGTACCTCATAAAATTATGCTACTAATTAATTTGAGTGAACTGGTGGTAAAATGTAACAAATGCATCAAATGGCTATAGGGTGCCCCCTGAGGAGAGGGTTTGGCAAATGAGGCGGAACCGAAGAATTTGTCTTGTATTGTGATCACTGGACAAGGAGAGGATCCAACTGCAGGAGCTGCAGGTCTGTTGCCAGACTGGAGATCCAGCGAGAGGCAGAGGGTCAAAAACCAGGTAAAAGCATACAATCCTGGCCAGTGGTCCAAAGACATAAGTCCAAATACAACACAGAGTTTGATAAAGTAAATACAGGGCAAGAAACCAAATTCAAAATGCTAGACAGAGACCATAGTGACCTGGGGCCCGATTTCTTGTCAGATTTAAGGTACCTTAGTTTAAATGGACATTATTTATATTCAGTTATATTTTGCCCAGACTACCTTAAATCCTTAAAAGTTACCAGCTTTGTTGCTTTGACAAGCATGGTTGGTGCATCTAGTACTTAGGGATATGTCTGCCTGGGGGCTGGTGTTGTGTTTGTGTTCTTGTTCATCTGCAAATGTTCTAATATTAATATCTGTTTTTTTTCTAAGCAAATATACACTTGCTACCCAGATAAATAACTTTAAACATTTTCTTTAATGGCCTCAGACGTTTGCACAGTACTATGTGACACGACTTGGACTCAGCACTTACAGATAAAAACACATTTATTGACCTTTATAAACAAGATCTGAGACAATTGCACTGAACCTGGGTTGTCCATCTATCACACCAGGTCTTCTGCCCACTGATCCCTGAGACCTGAAGACAGCTCACTCCAGGAAACCGGGAACCAATGGGACTTGGGCCATTGATGGACAGACTATTCGTGGATGATCGACGTGCATGGAAAGGCAGACTCTGGACCATGAATCCAGGAACGGGACATCGCCTTACCAGACCCAGACAGTCAGAACAAGACAGAAGTCTCCATGAATCATGAACCCTAAGATGCTATGCTGGGACCCAAAACCACCAAGCCAGTAACATTTCTGTCCAACCGAAAAAAACACTGGAAAAATACGGACTGACTGCATCAAGCCCCAGAAAAGAGCCACTGATTTGAATCAGGCTTAAAGCCCCATGCTGTAAGAGCAATAACAATAACTGCACAGTGGGCAATGCTCACTGCTATTTAAATAAGGTAGGGTGATGTGTAGCTCGACCAGCAGGTTATGGATCTTTACCCATGCCCGGAAGGTGGTAGGTTCAAATCCTGTGCCTGGAGGAGTAATCAAAGCAGTATCTTGCCCTTGAATAAGGCCCTTAATGTCAATGCTTCAGGAATACTGGCTGACCCTGGTTCTCACTTTGGACTAAAGTAGCTACCAAATAAAGTATGATAAAGCAGGCATGTGAAGTAAAATATGATAAAGCAGGTATGTGAAATACAGTACGATAAAACAGGTATGTGAAAACCTTCAAAGAGTCTTTGTTTAGGGAATAAATGGTCATCTTTTCTAACTTTTACTCTGTAATTGGTAGCAGTCTCTCATTTGGCAATGAAGGGTTCAAATTGCAGGTTTGTGTGAAAGCATTTTTAAATGAATAATTAAAGTGCATTTTCATTTGTTTAACAGCCCTGTTGGACATACATATCCTGCAGGGGATGACTTATTCTTTCTGTTCCTCAAGGTGCACAAACTGTCAGTTACTGATGGTCAACGCAGAAAGCGAACTGAAAAAATTGCACACCCAGATGATGTATGGTGTGACTTATACACAGAATTCATATACCACGAGTGGTTCATGTGACTGAAAAACAGGAAATGAGCAAGAACATTTCAGGGTGACTGCTCTTATGTTCTCAATCCAGCTGAATTAGCTTTGGTCCATCAAGCAATTGCTGGGTGTTTTTTCTGCATTAATTTACCATTTTCTTCAATGAGCACTTTACTTTGTAGAAGGAAGATCATATCACAGTTGGATGCTTGAGAAAGGTACTTAATCCCAACCGCTCCAGGGATGCTGGTTCTCTCACCCCTAACTGTCTTCAGTTGTACATCGCTTTGCACAGAACCCCCACACCAAGTAACTGTGAATAGAGGACCCGGGTGGAAAATTGTGGTCAGAGCAACATAATAACACGCGTTATCACACATTTCTAGAGAGTGATGAATCACCACCGAATATGAAGGATTTTTTGTCTGGTTTTTAAAGTTTTGCTCTAGACTTCCCGTTAAAATGAAAATTTCCAGGACCGCACTGTTGCGTGACTGAGCCGTACAATAACGCCAATATTATCTGGACAAGCACTTGTTATTATGGAACCTATGCCCCAATCTGACTTTTTGTATTGTATTTTTCTAAAAGTAACCAATATTTCATGCAATAAGCAAAACTCGTTAAGTTAAATTATCCCCCTTTAAGGTACTTAACCAGATTTTTCTTAAAAAACTATATATATACAATATGAGATGTATGAAATATCTCTTCTCCCTTGCGCAAAAAAAAAAAAAAAAAAGGCTCTGCGCGTCATAACATTGCGACTGAAGGGATGCCTTAGGGGCAGATCGGGGTTGGTAGGAGTTACGTATTTTTGTGTTCGCCGAAAGAGTGTTACCTCAAACAGGAAGGCCGTTTAATATTATGCGTATAGCGTGAAGAACGACGGTAGTCCTCCAGTGACCGGCCAGATCGCTAGGCAGGCAGAACAAATGGGTGGTGCATTTTCTCGGTTTGCATAACGGGTTTAAACAGACAAGATAGCCCACTTGTAGTTCAATTGTCATCAGTAACACAGTGACTGGATAAATTGCAACTGATGATATTAAGTTGCATGACGCAGATAGTGGGATAGTTGACAGTATACTCTAGCTAGTTTGCAGCCTTTGGCTTGGACCGCTCTCCATTTTTTTTGTCAACTGATAACGGGTGTTTCGCAAATTAAAAGGCCGATCATGGACACCAGCGTGCTGTTCTTAAAATACGAGCTGGCCTCCACTATCGAGCAAGCCATCAGGTGCGCGGTGGAAACCGTGCTACAGGAAACCGCGAAGGTGGTGGACGTCCGGCTGGCCGAGGCTCGGAGCGCCGCCGCGGAGTCGCACCGGGAGAACCGCAGCTTGAGGGAGAGGCTGGAGATGACAGAAAGCGAGCTGAAGGCTGTGCGCTTCTACATGTCGGCGGCGGAGAGAAACATCAAGCAGTGCCTGCTTCTCAACCGAGACCGACCGCATTCGCCCATTATGGACCGGACACGCGCGGAAGATCCCCTCAAAAGGGTACAAAGCGGGTCCCCCGATCCGCTTGCCGGTACCGACGCGTCTCGCAGGTATGTGCAGTCCTTCGGTGACCCATGTGCGAGAGCTCAGATATTGAAGTCCTCCCGCAGTGTTGTTCTCTGTTTACCGACAGTTCAATCGGAATGGACCAGACCCGGGGATAACCGGAGAAGGATTAGATCACAAACGAATGCATCTTCGATGCCGTGCCTGGGTCGAAGCTCCCGTCCACAAACACAACTTTTGAGAACTGGAGATGATCAGAGTAATGAGTTGTATTCCGCAGCAGAGGAGGGCGTAGAAGAAGGTAGGTTGGACCATTTATAATATTAATTTTATTGCCTTTAAGTGGAATATGTAACGTCATATTCGGTTCATTTACACTTATTTACTTAAGTCCAGCGCGACGTAGCGGTGAGGTAGTACATTACAAACATGCAGCTGTCAAGGAGACAACTTGGTATAGGTGCTGCTAGGCTGAGCTACTAATTAATGCCCAGATATATATAGCATCAGAGCAAATATTTATATATAATGCTATATAAAGCATTTCAAACATAGTATGAACCTAATAAAACTATTCAATGAAAAGACAAACTACAGACTAGCAAGGGAACACAGAGTGGTGCAGGTTAGTAGAGTTCAATATTCAGCCCAGTTTTACTTGTAAATTCAGCAGTTCAGTAGTGATACTTAAAAGGCAGGTTGTGTTTGTACAGTGGGTGAGATTATGTTTTCCGTGATCTCAGAACATGTAAATTGGTGTATCATACTCTGCAAAGATGGGTGTTAATACCTAATCTTGAGCAAGCACACAGTCATATTGCATGTTTTCTATCTGTCTGCTAACCTCTTACTCTGGGCAGGTTACTGACCTGTTGTTATAACATATCTGAATTATAATTACGGGACAGATCATGTAATGTATACTTTATTGGAGGGGGCTATAAATCGATTGTTGCTGCTGTACTCTCATTAGGTTACACTGGAAATAAACAGAGAAGTGCAGGTTTCCACCAGCAGGAGGCGACAGAGACCCCCAGATTTCAGTTTGAGAAAAGTTCACTGGCAGCCAGCCATGTGAGTGAGCTCGGCTTGATCCAGGTGCTGGATGATGGGGGGGACTCCAAAGAAGGTGTCATTAAAGTGGAAGATGAGTCTTGTTGTGAGCCGGATCCAGTCAGGATGGACTCGAATCAGGCCCCGCGACTCGTCCTGCCTCCTCCCACGGCTGCTGGTACTCAGCCTGTAGAGCATCCTGAGCCAGCAGAAGCTCAGCCAGTTCTGCACAGACTCCCCCAGAGCCCGGACAAGGTCCATCTCTGCAGCGTGTGTGGACGTGGCTTCCGCCGCTTCTACAACCTAAAGACGCACCAGCGCATCCACACTGGTGAGCGGCCCTACCCCTGCCGCTACTGCGAGAAGCGCTTTCGCCACCTGGACAGCCTGCAGAAGCACCAGCGCATCCACACGGGCGAGAGACCTTACCGCTGTGCGCAGTGTGGCTGCTGCTTCCGTGAGCTGGGCCACCTCAAGAAGCACCGGCTGACCCACGTGAATGCGCCCCCTGTTCTGCCTGACCCCGCCCACAGCCTACATGACCCCGCCCACAGCCTACATGACCCCGCCCACAGCCTACATGACCCCGCCCACAGCCTACATGACCCCGCCTATGCCCCACCCCCTGTCTCTAGTGGCCACGTCTGGCCACATGTATCTTCTCAGCCCCCTAACTTGATTTAACCTTTACAGAAGGTGTGATTTTTTGAAATCCCATTGCTTCTGAATTCTGCTGTGTCAGGGGTGTCCAGATCTGCTGGTTTTAGAACACATACCATACCATTAACAATTGTTAGTTAGAAGCCAGGTGATGAGACTGCTATTGAGACTGCTGATACACTGGAAACATCTAGATCTCTGGACGTCTGTGACCAGACTTGGGAACTTAATGCAATTCTTTGTATTCCTGTTATGTCTTGTGTTTTTCAGAGGGGGGCATCCACACCTCCCTCTACTCCTCATGGTACATGACATCAGTCAGTCAGCAGGGGCTACCTGAGAGAGTGCGTTTTTTGTCGGCTGAGGAACGGCTTCAAGTAGCTCACGAAAATGTATTTTTGAATTGCTGTTGCAGAGTAGGAAGTGTATACAATTGGCCTATTGATATCTGGATGTATAATTTGCACTAAGAATTCTGCAAAACATTTATTTCAGAAGTCCGTAGAGCTTACAGGATGCTAACAGATTTAGCCATGGAAATGGAAGCTCAAACTGTGAAAGAAAAAAGAGAAACACACTCATATGCTTGCAAAGCTAAGAAAGGGGGAGATTGTGAATCTTGTCTCAACACACCTAGCAAAATTCACCCTGGCAAAAAGAAAAAGGAAGCTTTTGGAGAATATCATTCAAGGTCTCTCGGCAAAGATCAATTAGAGATCGGATCAAATTGAACGCATGGTCAAGGATAATTCTCCTAATATTGACAGTCTTTGTGACTCTCAACTCCATTCACAGCAACGGTGTAGCGCTCCAAAAAAGAGGATGAAAATCTGAAGGCGAATGCAGAAATGAAAATTAAGATGGATGACCAAGAAAATCACAGGCGTAGATGGTGTGCTTTCTTTTCCGAGTAATTCAATGAAAATGTGAAAATGAGGATGAGAGAGGTGTGAAAAAAAACTGTTCCTGATAAGGAGTGGGGTGGGCTGGATGCCCCTGATGTGGCCCATCGCCTTGGCAGGAAGATGGAAGATAGCAAGAAAAAAAAACGAGACCAGTGATTAGGGTTGAGGTTTGTTTTCCGGTCAGTGAGAAAGTTAATATGCAAGTGTGCCAAGGTATGTGAATAGCTGAACACCCAGCGGCCTTTGCTTTAAGGAGGATCTGACTTGGTTTGACAAGCAGCTCAGATGCGACTGTGACCACTGGTAGAAGAGAGGGTAAAAAGGCCTTCTTCATCTGGGCATGTGCTTTTCCTGAAGGGATGGAACTTAAAGAGGAGAACAGGAAGAATCGGGTTGGTGGACCCTGACTTATACAAGCAAATACACAATTATCCTATTTTGGTCGGTTCAGAGTTAGGAGCCAGAGAATTTGTCATATGCAAGTGATGCAAATTTTTTTGTCAGAAACCTTCAGCTTTCCAGGTAATTACTGCTTGTTGAATAGTTAGCTGCTTGTATTATATATTGTGATGTCAATTTTTATACTTTACCCCTGGCATTAATGGACTCATAATTTGCTTAAGAGGAAAGCTTTATTTTTGTGTTGTTGGACAGCCAGTCAACTTTTTACTCCTTAATTGGGAGTTTTTGGTTCCTGTCTGGGGCAGCGCAGTGCTGCAGTAGGTAGCACTGTCACTTCACACCTTTGGGCCCTGGGTTCCAGTCTCTGCCAGTGTTCTGTGTGTGGAGTTTGCATGTTCTCCCTATGTCATCGTGAGGTTTCCTCCAGGTAGTCCGGTTTCTGCTCACAGTCCAAAAAACATGCTGAGGCTAATTGGAATTGCTAAATTGCCCATGGGTGTGCCCTGTGATGGGTTGGTGCCCCACCTTGGGTTGTTCCTTGCCTTGCACCTGTAGGCTCTGGACCCCCTGCAACCCTGAATAGGATAAGCAGTTTCAGAAAATGGATGGATGATTCCTGTCCTGTTGTCATCTGGCTTTCTGTTTGTCTTTCACTTCTTTGTCTTCTGTTTTTGTATTATTCTGTCTTAATGATGTTGTTATGTATCACGGCACACCCATGTAAAGTGTCTTGGGGTGACTGTTGTGAAAGGCGCTATATAAAAATTTTTAATTGAAATAAAAGCCTTTTAAGTAGCTGCTTTACTTAAAAAAATCATAGCAAGTGGCTGAAATTATTCCAAGTCTACTTATTTCTGTGTGGATGCAATACCCTCCTTTCAGTGTGTATTGAAAACATGAGAAGTAGGGCTGTCAAAGTTAACGCGTTAATCGCGCGTCAACGGGAATTCATTATAACGCGACTAATTTGTTTGATGCCGTTAACGCGTGTTGAGTCGGATGGCAGCTCGGGAAAAATAATGACCAAAAAGGGATTTTGAATGGCAGGTTCAGCTTCAATACTCTGTCAGATGGGTACATCGACAAGACCAAAGTTATTTGCAGTTACTGTCCATGTGAAATGAGTCATCACCGAAGTACATCTAGTCTTAAATACCAATACAGGCTGCAGCGTTCTCAGAATGCATTTGCATTTTCATTTAACATATTATGATAATACTTAATAAATCTAAATAATTTATTAATGAGTTAATATTATTTTTTTCATTTAGGTATTTCTTTAGCTATGTGTGAATGAGGCGGTCCGTCACGCGCTTCTGTGATGTCTTAACTGCATAATTTAGTTTTCTTCAGTGTCCGAGGTTGGATGTAGGCTTATTAAGTCTATTGGGATTCCTAATTCTTTCATATACTTTTCGCAGTAAATCGTCACCACGCCTTCCCAGATCTTTGTAAAATTATTATATTTTCTCCGATTTACATATTATAGCCAGCTG